>JARBWK010000006.1:89350939-89821686 GCA_030556195.1 Anolis apletophallus | reverse complement strand
TTTTACTACATATTATTTTTCTGTTCCTTTATTTGCTGGTATCGTTTCATAATAAATCCTATCCTTGTTAAAACTTTTCATGGTAGTTTTTAAAAGGTCCTTTTGTTCATACAGTTTTGAGATGTAAAGTAGCTGAAGGAGCCACCTTGAGCTACCAGCTCAACAATATTCATTTGAAAAAAATTACAGTACTATCAAAAGACCGTTAGTTTTCTATTTGGCTTGAAGTCTCTTATCCAATCTTAACAATACACAGCCACAGTGAGAATCTCTTCACCTGTCAATAAGCAGAGGCTGGATTTGTATTTCCATTTTATCACAAAGGTGGTGGATGAAGTTATGAAATAAATGAGATGGCGAAATAAATGTCCTCTACTGGCTATTAGGAAAGAGGAAGAATTTCATTCTCTGTGTTGTGTGTTTTCTAATTGAAAAAATGGGGTTATGACAACATTAACACATCTTCAAAAACAAGATGGAAAAAAAATCTGCAAACTAAATATAAACTGAATATGCAAGAAAACGACATATTTGGCTTGAGTAATTAGTTCTTAAACATTTGGGTTTTAATTCCTTATCTGGACATGCTTGTGATTTTGCTTTAGGGTCATCACCTTTTTTCTTATAGTTAGCTCATTTTTAACAAGCTGTGCAGCTGCATAAAAATGTTCTCCTTTCTGCTATAACTAGTAGTATCTTTGAGTGTATCCAATGTAGATTAAAAATTTAAAAATCACATGATGCATTTTGGATATTAACAGCATCCAAAACATGTTCCTTTCCATAAACAGAGCCAAAGATTTTTTTAGGGTCAAATGTGGGAGAAATGAAACTGTGAGATTCCTCATTGACGGACTCATGTATGTATTGTTTACTGCCCCAAAAGTCCAAAACAAAAGGAAATATTGTTTATGAAAGACTTAAAGAGCTAAGGATTGCGAAGAGTGTATTCAATTTCTTCCTTAATCATCACTGCTCTCTTTGTAGTCATAATGCTGTTAGGAAAAGTTCACAACAGAAATTGGGTAGTGACATACATGATACAATTGAGAATGCTAGAAGAGGATTATATTTTGAGTCTGTGGACTCTCTCTCTCTCTCTCTCTCTCTCTCTCTCTCTCTCTCTCTCGGCATTACTTCGCGAACGAAGATTCAGGAAGGACTCATCCCACGCTTTTTACAAGCGCGTTGATGACTAAAAAGGCCAATCTGAGATAGGCAAGTTCGGTTGCAGAAAGCGCAGCAGAAAGTCTCCTTGGGTGATGTTTTTCCAAGTTGCGGTTCTTTCTGCGTTGTCGTTTCTCTTCGAGACCCATTCGGCGTGTCTTCTCGAAAGAGGCCGCAGCATTGTGGATAGTGCTTCTCCATGCCTCCCGATGTGAGGCCAGGGTGGACCATTGTTGGTGATCAATCTGGCCAAGCCTGAGATGTTGTTTCAGGAGTCCTTATATCTCTTTGGGGCGCCTCTTGCGCTGACCCGTGGCGAGTTCACCGTAGAGTAGTATCTTTGGGAGGCGGTGGTCCTCCATCCTAGAGACGTGCCCTGCCCAGCAGCTGCTGTGTTCTCAATAGCATGGCCTCAATGCTGGTGATCCCTGCTTGCTCAAGGACAGCAACATTCGTCACATAGTCGGTCCAGTGTATATTTAGGATTGTGCGAAGACAGCGCTGATGAAAGCGCCGAGGAGTCGAGGTGTTGGCGATAGGTGACCCATGTTTCAGACCCATAGAGGAGAATGGACAGTATGATAGCTCTGTACACACTGATTTTGGTGCTTTGTCTCAGGTGCTTGTTGCTCCAGACTCTTTTGTGAAGCCTTCCGAATGCACTATATGCCTTTGATAATCTGTGATCTATCTCTTTGTCAATCTTGGCGTCTGAAGAGATGATGCTTCCCAGGTAGGTGAACTGCTGAACGGACTTAAGCACAGATATGCCTATGCTGACGTGAGGATGGTGGTGTTCTTCCTGTGGTGCGGGCTGGTAGAGGACTTCTGTTTTCTTCAGGCTGACTTCCAGCCCAAACAGCTCTGCAGCTGTTGCAAAGCAGGATGAGGCGCTGCAGGGCTGCTTCTGAATGGGCGACAAGGGCAGCATCGTCAGCAAAAAGTAGCTCACGGACTAGATAGTTTAGAGTCTTAGTGCGAGCCCTCAGACGGCTTAAGTTGAACAAGCTACCATCAGTACGATAGCGTATATATATGCCGTCTTCTTCTTGTAGGTCTGCCATAGCCCTTGGAGCATCATGCTGAAGAAGATTGTAAATAGGGTTGGTGCAAGAACACAACCTTGTTTCACTCCATTAGTTATGAGAAAGGGCTCCGAGAGAGCATCGCCATATCTGACTTGACCGTGCTGGCCCTCATGTAACAGGACAATCATTTTGAGGAACTTGGGGGGGGGACATCCTAGACGTTCCAGGATCTGCCACAGACCTTTCCTGCTCACAGTGTCGAAGGCTTTGGTGAGGTCGACAAATGTTACATAGAGTCCTTTGTTCTGCTCTCTACATTTCTCTTGCAGTTGTCTAAGGGCAAAAACCATATCTGTGGTGCTCCTATTTGCTCTGAAGCCGCATTGGCTTTCAGGGAGAAGTTCTTCTGCAATAGCCGGAACTAATCTGTTCAGGAGTATCCTTGCAAGGATTTTTCCAGCAATGGAGAGCAGTGTTATACCTCGATAGTTTGAGCAATCGGATTTTGTTCCCTTTTTCTTATACAGGGTGATGATAACTGCATCTCGGAGATCTGATGGCAGTTCACCTTTTTCCCAGCAACTCACAAGGAGCTTGTGGAATTTAGCATGCAGTACATGACCTCCCTGTTTCCAAGCTTCAGGTGGGATTCCATCGATCCCGGCTGCCTTGCCATTTTTCAACTGCTGTATGGCCTCAATGGTCTCTTCCAGAGTGGGAGCTGTGTCCAGTTCATTTTTCATTGGTTGTTGTATCATGTGTTGATAGCTGAACCTTGACTACTCGGCTGGCATTAAAGAGACCCTGAAAATGTTCAGCCCATCGGTTCAGGATGGAGGTTTTATCAGTAATTAGTGTTTGACCATCTGTACTGTATAAGGGGCTTTGGACCTGATAAGTAGGTCCAAACACTGCTTTGAGAGCTTCATAAAAACCTCTGTGATCACCAAGATCTGCACAGCGTTGTGTCTTTTCTGATAAATCAATCCACCACTTGTTCTGGATGTCTCTGAGTTTTTGTTGGAGTTTACTACATGCGAGACGAAAAGGCTGCTTTTCTTACATGGCAAGATGGCTGGGCGAGGAATGCCTGGTGAGTGGTTCTTCTTTGCCAACAGCTCCTGGATCTCTTGGTTGTTTTCATCAAACCAGTCTTGGTTTTTCTTAAGGGAGAATCCTAGGGATTCTTCAGCAGACTGCAGGATACTGTTTTTGATGTGTTGCCAGAGCGCTGTAGGAGAAGAATCTGTAGGGTGGACTTCAAGTTTTGCTTGCAGATTTACCTGAAGTTGTCTCTCACAACAGCCTGTTGAAGACTGTTGACTTGAGTCTCCTCTTTAAGATGCCACCCCTCTTAGGTTTGAGCTTAAGGTGTAGATTTAGTTTACATCTTACAAGGCGATGGTCTGTTTGACATTCTGCACTGGGCATCACTCGAGTATGACGGACATCACGAATGTTTCTCTGGCGCACTAAAACATAGTCAATGAGGTGCCACTGCTTGATCGGGATGCATCCAGGTGGTCTTCAAGCTATCTTTCTGCTGAAAAATGGTGTTTCTAATAGTCAGCTGCTGTTCTGCACAAAACTCTAGCAGAAGGCGCCCATTATCATTACAGTTTCCAACACCGTGCTTGCCTAATACACCTTTCCAGGCTTCAAAGTTTTTTCCTACTCTGGCATTGAAATCACCAAGGATAATGATTTTATCTTCTGCAGGACCCTTTTGTATGAGGTGGCGTAGGTCTGAGTAGAATTTGTCTTTCTCCACAGGGTCAGCTTGCATAGTTGGGGCATATATACTGAAGAGAACAGCATGTGGGAGGCGTAAGGAGATAATGCGATCAGAGTGACCTGTCGGCAACGTCTCGAGTTTAGAGGCGATGGAATTTTTAATCATAAAGCCTACTCCTGAAAGATGTTTCTCAGTTTTGGGTTTGCCAGACCAGTAGAGTGTGTAGCCGGCACCGTGTTCTTTAAGGCTGCCTTCCTCATGGAGACGAACTTCACTAAGAGCAGCGATGTCAATGTTAAGCCGTGATAGTTTATGGGCTATTAGAGCAGAACGACGCTCAGGACGTCCACTATCTGCAGAATCTTGCATGGTTCTGATGTTCCAGCATGCAAGTGTCAGTCTATTTGCACCTTTGCAGGCAGGTGTTGGCCTTTGTTTCTTTGTCTTTGTTCGACCGCATCGAAGATGCCCGTTGGCCGCGCTAGCCAACCAGGTAGACGGGATGAGCTTTCGTTAGGCCACCTTTTCTAGGCCCCTCTCCATACGGAGCAAGCAGTGCTCTCCTTAAAAAGGCTGCTTGGTCGTTCAGGATGCTGCCGAACAAGACTGTCATCTCCGGGTCAGTCTCGAGCGACCAAAGTCCTGAACCGCCTGCATGCAGGGTTGGGTCTGCGGCTTCCAGTGCATCTTTACACCTACCGTTTTGTCCCTCGCCTATCGCTACAGGGCTTTTCGGAAGTTGGATGTGTCCTTCGAGCCTGTGCAATGGATTTTTCTGGTGGAGCGCAGCGTGCACAGAACTGGCCTCACCCTTTAAACCAAAGGTTCATCTGCCAGGGCCTAGCAAGCTTGGACGGTGGCAGCGAGGTCCTCAGGTCGTAGGTTTGGTTCGAGTTTCCTTCTCTAGATGGTTGACCTTACAGGGTTAGACGAGCACCATCTGCCCGGGTTTGAAATTAGAGTTTTCCTTCTCTTAGGATGGATGCCAAAAGGCTAGAGAGCCCATCCTGCCCTTTGACGCTCTTTGTCAGACCCTTCGGTTGTGACCTGTCTGGTATGGGAGGCCCTACCGCCGGCTATTATGCCACCGCCAGCATAGCTCACAACTTCACTAGGGTACGCAAGCCTCTCCCCCACTGCAAGGGGGCGCCAATGGAGAGGTACAATGGAGAGTGTCTGTGGACACTGACTTGGTATATCCCATTTCCCAGATACACTTGGAGTTGTGTCCCAGAACTTTATCCAGATAGAGTCTGTACCCCATCTCATCATAGATACACTCAGAAATGGAAACCTTTAGTTCTCTTAGATGATTTGGTTTATAGCTCCCACAGTATCTTACCAGGAACTATGTAGGGTTGGAATAACCAAAGCTGTAGGCCAAAACATTTGAAGGGCGTAAAATTTCCTGTCCCTGGACAAGGTTGGATCTACACTGCCATATAATGGAGTTTTAACTACATTATATGGTCAGTATGGACCCATACAATGTAATTCAATGCAGTTTAAATGCATTATATGAGTCTACACCAGTGTTTTTCAACTTTTTTTTGATCCGTGGCACATTTTTTACATTTACAAAATCCTGGGGCACACCACCGACCAAAATGACACAAAATTACACTCTAACATAGTAATACATATAGTTAATATGTTTTAAATGTATTTATACACTCAGTGTGAAACCTGGGCCTGTTTCGATGAACACAACATATTACACTTCACTATCCAACATGTTGGAGAGTGGAGCAACTTTGTCTCCTCCCCCCGGAGAAGAGATTGGTTGATTGCGCAGAATGTACTGGAAGGGAGGAGGGGCTGGCATTAGTGTGCTGCCAGCCCCTTCTCCCTCATTCTGCAATAAGACATCGCCCACCACTCCCGCCCATGGATAGTATAATAATGATCGCTCAAATGGTTTCACATTTGGGGGTCGGATAGGAATTCGCCCACAGGGTTTTGCCTATCCTATACTGTCTATTAGGGGCTTAGATGGATTGGTCGGCTAGTAAACTAGCTAAGTGTAAATAGTTTAGTTATTCAAAGGTTTGTATACACTTAAGGCACCCCTTAAGGGTGTGGGACATTATGCAAACACTCACCTAGACGGTTAATTTTAGAGGTGAGGTGATGATGAATGTTCCAGGAGTGGGGAGAGTCTAGTCTCAAAAGTTGAGAGAGATTTCTCCTGATGTTTCCCTTATGGGTTGCTCATGTTGAAATCTACAGGGGACCCAGATAGTATGCCTGAATAGCTGAGGGGTAGACTTTAGGAGACGCTACCTCAGCTTGCACACACCAAGTTAAAACTGACACCAATAAGTTAGTTGAGTTACAAGTTAAATAGGTAACTATTATAATAAAAGTTGCCCAAAATTTGAAACCATATATTTTGTGTCTGTCTCGTTATTTCGGGGGGTTGGCAGACAAATATGATTTCCCCTCACATATTTATACATGGCTATCATGTCTTCTCGCAGCCTTCTCTTCTTCAAGCTAAATATGCCCAGCTCTTCAAGCCTCTCCTCATAGAGCTTGTTCTCCAGACCTTTGTGAAATTTCACCCTGAGTGAAACTTGCTTCCAGTTAACTATGGATGTCATGAATCTGTTATAAATAGTTCCTTAGGGCAGTGTTTCACAACCTTTTTTGAGCCGCAGCACACTTTTTATATTTGCAAAATCCTGGGGCACACCACCAACCAAAATGACACAAAATGACACAAAATGACACTCTTAACACAGTAATACATATAGTTAATATGTTTTTAATGTATTTATACACTCAGTGTGAAACCTGGGCCTGTTTCGATGAACTCAACATAGATATCCTGGCAGGAATGGCAGAAAGACACAAACTTCCCACACAGAACTCCCATAACCAAGAGAAAATGCTATAAGAGTTTGGTGGGCATTGACCTTGGGTTTTGGAGTTGTAGTTCACCTATATCCAGAGAGCACTGTGGACTCAAACAATGTTGGATCAGGACCAAACTTGGCATGAATACTCAATATGCCCAAATATGAAAGCAGATGGAGTTCAGGGAAATAGACCTTGACATTTGGGAGTTGTAGTTGCTGGGATTTATAGTTCCCCTACAATCAAAGAGCATTCTGAATCCCATCAATGATAGAACTGGGCCAAACTTCCTACACAGAACCCCTCGGAGGCACGAGGAGGTCTCTACTTAGGGAAAGGGAGGCGGGCCTTCCCAATGCATGGAGGGAGAGACCTAGTAGACAACGGGTGAGGAGGGGGGGTGTTTGTAATTTTCTGCCTTTATCGAGGTACGTTTCTTAGGGTTTTTATACTTCAACACACTAGACTCCCCCCCCTCCTGGAGGTTCCAATTTCCCATGGCACACCTGATGATTGTTCACGGCACACTAGTGTGCCCCAGCACACTGGTTGGGAAACACTGTCTTAGAGGGTGGGGGGAGGAGGTCCCATGGCACACCTGATGATCGCTCACGGCACACTAGTGTGCCACGGCATACTGGTTGGGAAACACTGGTCTACACTAACTATATAATGTAATTCAGACCATATCACAGGCAGAATACATCCAGTCCAAGATAAAATGCAATGTAAAATAAGAAAAATGAAAGCCATTTTCTTTCCAGTGAGATGTTTTCCCCAGGTAAAGAATGATGTTCTTGAAAAAGGATTATTGGAATTTGGTAGAAAATCAATAAAGGGATTAATTTTAACAGACTTTATTTAATATAACATCTTTAATGTTAATTTTAAAAGTATAATATGAAAGCATGGCAGTAAAGCCAATAAAGATGTGCATTTGAATTGAAGACTTTGTAGTGCAGCTCAGTCTTTAGTATTTGAAATCTGTCTAAGATTTATGATCTGTCACTACTGCATTATGAACCCAGAGCTTTGTCCTTAATTTTTAAAAGAGTCATTAATTTATTATATTTTGATCTGAGTTTACTTTATGTATAGTGGATGAGTTTGGAGCAGGAAACACAATTCCTCCAGGATACATTTTATCTACTCTAGGAGAGCTAGGCACACATATTTTTGGACTATCTACATAGGTTTGGTGGTTTGTCCATGGATGGATTTTATCCAGACAGAATAGTCTGACCTCATATAGGATAGCTGGGATTCCTGTAATAAATCTGGAATTCTGTTGGCATCAAGGAATATTGTCTAAAAAGAATTATTATTTTAGATGGAGCCTGCTTTTGAATAGGAATAACTTCCACAGTTAATACTTGAAGATAAATTATTTTCACTGTTTTTCCCCCATTATGGAAAAAGTTTTGAGAAGTTCTTGCCTGATTGTTGCATGAAAACAGTATGTTTTGTGTAAAATCTCACACAAAAATATTTATGTACAACATAATTTCCCCAATGTTACAACATCTCCACTAGCTACTAATTGAATATTCCTATAAGACTCTGGTCCTGACTTTCAAAGCCATTCATAGTCAGGGCCCCAGATACCTCAGGGCTCACCACTCATATGCTCATCACTTGAGATCGCAAATACCAGTCCAGGAAAACCTTCTATATGTCCTGGGTCCCAAGGAAGTACGCCTTGAATCCACAAGGTGTAGGGCCTTTTCAATCTCTGCCCCAACCCTGTGGAATTATTTTTCACCATATGTAAGAGCCATGCCAGATTTACGGTCATTCACCCAAGTTCTTAAAAGCTGGCTCTTTGTCAAAGCTTTTAATTTGTAGTTATTTAATATACTGTACATGTTGCTTTTATCTGTTATGTAAGTCGCTTAGAGCACTTTAGTGGGAAGCAACTCATGAAATAGTAAACTGACTGATAAACTGACAAACACTTCAGGATATGTGAATACCAGGATAAAAATACACAAAATTCTTAGCATTTTTCTTAACCAACTCTCCTGAATATTGAGAAACTTATTTTTCAGTGAGCAAAGAAATAATGTGAATCTTCTTTACACCCCTTTACATTTGGGATTTTAGGATTTGGTTATCACAAAAGTTTCTACCCAGAATGATGTTCATGGACCATCAGAGGTTTTTCACCAGTATTTTATATCGGCTATTTAGAGTACATCTGTAGTGTGGAATCACCAGTGCTGAAGAGTTAAAATGAGAAATACACACCATTGTTTTGAGAAGTCGTATCATGTAATTCAAATGACTCAAGTATTAACCTCCTCAAAGAACAAAGAAAAATATCTATCGCAGTTAGATTCCAGAGTTGGTTAAAAGATGAAAGAATCTTTATCTTCCTGGTTAATAATTTATTTCAGAAAGCAGAGTAAGGGAGAACAACCCTGCTTGTTCCATAATAATAATAATTTTTATTTTCTAGACCGCCCTCTCCCCCCAAAGGACCCAGGATGGCTTACACACACACACACACACAGAAAAGCATTCAAAGCTTCAGATGAGTACAAATGTATCAAAATAATATACAATAAAGTCCAGCAATAACAGTGAACTTACAATGAAGAATTAAGCATTGTGATGAGAAATAAAACAAAACAATACAACAAGACCGAGCTTGTGAAAGAGGTGGGACTGAGAGGAGGGCCTCCTCCATTGACTGCAATGCATGGGATGGTTTGTATACAGAGATGCGATTAGACAAATAGCCTGGACCCAAACTGTTTAGGGCTTTATAGGTAATGACCAATACTTTGTATTTAGTCCAGAAATGAACTGGCAAACAGTGGAGCTTCTGCAGCTTCTCCTATCACAATACAGTGCTCCAGTTAGCAATCCGGCTGCTAATTGCAGCTTCTGAACTACCCTCGAAGGCAGCCACATGTAGAGAGCATCGCAGTAGTCCAAACAGAATGTGACTAAGGCATGGACTACCATGGCCAAGTCTGGCATCTGAAGGTACAGACACAGCTGGTGCACAAGTTTTAAATGTGCAAAGGCGCTTTGGGATTCCAGAGTCAGCAATGAGTCCAGGATCACTTCCACACTGTGAACCTGTGTCTTCAGCGGGAGTGCCACCCCATCCAACACAGGTTGAAATCTCACACACTGATCCACCTTACGACTGGCCAGGAGTACCTCTGTCTTGTCTGGATTTAGTTTCAGCTGCTGACCCTCATCCAGTCCATTACTGATGACAGGCACTGGTTCAGGACCAGAATGACATCCTTGGCATTTGGTGGAAAGGAGTAATAGAGTTGGGTGTCACCCACATACAGTAAATTTGACACCAAACTCCAAAACTCTGAATGATCTCTCCGAGTGGTTTCATATAAATGTTAAACAGAAGGGGGAAGAGAATTGTACCCTGAAGGACCCCACAGGCCATTGAGGCAAACAGAAGTCCCCCAGCTCTACCATCTGGGTCCATCCCTCCAAAAAGGATTGTAGCCACTGCAAAACAGTGTCACCGAACCCCATCCCAGAGAGACGGCCCAGAAGGATAACATGGTTGATGGTATCAAAAGCTGCTGATAGGTCCAGGAGAACCAGCAGGGACACACTTCTCCTCTCTAGCTCTCTTCGTAGATCATCCACCAAGGTGACCAATGCTATTTCAGTTCCGTAACCAGGCCTGAAGCCAGATTGAAATGGATCCAGGTAATCAGGTTTGTCAGTAGCCTTTTATACCTTTGACCAGGGGTCCTCAAACTAAGGCCCGAGGACTGGATATGGCCCTTCAAGGTCATTTACCCAGCCCTCGCTCAAGGTCATCCTAAGTCTGAAATGACTTGAAAGCACACAACAACAACAATCCTATCTATTCAGCCAAAAGCAGGCCTACACTTCCCATTGAAATACTAATAAGTTTATATTTGTTAAAACTGTTCTTAATTTTAATTGTATTGTTTTAAAGTGGGGTTTTTTGCACTACAAATAAGATATGTACAGTGTGCATAGGAATTCATTCATGGTTTTTTTCTTCAAATTATAACCCAGCCCTCCAACAGTTTGAGGGACTGTGACCTGGCCCTATGTTTAAAAAGTTTGAGGACCCCTGCCTTTGACCATCATGTCCTTCTGGATTACATATCTTGACTGGGTTTAGGAAACCATGCCATGGTCATTCTGCTCCTTTCCAAAAAATATATATTGGAATATGACTCTGAAGTGCTGGAGGGCCTTATGTTTCACCCGTGTCTATTAGCATGGATCAGAGTTCCACTTTCTCAATTTCTTGCTTTTCAATGTTATGAAATTAAAATGCTAAGGGAATAATCTTGAGCTTTTAGTTAAAACATGATCAGTGTGTCAATGCCATTGAATTAAACCACCTGGTTCCCTTCACACATCTCAGGCTATGAAAGTGGTTTTGTGGTGGCTGAGTGTCACAATCACGGACTTACTGGCCCCTTAATCACACACACAGAGACGTACTGAAGGCTAACTACTTTATTGAATATAAAAACAGTTCCAAAGAATATAGTCCAATATGATATGATATAGTCCAAAAGGCTTGAAGTAAGAATGTCCAAGATAACGTAGCAAAATAGGCAAAAAGTTTGGCAAGGCTCCGCAGCCAATGCGGATCAGGAAACAGGCAAGGCCCGCAAACCAATGCGGATCAGGAACAGGGCAAGGCTCCGCAAACCAATGCGGAGCAGGAAACAGGGCAAGGCTCCACAAACCAATGCGGATCAGGAAACAAGGCAAGGCAAGGCAAGGCAAGGCTTGATGACCACGGCTTAGCTTGTGGTCCCACTCCGCTTCACGCCTATTCAGGTAAGACGTGGCCGGAGAACTGAGGATTCGTTCCCACGGATCCTATACTTAATCCTTCGGCCGAGGTCCTCGACGCTCTAGGCTTCTTCGTCTCCAATCCCTGCTGACGGACCTCGGCCGATCTAGGGCCCGGGACCAATCCCTCCTACTAGTCTCGATGTTCCGTCTCCTATCAAAGGTTCGACCTTGTCTCTCGGCAGCTGTGTTGCTATCTCCCTGAGAGCTTTCCTCCCTAGCCATTTCCCATGCGCTTTCTTCCATATCTTCCTCAGGGGGCTCCTGGGAAGATCTCCCTCCCGGGTGTTCATAACTCCCCGGATCGCTATCAGACTGCACCTGGTGATCTGAATCATCCCTTGGACCAAAACACATTTCTTCCCAGGCCAAGCTCTCTGTGGGCGAAAGAGGCCCTTGCGGGGAAAGCTGCCCTTCACCCCAGTCATCTAGCTCATCCTCAGAATCCTGTTCTAGCACGGCTGGTTCTAATGCTAACGGGACCCCAGGTCCTGTCCCCTGCCCTCCAGGCACAAACGAGAACTGCTGTGCTACACTGAGGAAAATATACTACTTCCCAACTGTTTCTCAGATGGGAGTTATATACCTCCTGAAAGAAAGAGGAGGCTACAGAGGTCTTTATCACTTGCTTATCTTCCAGGGCAACTTACATACTTAGGTAATCTTTCATAGCCCGAGGATGATGATCCTCCAAGTGTAGTGTCTTGGTGATTGGTCCATAGGTGGCTGTGGAGCCCTATTCTTGATCAGCATGTTCTCCCACAGTGAGGACATTGGATTCCAGGTGAAAGGTGGTCCCGGTCAGGGTTGGCTTGACATGCCTGTCTCTTGGCACATTTCTCCCTTTCCATTCATGCTTCTTTGAATTTTGCAGCACTGCTGGTCACAGCAGACCTCCAGTTAGAGCACTCAAGGCCCAGGGCTTCCCACTTCTCAGTGTCTATGCCACAGGGCAACTAAACATATTGGTCTTTTCTACAATAGCCCCACATCTCTTCAATGAATTGTCAGTTCGGAGCTATCAGGACCAGGGTTGGCTTTTTAAAATACTTTTTGCATTTTGTAGGGCAGGAGTGAAAGTTCTCAAGATGTCATTGTTTTATCTGGTCTTTCCCTGGAAATGCTTTATGGGACAGTTCTTCTTTTTTTTAAAAAAATGCAACTGTTACCCTTACATTGAGAATTTCTTCCATTTGATAGAAAGACAGGAGAAAGGTGATTATGTGTGTGTGTGTGTGTAGCCAAAATGCATTTTAAATCTAAAGTAATCCCACTGTGTTCCATATTTCAACCATTTCAAAATTTTGACAGTGCTCTGGTGTGACTAACCTGTCGAATTAACAGGGGATGCTTGTATTGGCTTTTCCAACTTGAGCCTATATGGGGAGGAAAGTACACATCTTGTTCATTGGAATTAATTAACAAACTACTGTTCAGCGAGTTTATCCACAGACAATCCAATAACCAATTGGAGACTCTGTGACAATTGATGGCCTTTTAAAAAGAAAGGCATTGTGGCACATTTGGAGAGATTTTGCAGGCAGTGTTTTTGTACAATATATCTATATGTATGACAGAAAACAAGAACAAAAAACATAAAAAGGGTCAGCATGGTTTTCTTAGTGCTCTTTAACAAAAAGGGTTGGTTTCCCACTGACCTTAATAGATTATGCCTGGGTGTTTATTTTTGAATCAATTTTTATTGATCCAGGAGACATGGCATTTTAATTGTGTATTTGCTCTCCTTCTTCCTCTCCTGCCCCTCCCTTAACCATCTCACCCCCTCTGGCTCTTGGAAGCCTCTGTTTGGTATGCTAACTGTATCACAGCCTAAAGGACTACATTTTCAAAGCAGGGTGCACAAATCCCATTAGCAACAACAGGGCTAGGTTTTAATGTGTAACTCCCCATGAACTTCCTTTGAAGGGGGCAGGAAGGGAGAGAAGAACCTTAACCATAATGCCCATATCTTAGGTTGAATTACGACACTCCCTCCCCCAAATTTTCAGGGTGTAACTGTTATGGATTCTGTTAAGGTTTCCCCTTCCATTTATTTTTTAATGTCTCAGATTATTTACAGCTAGGAATGTTATCAAGAAATTCACAGCACCAGCGCAAACCCTTAAGCAGAATTCAGACACAAAACCGATAGAAGCAAAACCGGTTGACTGGAAACACTCCTGCTGCGTATTCAGCCCCCTAACAGGTCACTTGTGATTTCAGAAGAGCCTGATTTCACATGAATGAGACCTTTGTGGGCCATTTTGTTCTGTCTTTCTGAGGAGCAAATGCCAACAGGGTAGAGATGGAGAAACTTGTGCAATAAAGGATATGCATTTAAATGAGGGGAAAAAAGAGCAAATCAAAGGATTTCAGTATTTGCATAAAGTTCCTTGAGCTAGAGGGGAAAATCTGCCAAGTCTCTTCAGTAACTTGTTGGGGTTGAAATGCATGATGTACACAAGCTAGATATCTATCTGGCAAAGAATGGTATGTTTTAGGGAGTGAAACATTACACATAAATCCTGTTATTTTTCCTTTGATTGCTTGTCTAGCATGTTATTTCCAGACATATGATCAAACAAAGATGTTATTTCCAAACTAAGGGTTTAAGCTTCAGTGACATCTGTCTTAATGTTGTGTTCAGGGATATTTTTTTCTCCTTTGGCTGCATATATAACCTTTAATTGTATCTAATTTACAGATTTTTGGAAGGATAGTACATGAGGTTTGAACCAGCTAACATTCCACACTGATTCTAGGGTTGAGGTAGGAGATTAAGCACAGGACTAAATCTCTCCTGTGGAAAGGAAAGAGACTGAAAGGTGCTTAACTTTGGTTGGTTTGCACCCTTGGTGTTTGACTCTTGTGCTTCTGTTTTAAAGTCACTCCCCCCCCCCTTTTTAATTATCTGTTTCAGACTATTCTCTTGGGCTATATGTGTGTTCATGTGGAGGATATACACCTCTATATCAAAAATCTATAGACCTTTTACCAAAAATACAAATGAAAAATAATGAAATGATTGCAATGACAACGGGTTAGATAAAGTGTGAAACAAATTGAAGATGCTTCAAATTGGTAAATAAACTATTAAATACCTTCCATTTGGCACATGATGGAAGGTATTCCAAAAGTACAGCCAAGATTAGGTTATTGTGAAGGAGATTTCTCAAGCATTTTTTGAACAAGAATAAAAAACAGTAGATCCCCCTTTCATTGGTTCTCAGTCTTAACCTCTTAGGCTGGAATGAAAACAGGTGTATAATGTCAATCTGTAAATCTAAACTTTAAAAGGTTCCTTAGCAAATTATGAAATTTAGTTAATATAACAGTTCTCAAGTTATTATACATACAGTACAAACCCCATATCCACAGAGAATATGTTCCTTGACTTTGTGTGGATCTGCAAAACTGTGAATAATAGGAAATCCTACTGAAACAAAGGTCTTTTGACCTAATAATACCATAGAGTTTAGCTGATAGACCTAGAAAACAATGAGAAAGTTGTGGGTGAATTTTGTTGGATGTGGATTGCAATAATGAGAGTAAGCTGAAAACAAAAGAGGAAGGAAGGTGAAGGAAAGAAAAGTGTTGACATGCTAAAAACAGTTAAAATTAACAGAGAATTAATCAAGATCCCTGCAAAATTTGGACAGTTGGAAGTTGTATGTATTGATTTTATATATTCTAAAATCTCAAAAACTGTGTGTAATCAATAAATATTTGTATTAAGAACAAAGATGGCAAAACGTGGAGAATTTGTGCAGTAGGCCACAATGGTAATGAAATGATGTGGATGAAAACCATGTCACATTAAGCAAAGGTAAAGAACTATACGCACGAATAGGTTTCTTTCTCTTCCTATGTGATGACTAACAATCCAGAAATAATAATGTTATTGCAATATGTCTTAGATTCCATCTTTTTAGCTGCTCCTAATTCCCTGTAGGAACAATTTTTTTTTTGTATATAAATTATAGAATATAGAGAATGGAGTATTCTAAAGTGGATGGGTGAGATTAGGTATTATCTTCCACTCTGCGGTCCTAAAATGTTAGGATATGTCTATAAGTCTGAAATGTCTACTTTCGCCTCTCCATCTTCTGCATTCTGTATCTGCTATGTCAGTCACTCCCCAATTTTCTTCAAAAGGACTGAAAACAAAATGACATTTTGCCATAATATTCTAACATTTCCATTTTATTAGTCAATGTAATATGTGTGAAAGTTCATATATCTATATTGTCCATATCTAAATATCTAGGGACTTTAGCACACAAGGCTATTAAAGCACAATTATGGCAGGATAAATGTGCCTGTTGATGGAACTTACTGCATGATGTCCTGTCTGTTCCATAGTTTCATTGGTGGTTTGGATGAAAGATATTAGAAGAAAGGATCCCAGAAAAAGTGGTTTTTTAAATGTCATGCCTTAACCCAGATCTAGATGAAGGGTATTAGAGCCCTGACGCCTTAACTCAAGTCTGGATATGAGGGTTTGTGGCTTCTCTGTGTTTGACCTACTTCCACACACAAGAACCCACAGCCTACACATCCCCCTCGCCCAATATGAAAAGAATATCTTATATATATATATATATATCCAGTAGCACCCCACCATGGCCAAACCATATATATATATATATATATATATATATATATATATATATATGGTTTGGCCATGGTGGGGTGCTACTGATCAAGTACCAGGCTTTCAGGAGAGTGAAAACCAGAGGGAGAGGAAGAGGTACTAGTACTGAATGTCAACTAGATCATCTAACAGGATACCTTTTGGTTTTTTTTCTAGAAATTTTAAGAATTTCCTAAAAATCAGCAGATGACCCAAATGTTCTGAAACTTGTGTGGCTGGCAGTTTTAAACATGTCCTCCAAGTGTGACCATTTCCATCACAATAACACTAAAAATGATCAAAAGGGGAGTCTTGGAAGTTCTCCCATTGCCACTAATGAGCTGGATCATTCTGGATCTTTTCACTGCCGGATCAAAAAACCAGTATTTTACCCTCCTGAATTCAGGAAGCTCCTGAGAAAATGAATAGGACAGTGTGACGACTTGGTTCTTAAAATAAAGTCTGGAGGATTTTAAAATTCTTCTTGGTTCGCTACCACCAACCTAAAATATTACTTCTAGGATTTTCTTATATAAAACCACCCTTCAGCTAGGCTCTATCAATCTTCACCAACTTAAACTAAGAGGAATGCTGAGGTAAATAAACTTCTTTAGAGTGGGGAGCGGGAAAGATGCTGGAACTGGAATCACACAGCTGATGTAAAGAGCACAACAGAGGCTTTTCTTTAAAAGTTAATAAGTTAAACGTTTATTAGCTTAACAGACACAGATCGTATTGGTTCTTCAAATGAGGCACAAGAGCGTAATGGTAATTAAAAGATAGTTCAACAGCATGATGGTTACAGAAAAATGCTTACTTAATCCTAGATGTTCAATGTTACACAGACAGTGCGAAACTTGCCTAAACTAGAACTCACTCCCACTAATATCTAAACTAGTGGTGAGCTATCTAATAAAACAACTACCCTAGAAAGTTCACTTCAGAGCTTTGATACAGAGGCTCAATACTCTAACCAGAGCTTTGATACAGAGGCTCTATACTCTAAACAGAGCTTTGACTCAGTGGCTCTTTACTCTAATGCATTCTGAGAAGGAGCTGTCAGCAACTCTCCTCTCTCTGTGAGAGCGTGTCACGAACACTCCTCTCTTTCTGAGAGCTTGTCAAGAACTGGCAAATAAGCCCTTTCTCTCTCCCTCCAGTAGTTCGGCTCCTCCCCTTAACTCAGAGCTCCTCCCAGGCAGCTCCCTAACTCCTCCCAGAGAAGGCTCCCAACCACTCCCCCTTTTCCTGACTGTTCTATCTGCCAAACTGCCAGGCTGGTCTGGGCCCTGCCTTAAATGGGCGAGTTCCTCATAGACAGCCACTGAAAATGGCATGGGGTTTATCTGAATTGCACACCCCTAATAGCTGCACCTTGGCCTATTGTGTTGAGTGAAAGTTATTGCAGTGTCAATTTTTAATTGTGTTTTTGGTAACATATTATAGTTGTGGGCAGTTAAAATATATTAAAAACTTTCTGCCATAAAATAACGATATGCAGGGTGTATTTTCATAGTTACAAATTGAACATAATTAAAGCATAGTGATTAATGACAAAAACAACATATTTGGGGGAGTATGGACTTGCACTACCTTCAACCGCTTCAGCTCTGACACCCACAAATGACAGACCGGGACCAAACTTGGCACACAGAACTCCCATGACCAACAGAAAATACTGGAGTGGTTTGGAAGGAATTGATAGTGATTTAGGGGAGAAACAATGCTGAATGTGAACCAAATTTGGCACAAATACTCAATATGCCCAAAATGCGAACACTGGTGGAGTTTGGGGAAAATACATCTTGATATTTGGGAGTTGTAGTTGCTGGGATTTATAGTTCCCCTACAATCAGAAAGCATTCTGAGCTCCACCAACAATGAAATTGAACCAATCTTGACACACAGAACTCCCATGACCAATAGAAAATACTGGAAGGGTTTGGTGGGCATTGACCTTGAGTTTTGGCATTGTAGTTCACCTACATCTAGAAAGCACTGTGAACCCAAACAACAATAGATCTGGACCAAACCCAGCACGCAGACCCAACGTGGCCAACTTTGAATACAGGTGTGGCTTGGGGAGGATTGACTCACAATTGTGGGACTTGTAGTTCACCCACATCCTTATACAATTTCTAATGGGAAGATTAATAAAAAACAAAAGGAAAGACTAACTTTTTTCTAATAAATAGCATTACAAATTATCTAAGCTGCTTCTGCTCCTCCTCCTCCTGATGCTGCTGTTCCACTCTCAGTTCCATATCACATGAATGCTTTCCCCCCTGCCTTGAATGGACTTGCTGGCGTGAGCCTCTCTCCAGCCTCACTCACTCTCCTTCGCCCTGTGCATGCGCACCATGTGCATGGCACGCCATGTGCTGATAATGCCTTCTCTCCGCTCCCTGATTGGAGTCTAAGAAACAGCCCTCCTCTTGTCTGAGAAGCTGGCTGAGAGGGTGACCAATCACAGCAGAGGACGCTTTTGGTGGGAAGATCCAATATATGTTTCCAAAAAGGAAGAGAAGGACGGGCAGAGAACTCTTCAGCTTTCTCTGCAGAAGGGGTTCCTAAGACCATCGGAAATGTGTCTTTTCTGATTTCTTTGGTGACCCCTCTGAAACCCTCTCATGATCCCCCCATGGCTCCCGACTCCCAGATTGAGAAATGCTGGTTTAATTTCTTCCCTATTCTTGCTGTACTGTTTTAGAGATGTTAAAGGAGTTGTAAAGCATGGCTAGATTGTAGAAGGTTGGGAAGGAGCAATGTTAAATGTTATTTCACAATTGAAATAATACATGTGGCTGCCTATACCAGCCCTCATTCTGCCTGAGCAAAATAATGAAAATCCCCAAGGTACAAAATTGCATAGCTCCACCACTGAATTGGATGAAAGTACATGGGAGTGGTGAACAATGTGCAGGTTTAAGGATGGAATCTCAGTGTGCTAATTCCATGCCCCACTGCCACAGAGTTCAAGGACTCTTGATGTGAGTATTGGAAGGAACAGGATGACAGAAGCAGCAATTATGAGAGTTTGTCATAGTCGGCATATCCCAATGATCAAATCTGAAAGCAACTAATTAACAGATCCACATGGCATACATTCAGATCCAAGTCTCTGCAAAGGAAATGAGCCCTCAAATTTGATTTGTGAAGTTGAAAAGCATGATTATTCATTTCCATTGACTCATTTTTCTTCATAACATCCAACCCTGGCTAGTAGGCAAAAAATCCACCACCAGAAAGCAGCACTGTAGCGAGTATATTAACTCTTACATACAGGAACAATTATTGTGTATCAAGCACCTAAAGACATTTTAGAAAATCCAGAGTTAAAAGAAGAGGAGTCTTAGAAGAGACAAAGGATTGGCATTTTAAAATATGTAAGGTTTCTTCTTTTCCCTTTTCCCTGCCTCACCTCATTTGGATTAATCCCAAAGAAAGCACTGGGTGAGTTTATGCCAATGTATTTATTATGTCCAGAAGGTGAATGAATGATTGAGGTGACCCTGAGTAGTGTTCTGCTTCATATGCTCTGGCAGATCAGGCAGCTGAGATTGTAAGGGCTTGTGTGGCAAGGACACCCTCAAGGCAAAAACAGACATAGAATCTGCTTCTCATTTTAGAGTCTGACACACTTTTTTCTTGCCTTGTGAGCAGTCAGAAAGAGACCTTCCTTATAGATCTGCACCAGCATATGTTTCCTCATATGCTTCTTGATAGCTATTGTCACTAATAATATAATGTATGCATATGAGTAAATCGTTGTCAGTAGAAATAGATTTTTGCAGAAATTCTAGCATATTTCAAGATTATATCCCATTCATTCAAGTGACTGCCTTAGCATAGTTAATATTGTTGTTATCATCATCCAAACAAATTCATATAAAACACAAGGGACTCCACATAAATCAAATAATATAAAGGTCTGAGGAAACTCTAAGGTCTTTGCTGCAATTGAAAATACATCAGAATTGCTGCCAGTTGAGTCTTCTAAAAGAACACGTTCCAAGGATATGGTAACTGAGGACTCATTGTTGATATCCATCTCCTACCATACTTCAAGAGAATCTTCAATAGGGCTTCTGAGATGTATTTAAGAAGGAAAGTTTATGAGGAGGAAATGAGTCCTGAAGTTGCTCTGGTCCCAAGATGTAAGGCTTTAAGTTTAAAACCAACATCTTTAAATACAATTGTGAAATGACTTGACAACCGTGTATCTTATTAAAGAGATATGCTTCCACAATGTCCCAGCCAGTTGTTGCAGGACCAGTTCAGAACAAAAATATTTCAGAATTGCCCTGCAGAGTCTACACTGTCTAGTTAGGCCAAAATTAATTCAGTCTGTCTAGATCAGTGTTTCTCAAACTGTGCACCTCCAGATGATCTGGACTTCAGCTCCTAGAAATCCTAGCTACTTTGCCAGCTGTTAGGAATTGTGGAAACTGAAGTTCAAAACATCTGGAGGTGCACAATTTGAAAAACTCTGGTTTAGATCATCACCTTCTCTCCCCTCTCTCTCTTGCTACTGTGCTGACATGAGCAGAGACATCCACACACAACTGAGGTGACTAGTGAGATGGAGGGTGGTTCTGCAGCCATCATGTAGAGACAACTGCAACACAGTCCCAATCCATTCCCTTTTTTCTGCACTGATAAACACAGAGAAAAGAAAATGGCAGTGAAGGCCATGTTGACAGCAGAGTGGTCCTCCACATTGCATCAAGACATGCTGTCCACAGTGTGCATATTACATATTACACAACTTTCCTTAACACAGGGCTAAACACAGCATAATCTGGTTTATCTTCCAATAAGGACCAGAAGTCCTCAATGTTCTGTAAACATCCTGGAGCAACTTCTCACTAAATGCTAAGCTATACAGTCAGTGCAGACATGCCCCTAGTTAGTATTCTAGCATACTAGTTTTGAACTATTGGAAGTTTCTGAGCTGTCATCTAAACATTGCAAATTGCAATAATGCAGCACAGCTGTTACTTAGATAATTGTAACAAGGTTAGATTTCTCCAGGTTAGGCTGAAGCTGGTGAAAGAGTTTTATGCTGCTGATATGATCAAATGTCTAGAATACATTCTTTTTATTTCATAGGAAATGTAGCACTAAGCAGAATATGACAAACACAAACTCCTGGTATAACACTGTCTTTCTTCTGCCAGGGCTCATCTTCACTGTGTTTGTGCTCATCCACTCCATTTTGGATCCCAACCCCTAAGTCAGCATTTCACAAATTGGCTTGAATTCAATGAGAAATAGAAATAAATTCCAATTAATTCAGACAACCCGAATCTTGATAATCATTGTCTAGCAGGTTATATAAATGTTTTCATCTGAGCAAGTTTAAGCTGTGTCATTGTTTGAAGTCTTGACCAGGGAAATCCATGGAGAAGCGGGAGGGAGTGGGAAAGATGATAGTGGCAATGGTGCCAGATCTAGCCATATGTTCTTCCCTGTATGAACGAATGTACATGCAGATCTTGGAAAAAGTTCCTTTGTTAGGGTGTGAAGAAGTGATGTTGTTGTGTGTGAATAAGAACATCTGTTTTTATTTGGAACCAATGTTCACATGGGTCAATGCCATTCTACTTTCTTCATGCTCCATGACATGAAGAAAAGGGATGGCACTCGTCATTTTTATCATCACAGTGGGAGCAACAGAGCAACAGAAAACTTCTAGCCATCACTTTGCCAGTGTCAGCAAAGGTATCCATGTGACTTCAAGAGAGGAAGGGGAAAAAGAGGGGCGTGATCACCTTATTCTTTCCAAGTCACATGGGCACATTTGTTGACATTGGCAAAGGAATTCGGTGATAACCAGAAGCTCTCTGGAGCTCCCTCAATATAGCCGTGGTAATAAAATATCCAGTGGTGTTGAACCGGGTTTGGATCAACTGGAGAGAGACTGCTTCTGCTGCTGTCATGGTAAACACTGTGGCAGAATCTGGGGTTGATCCAAAGCATCAATGATTCAGATCAGCTGTAGATTTATTTTAGCCTGTGTAGATCTTCGCTTAGTGCAATTCTGGGTGCAATTCTGAGTTTTTAACATGCATCACCATTACAGCTCCACTTGACACGGTCTAAACCTTTAAGGAAGGCCTTTTCATTACCTGGGAATAATTTCTAGTTACAAGGAGAAGGAGGAGTATTCCTTTATTTGAATACCTTTGGATCTAACCCACAGAAAACGTGATGTTTTTCCCGGTTTAGGATTAATGTGAGAATTTGATCTGCTTTATAGATTTATCTCAACAGATGCAATAGCTACATGGGAAAATGAGCCTCAAATGTTTAATAAAATAGGTTTCTGGGGAAAGGAATTATTTCGTAATTTATAATTTATTGTCCTTTTTTGGTGACTAGTGCATATGGTTGGTTCCAATAATTTGTAACCCACTAGTCATATAATGAAGCAGCACATGCTAAGGATACATTTCTAGATGCTAAAGTTAGAGGTAGGGCAACAGACGTCATACAAGTGACACAGCTGTTTTGAAGTATTCAGTTTGAAATATTCAGTGCCTGTTAAGAGCTAAGCATATTGTTAATTCTCTTTCTTGTTTCAAATTTCCTGTGACAGAAGCTGAAGAATTTCCAAGTCAGTCTCAAAATCTGCTATGCGTGGACTCACGCTTATGTTACCCCCTATGGATTATTATTATTTTCTGAATTAATTTCCATCTGGCAGAGAAGGATTTGGATAATTTATCACTGAGCTCTTTGGAGTATGTAGGGTATTTTTTTATTTTCTGAGATGAAAATGTAAGCCCTTCTTTTAACTAGAGTTAGATTAGTATGATGGAGCATTCATTACTAAAGCAATGAGACTATTTGATAATTCTCTAATTTCCTAATTGCTTCAATATTTGGCAATATAACAATCCATCTTCTCTTAAAAGAAGGTATTTATAATATCTATCACAGACACATGGGAATGGGTCTTTGACATATGAATGCTATCCCTTCATATCTGTGTCCAGCATGTGACCAGAAAGGCAGGCAGGGGAAGAGCCAACTAGTGAAAGGGAAGCCCAAAGCCTCCCATGGACCACAAGGAAGCCCTTTGTGACCACATCCATCCCACGGGCCATATGTTATGCAGGCCTGCTGTATAGTCAACTTCCATCAGAAATTGACCATAGAGTGGCACTGCAGAGCATAAAGATTCCTAGAGAGGTATTGTCTCAGGCTCGATCTACACTGCCATGTAATCCAGTATCTGATCCCAGATTAACTGTTTTGAACTGGATTATATGAGTCTACACTGCCATATAGTCCAGTTCAAAGCAGATAATCGGGGCTTCAGGCTAAAAAAAAGCAGGTTTTAAAAAAAGTTGCCCTGCTCCTCTAACGTGCTCCTCTAACCCCATTGAATGTGGAGATATAACTGTAATTCTGCAGTGTGGCTGGGAGGTCAGAACGGCATCAGAGTAAACTCAGCTGTGCATTGATCTGAAGATCCACTATAACCTGGGCAGGGTGAGGGTGCAACTAGACAGCCCCTTTCATGTCCAGATGGCAACCTTGACAAGCCCAAATTAATTCACCACAAAACAGGAAAACTCAGGTTTGTTTTAAATTAATTTGATAGTGGGTTTATCCCGCACCTTCTTGGAAGGCGCGGGAAAAACCCACTACTTCTGGAGTCTGGACTGCTCTGTCAAAAGTTCTGGACTTTTGAGGAGGCAGTCCAGATAGAAGTCCCATGGTTTTCCAGGCTAAATTAGCCCAGAAAATTGCGAGGCCACCAGCCTCCTCCTCAAAAACCCTTTTAAAAACAAAAGTACATACCTGGCCTCCATTAGATGGCTGCCAGAGCTCTCCTGGTGCGTGGAAAGGATGCACCAGGAGAAGAGGTGGAGAAAAATCGCTCCTGCCCCCCTTTCTTTTGGTGCATCATTTCTACACACCAGGAGAGCTCTGGCAGCTCTTTAATGGAGACCGGGTAAGTACTTTTGTTTTTTAAAGGGCTTTTGGGGAGGGGATTAGAGTGTCCGGGTGTTTTCCCAGGAAGTTCCAGGAGAACATCAGGACACACACTCCAGAAAGTGCACACTTCTGGAGTGTCTGTAGATGGGCCCCTGGGAACATCTGTGTTTTTAAAAAGTGGATGCTCCTGGGATAACAGCTTGTGCAGAAGCACCCTGATGTGGCCAATACAGAAATCAAATGAGTAGGAGACAGGGAGGAGCAGCAAAGCCTTGCATGTTATACCACAAAGTCTACCTTGAGCATCTCCATTGGGAAACTGGAGCAACCATGGGCAAAGATACATGGTGAAGTAACAAAAGAGTCAAAATCAGAAAATGCAGAAGGTGGGGGTGGGGGGAATGCATGCTTTGTTTAAGCAAAGTACTTTTCAAAGTTGCTGTTTCTGTAAGCCCCTTCTAGTGGGGATTTTATGTTTGTGCAGCATTTGTTTTGCTTACATAGAGTAGGCAAGAATGCCTAGCAAGGGTAATTACTGTGTATTTCTAGTTTACTTCAAATTTTGATTCAGTCAGAATCCCTAAATCTGACAACCTATAATCAAACAAAGGGAGTACTCTAGTAGGTAGGGATTAGCAGAAGGGAACAGCTTAGGCCAATATGAAAAGCCCATTTATGAATCTCTCAATAAATAAGTCTTTTGTTTTGTCTAATTGCTGGTTTGAATATATCAGCTTCATCAATGGGATTAGGGTTAATAGATGTTTGGTCATGCAGAACATGCAGAGGAGGAATCTGATACACACACACAAAAATTGCACTTAATGAGCTTAGCAAATGTTTGCCATATTTTTAATGAACCCTGGGGCTGTCATTTAGAAATGCTTAGCAACTGCTTTTCCATCCTTGAAAATAGAGCAACCAAAAGACATTAACACTATGCACACCGTAAATAAAGCAAGCTATTTAAAGAGGCCAGCCAGGAGGTGGAGATGGTGACATTTTCAGCGAAAAGAGCCGGTGACACTTAACACGTCGGGTATGGCAGTTCAGAGGGACATCTTAAATTTCCTGGAGGGTATTGCTGCAACTTTCTACAGGGTCTCAAGTAACCTCCCCCGCCCCCCACTCTTTATTCTCTGACAATGATGCAGGCTCTAAAATTATGCACCTTCCCCATTCCTTTATATCTTTTCCAAAGATCTGCACCAAAAGCATACCAAAAAAGAGAACAAATTATTTGTGTGCTCTATCGCTTGTCCCTCCCATCTTTGCTGTTTGTTGCCCTTAAGCAGGCTTGCTTAAATCACTAATGTAGCAGACACAGGCATGGGGGATTGATTGCACCATGGATGTAATGATCCATTCTTTAGCCTTTGGGACTTTTTGCCTGAAACCAGCACAGGCTGGAGTAATGGGGAATTAGTGGAGCAAACTATGTGTTATGTGGCTAGGGATATTTTTAACTGGACCTAACCGAATCAAGTTCACCCCTGGGGAGGGTCTGGCCTGACAAGCAACGGGAAGATAATAGGCCATTCATATGAGTTTTGGAGCAAATGCATGATTTTTAAAAGCATACACTTGGCAGAGAAATAGTGGTCCGGAGGTCTTCTGTCTTCACTCAACAATTGCGAGACATCAGCTCTTCAAGCCTGGAAATGTATTTTCCAAGCTTAGGGTTTGGTTTTTTTTTGCAGGCTATACTCCTGCTGGAATCAGCAGGGCCCGCTGTGTCATGTGAGTAATACATTTTAATCTGAAGAGCCAGAAAGAAACAGTATCATTAGCCTAGGGAATTCACAGATTTCATCTAATGATAAAGCTGTAAGGTTTTTTTTAATTTTCTTTTTCAAAAATTCATTTTACAGTACCTCATTTCCAGCTAATCCAATAATAAAGCCTTACATTACAGCCTCTGTTATGTGAAAGTGCATGGCAATTTAGTGTCTCTGGAAAATGCCACTTGTTTTAAAAAACAATGGTGGCAACATAAACACGAATCCTCCAACTGTTTCCAGCTCCCTCAATAAAAGCAGGTGTGAATGCAAGGAGCTGTTGGCATTCCACAACCACTGCTACTGCTTTATTTGTCTGATGGATTAGATTCTATTTCTCCTGACCCGCTTTTCACTAGACTTTCATACCTCTTGATGCTTGGTGACAGATTATAATAATTTTTTTTTGTCCACTGTTCATTGTGATTTCTCAGCACACATTTTCCAAAGCCGGGAAAAGAAATTAGGTCTCCTTACCCTTTAAATGGTATTGGAGAACTGATGAGGTACGGTGCCTTTGACCTCTAGGATGAAATCTGCAAAAGGTTACTAGTGCCAGAACTGTCTTTCCTTCTAATGGCTGTGTCAAATTGTTTGGTGGTCTCAATCTTGTTCTTTTGTCGAAAAGTGTCCATATCCCAAATGACATTTTGGAGGCCATTGTTAGATTTTTCAGTGTCAGTATCTGGAGACTATATATATTTAAATGAAGGAAGGGATACATCTTGTAAGCGGTGTGTTCCAGAAACCCTGCTTTTAAAAGCTGAAAATCCTCTGCTCCTAATATAGATTTTAAAAAAAATGATTACATACAATATCAATATTCAAACTTAATGAGCAAAAAAGATAAGGTATTTGCAACAGGCCCTGCACACTTGTGGCTTTTGGCAATTTGATTATCTACTGATTTCTAGGTCCTCTACTGCAATGCTATGGCCAACTCATGTTGGAAGGCTAATTCCAAACCCTAGACTGTCCACATGGGTGGCTTTCTGATGATTCCTTGCACACAAGCTTTATTTCATTCACAAAACCCAGCTGTAGTAGTAATACTACCAAGCAAAGAATAACATATAAAAATACAACATATACCATCAGTTAAAAACACATAACACACCAACCAGTTAAAATATTAGTCTAAAAGAACATATAAAATCAGTACACATTAAAACATGTACATAATTCAAAATTCATAATTTAAGATTCATAACTTGAAGTCATCTGGAGAGGCCTGTCAGAAGAGAATGATCTTTTGTGCTGTTTTAAATTCAGACATCATATTCAACTGTCGAAGCTCATCTGGCAGGTCATTCTACAATGAAAGGGTGGCCAAAGGAAGCATCCCCTGGGTTACCATTTGTCAGCAAGTCCAGGCTGACTGGAATCAATGTTTCTGAGAGGATCTGAGTCTATGGGGCGGATTATATGGAAGGAGGCAATTATGTAGGTAACCCAGATAAAGTAGATAAAGTGCAGAACATGCCTTTGGAAGCTTTCCAAATTCTTGTTTCACATATTGAAGTAGAAACTTTGACCTGGCAACTTAAAACCCTACTCATCTGGATACACATCACAAAGAATAACAGATATGATCCCCTCCTCTAAGTCAGGGAAATTGATGCCACGGCATTGGTCAGCATGTAGAATAACAACATGCCATCAGTATAGAACGTGATGTGCAGAGTATTGGTATAACTTGAAATTCATAGCACTTTAACACCTGTTTCCATAGCTACAGTGTAATCCAGACATCTGAGAGGCAAGCCTCCCTTTGCCAGCCCTGTCATTTCAAGGAAATAAATTAAGAAAGCTGATGACAAGGCCTGGATTATACAATTTCTTTAAAGTATAGCAACCAGACTTGAAATCTAACCAGGACTGAACATAGTTCAGACGAAATGAATAAAACCTATTTCCTGTAACCTTTGTAAGGAAATGTGGATATTGCCTCCTTTGTGTTTTTATTTTTTCTCCTTTCCCCAGAAGCAATATAATGTATTACACATGACAGTTGTGTTTCTTGCACTATATACATATATAGAGAGAGAGAGAGAGAGCGAGCGAGCGAGCGAGAGAGAGAGAGAGAGAGAGAGAGAACAGTGGTGTATTTCTAAGTTAAAAGGATTTTTGTTTTAATTTTTTTTGAGGGGCCATAAACAGATGGAAGCGCAGAAGTAGAAAAGAGATATATATTTAGGCAAATGCTAAAGAGCAAAACTTCAGTGGCAGACAGTTAGTTATTTGCATATGCACAATATGGTTCTGTCTAGAGGCATATTTTTTCAAAGTATGTGTGTATTTCTCTGTCTCTATATTTATAAGTATCTCTAGTAACATATGCAAGGCTAGGAATAGATTTGGGGGCTTGTTGGTTGGGTTATGTTAGTTTTTTTAAGCATTAGAGTTTTGTACTAGGAAAGAAATAGTGAAACTATCTGAAAGGAATTGTGGAGTTGCAAGTATAAAAGCTAAAGTTGGAATTTAAAATTGTCTATGCATGTGTATATATTGGAAAAGAAGGGAAGAGACCAAATCAGAGACAGTGGGCCCTTGCGCTCTGCTAGGGGCCTCCTCACGTGGCCCTATTGGACCATGTTGCTGTGTTGTGAAAGGGACGGCATTCAGAGCTTCTCATGGCGTCCCATGTGCCCTCCTTTCTTCTTCCTCCATCATAGGTGGGGATGTGACAGGGTGTGTCCCCATCAGATGGCAGAAAGGGCGCCCTTTCTGCCATCATACAGTAAAAGGGGGAGGAAAATGCAGGTAGTTCCTTCAAAGCTACCCAAACTACACTTTCCTTCCCGTAGGGGTGGAGAAAGCGCCTTCTGATGCTTCCCCTCTACTTTGGGAGGAGTGTGGGTGGGGCCTGCCATGTGTTGGGTGATGACACATGGCAGGCCCCATCTTTGCCACGAATAAAAGCAGCAAAAATGCCCCATGTGAAGAGGTCCACTTGGTCCCAGAAATCTGTGGATTCTGAAATGATATACAATGGTATAGTAAAATAATGTCCCTTTGAAAATATTTTCAAGTTATGAATTATTGAATCAATGGGTATGGAATCTTTGGCTCTTGGGGGGGGGGGGCTATTACAGAATTGATGTGTATAAAT
The DNA here is from genome assembly GCA_030556195.1 of Anolis apletophallus. NCBI lineage: Eukaryota > Metazoa > Chordata > Lepidosauria > Squamata > Anolidae > Anolis > Anolis apletophallus. The sequence goes on along the minus strand of JARBWK010000006.1, from coordinate 89,792,594 downwards.
CTTTCAACTTCTTAAAAAATGTAAATCAAAAACAGGATGTTACCAAAATGACTTGGAGCCTTTTCTCACTAAACAATTATAGTGCCTTATTCCACTTTAATTGTCAGGGTTTTGTCCTATGTCATCACTGGCCAAGAAAGTGCACACCTCATGCTCTTTTTTTTGCACTAATTTCCTCAAAACCGGTTTATGTGGCATCATCAGATGAAGGAATTTAAGTAAGCATGCAAGGTGGAAGTCACTGATCTCAAGGGCTTTGGCTTATCTGATGCACATTTGGTTCTGGCCACTATCAGAAGGATGTCTGAATGGAAGATAGACTAAACATTGTTGAAGTCCCGGGATCCAGTGAGAAAGATGCATCCCATTAGGGAACAACTGGGGTGGACGCATTGCTGTTGAATTTGCTGCCACTTATCTAAATATGGTAGAGAATCTGGTTGTCTTGAGTGGTGTTTAATCAAATGTTCAAACAGAACATATGTCCTAACATCTCAGCCAGGTGCTGAAAAGTGAATCTTAGAATCTGCAATATGTGGAGGAATATTTGAAACTTTCTGCCTGACAGCTCTGAGTCAACATGGTGTAGTGTTTGAGTGTTGGACAAATACACTGGGAAACCAGGATTCCATTCCCCACTCAGCCACAGAAATCTACTGGGTGACCTTGGCCAGTCACACTTTCTTAGCCTGTGAGGTGAACATAGCATTGAATGAAACATGCAGAATAATCACAGGATGTCTTAAATCTATACCTGTTGATAAACTCTACAAGCTAGCTGGCATTGCCCCCCCCCCAAAGTGTGACAGGAAGTTGCTGCTAAAAGTGAGAGAAATAAGGTTGAACAATGTGAAAGCCATCCACTACATGGCAACCAGCCTCCTCCCAGGAGACTCAAATCAAGGAAAAGCTTTATGAGAACAACCACTTTTCTTGGCATCCCCCCAGCAATAGCAAGAATATCCCTCTGGGAAGCTATACCAGGAAATCCCAACTGGATGGCCCCACGTGAGGGTCTTCCTCCAGGGGCAAACCAAGAATGGCCAACTTGAAAGCCCCTGAATAGACTCAAAAGTGGAGTGGGCAGATCAAAAGACAACCTGGCACAATGGCACTACCTAAAAGAATCCTAAAACTTGTGTGACTGTGGAGCAGAACAGACAACTCTATATCTGTGTAGCAGCCCAGTTCCCTTTCGTGCCTGGGGGGCAAGGGACAGCACCGGGGGTCCCACTCGCATTAGAACCAGCGGCAGCTGAGGAAGATTCTGAGGAGGATTTGGAGGGATTGGAAGAAGGGGTTAATGAGGTTGCTGGGCCTTCTTCTCACACAGAGAGTCTGGCCTGGGATGATGGATGGCCTGACCCGTACGAGAATGTGGAATGTCAGTGGGATTCAGATAGCAGTGATAGCGAAGGCTATGAGAAACCGGGGGGGCTAGGTTCACAGGAACGAATGTGGGAAAAGGAGGAGGATGAGTCCATGGAAGCGCAAGGGAGTTTGACTCTCACGAAGATAGGGAACCAGGTGCTGGGAGGCAAGGTCGAAGCTTTGATAGGTGACGGAGCATTGAGGCTAGCAGGTGGGTCTGGCACCAGAGCCTAGACCGGCCACAGGGGGCGAGGGCCCGAAGCACAGATTGGAGGAGAAGCCTAGAGCGTCGGGGTCCTCGCCAAGGGAATTAAGTATAGGATCCGTGGGAACGGATCCTCAGTACCTCGGCCACTTCTAACCTAAGGAGGTGTAGCGAGGAAAAGACCACGGAGCCAAGTTGCGGCTCATGCCTTGCCAAGAAGTTTCTTGGACCTTGAATGAACTCTGCCTTGTTTCTTGATCCGCTTGGTTTTGCGAAGCTTTTGCCAAGCCTTTTGCCAAGACCATTGCCTTTGGATTTGCTACGGATGCTTTGCTTTTGAACTGAACTTTTGTATCTTATGGACAATTGCCTTTTTACTTGTTTTATATTCTACAATAAAATAGTTAGTTGATTACCGTCTCTGTGTGTGTGATTAAGGGGCCGGCCGAGTCCTTGCATTGTGACAGTTGGCCGAGGTACTCCATGAACCCCTTTTTCACATCACGGGACGCTCCAGGAAACGCAAACGGCGGGCCGGCAACATGGCCCAACTGACCGACGCTCAAGTTGCAGCGATGCAGCAGGAACTGGGAGAACTACGGACCAGGGTGGGCCGACACCCTTCCGTGGCTGCACCGGCTCGGTTTGGAGGCAACCCGGCCCAAGTCAAAGTGTTTATTGGACAATGTGAAATGTATTTAGAACTCCGGCCTCTGGAGTTCGCCACTGAACGAGCCAAGGTGGGCTTCGTCTACACGCTACTGGAAGGCACCGCGGCGGCATGGGCGACCGCGCAGCTCCAGTCGGCGTCCCCACAAGTGGCCACGTTGGCGGCGTTCCTGGAGGCTATCAAGACTACTTGGGGAGACCCAGTAAACACCGAATTGGCGGAGAGGGAATTGGATCGGTTGTCCATGAGGGATATGCTTTTGTCCCGGTACATTTCCCGATTTCGTGTGTTGGCCGCTCAAGTGGATTAGAATCCCTCCGCCTTGCATTACCAGTACATGAAAGGCCTGTCGCTGGAAATGCAGCAGGAAATCCTGAGAGGGGCTACTCGGCCTGCGAACCTGGAGGAGGCGATCACCGTGAGCATACGGTTGGAGGCTGGAATGCAGACCAGGAAGCGTTGGGACAAAGGGCCTGGGGAACGACCAGGGGTGCGGAAGGAAACGGGTGCTAGCCAGTTCTCGTTTCGGCAGTTCGCGCCGGCTCCCCAGCTCTTGGATGAACCGGAACTCATGCAGCTTGGGCATGTGAGGCCTAAAGTGGATGCCGCCGAGAAGGCCCGGCGCCAGTGTCTGAACCTGTGTTGGTACTGCGGAGGAGCGGGTCACTTTTCTAGAGAATGCCCCCAGAAGCCACGCGGCAAGACCCCCCGGGCCTCTGCTGCATTCGAGGGGCCCCAGGGGGCCGAAGAAGCTATCCAGATGGCGGAAAAAGAGGTCGGCCGAGTTTAAGAGGGTTTGCTAACTCGGCCGCAGTCACTGACCTTCCCCCAGAACCTCAGACTGGACAATTGTTTCTAGTGATGGTCTCCCTCTGGTCGCAAGAGAAGGGACCAATGATGGTCCATGCTATGATCGACTCGGGGGCCACCAACAATTTCATCGATGCAGACTATGCCAAGTCTGCTGGATTACAGTTTCATGACGTTATCGAGCCCAAGGGTGTACAGACCATTGACGGAAGAACCCTGAAAGCCGGGGCCGTGACGCAATACACTGCCCCTACCAAGATGTGGACAAGCTCCCACAAAGAGGACATTTCTTTCCTTGTTACCAATTTATCAGATTTTCCGATAATTCTGGGAATCGTTTGGCAGAACCTCCATGATCCGCAGATTTCGTGGGCCAGAGACAATTGTCGTTTTCCTCTGAACATTGCCAGGGACATTGCATGACGGCTCGGGCTTGCCAGGCCCACGAGGTGGAACAAGCCGCCACGCTGCCCAAAAAGTATGCAGGATTTTGGGATGTGTTCAGCGAGAAGGAGGCGGAATGTCTCCCCCCCACCGACCCTATGATTGTGCCATCGAGTTAGAGCCCGGAGCCCCCATTCCCCGTGGAAGACTCTACCCTCTTTCGGATCCGGAGCAACAGGCTCTCTGAGAGTTTTTGGACGAAAATCTGCAGAAGGGATTTATCCGGCCTTCTCAGTCCCCGGCCGGGGCGCCAGTCCTGTTTGTAAAAAAGAAATCGGGGGAGCTGCGACTTTGTAATGACTATCGAGAGCTCAACAAGATCACGATTCGAAACCACTACCCCCTGCCACTGATCCCGGAGCTGTTGGAAAGGATGCGGGGCGCCAAGGTCTTCACCAAATTGGACCTCCGGGGTGCATATAATCTGGTGCGGATTCGCCAAGGCGACGAATGGAAGACCGCATTCCAGACCAAGTGGGGAAGTTTCGAATACAGAGTTATGGGATTCGGTTTGTGCAACGCTCCCGCCTGTTTCCAACATTTCATGAATGACATTTTTCGGGACCTGCTAGATCGCTATCTGGCAGTTTACTTGGATGACCTGCTAATTTTTTCTCCCGATCAGGCGACCCACGACCGCCATGTCAAGGAGGTGCTCCAGAGACTCAGAGATCACGGTCTCTATGCCAAGCTGGAGAAATGCGCCTTTGATCTCCGCGAGGTGGATTTCTTGGGCTAACGCATCTCTCCCACGGGCATAGCCATGGACGACACCAAGGTCCAAGCTGTGGCAGACTGGGCGGCCCCTGCCAGCAAAAAAGACATTCAAAGATTCTTGGGCTTTGCCAACTACTACAGAAAGTTCATTCCTGACTTTGTCAAGTGGGCTGACCCTATCACTCAGTGCTTGCGGGGAAAGGTGCCGTTCCGGTGGACACCAGAGGTGGACGTGGGGTTCCGGAAGTTGAAGCAGCTGTTCACCACGCAGCCGCTTCTGCAGCATCCCAACCCCTGCTCCCCTTTCATCGTGCAAGCTGATGCCTCGGATTTAGCAGTGGGAGCGATCCTGCTACAACCGCAGGGGACAGACCTCTTGCCCTGTGCCTACTACTCCCAGCAGCTGACGGCGCCAGAAAAGAACTATACCATTTGGGAGAAGGAGCTCCTGGCCATTAAAGTAGCTTTTGAGGTTTGGAGACATCTGCTTGAAGGGGCCAAGTTTCCGGTGGAAGTGCACACCGACCACCGGAACTTGGAGCACTTGAAGACTCAGCGTAAATTGAACCAGAGGCAACAGAGATGGTCCCTGTTCTTTGAGAGATTCAATTTCCGCATCCACTATGTGACCCCCAAGCAGACCAAACAAGCTGATGCGTTGTCTCGGAAGCCGGAGTATGTCTGCGGAGGAGAGGGGCTTCCTGAGGCATGGCTGCTAAAAGCAGAGAACTTTGCTGCCACTGGCGCAGCCCCTGTGCCGCCCCCGGTGGCCACCCCGGCCCCGGGGGCCAAGAGACCTTTGAGTGACCGGATTCAAGCTCAACAAAAGGGAGACCCTTGGGTGCAAGAACAGTTGACCAAGGGTGTGCAATCCCCTTTTCAAGTGAAGGACGGGGTGCTCTACCACCGGGAGGGGATGTATGTTTCTCCGGGGCCTGAGAGGGAGGAGATTCTCAGACTCTTTTATGATAGCCGGGCCGCGGGTCACTTTGGACTGTTCAAAACTTTACAGTTGGTGGTGCGGGATTTCTGGTGGCTCAAGGTGCGGAGGGATGTGGAGGACTACGTCAGCACTTGCCCTGTGTGCCAACGGGCCAAGAAGACGGGGGGCAAGCCGGCCGGCTTGCTCCAGCCGCTCCCGACCCCTTCCGCTCCTTGGAAGATGATTTCGGCTGATTTCATCACCGACCTGCCCAAGTCCAAGGGTTTCACCACGATCCTGGTCGTGGTGGACTGTCTCACCAAGATGAGTCACTTCATTCCATGTGTAGGGGTGCCTACTGCTAAAGAGACTGCAGATATGTTTGTGCAACATGTGTTTCGCTTGCATGGACTGCCTCAGAGTTTGGTGACAGATCGAGGCACCCAATTCACTTCCCAGTTCTGGCGGGCTGTTGAGAAGTTGCTGGGGATTGAGGCACGGATGTCTACGGTTCATCACCCCCAGACCGACGGGCAAACCGAAAGGGTTAACGCCACGTTGGAACAGTATCTGAGGTGCTATGTCAATTATCAGCAGAACAACTGGGCGTCCTTGTTGTCCTTGGCAGAGTTTGCCTACAACAATGCGACACAGGAATCCACCAAAGAGACTCCTTTCTTTGCCAACTATGGTCATCACCCCGGGTTCTACCCTCCCGTAGACCAGTCCGGAGATGTGCCAGCAGCGGAGGATTGGCTACAGGAGCTGACTGCCATGCAGGAGGTGCTGCGCTCTCAACTGGACCAGGCCAAACCGGATTACAAGCGAATGGCAGATCGGCGGTGCCAGGAGGGTCCGGAGATCCAGGTGGGGGACAAAGTCTGGCTGTCTTCCAAGAATTTGCCTACGCAGAGACCTAGCCGCAAACTGGATGCGAGATTTTTGGGTCCCTACAAGGTGTTGGAGAGTGTGGGGCCTGTTGCCTTCAAACTACAGCTTCCGGCGGACATGAAGATCCACCCTGTGTTTCACCGTTCCCTGTTGCGGCCGGTGAAGGGGGTGCGGCCTGATGTGACGCAGCCGCCGCCCCCTCCTGTGATGCGTGATGGGGAGGAGGAGTTCGAGGTCCAGGACATCCTGGATGCTCGCATCAGATACCGGAAGCTGGAGTATTTGATTGACTGGAAAGGTTTTGGACCGGAGCAGCGCTCTTGGATGCCGGCTCAAGATGTTCACGCCCCGGACATTGTTGCCCGTTTCCACCGCAAGTACCCTGACAAGTCCAAGCCTCGGGGGAGGCATCGGAGGGGCCCTGAGGGGGGGGATAGTGTAGCAGCCCAGTTCCCTTTCGTGCCTGGGGGGCAAGGGGCAGCACCGGGGGTCCCACTCGCATTAGAACCAGCGGCAGCTGAGGAAGATTCTTTTTTTATTATTATTTGGGTTTTGCAAAAATAAAACACAGTTGGGGGGGGGACAAGGGAGGATTTCGGGTGGGGTGAGGGGAGTAGGTAAACATGTGGTGGGGGGTATGGGGAGGGATAGGGTCACATGATATGTCTTCCAGTCCGTTCCGCGAGATAGTACATTGTAAACTTGAATTTGCTTTCTCCGCTCCTTCAACCCTGTTACCCTCGCCTTAACTGCATAGACTTTCAATCATATTTTTATTGTTTTTAGGTATAGTTCTAAAGGTCGCCAATCCATTCTAGTTTTATTGCTTTGTTCATTTATAATGCAATTTAGTTTGTCCATTTCTTTTAAGTCAATTAATTAAGATATCCGATCGTCTCTCAGTGGAGTGGCTTCACTTTTCCATTTTTGGCCAATGTCATTCTAGCCGCCGCTGCCAGATAGCACAGGAGCTTATCTTTTTTCTTATCCATTTTCTCATCTGTTAAGTTTAATAAATAATATTCAGGTTTTAGATCAAAATTTTCTCCCCATATTTTTTGCACATGCGAGTGGATGAGTTTCCAGAATTTCTGGACCTTTGGACATGTCCACCAACAATGATAAAATGTCCCTGGGTGCTTCCTGCACTTCCAGCATTTGTTGTTCGTATTTTTATAATATTTCGCCAGTTTTTGAGGAGTCAGGTACCAACGGAAGTACATCTTGTACCAGTTTTCTGCTGTGGATGTCGACCCAAGATATTTAGTTATCTTCTTCCATGTGCCTTCCCATTCCTGGAATAGGATCGAGTGCCCTAAATCTTGGGCCCAATCCACCATTACCTGTTTCACCACTTCCTCTTCCAGATCTCACTCCAGCAACACATTATATAAGGTCCTAATATGTTTCCTCCTTTGTTTTTGCAGCTTCTCCCAAACTGAATCCTCTTTTGCAAAGCCTCTCTTGCTATCCAATTTAAAATATTCTTTTATTTGTAGGTAGTGAAACCAAGAAATTTCATGTCCCGTTTCTCTTAACCTGTCTTGTGTTTTTAAGGTCCACTTGCTGTCTTTCCATTCTAGTAATGTTTTGTATGTAATCCATTTTTCCATTGGGATTTCCCTCCTATGTTGAGCCTCCAGAGGTGAGACCCATAAGGGAGTTTTCTGGTATAGTCTTTCCTTATATCTCTCCCAAGTCTTATATAGGGCAGCCCTGATACAATGATGTGTAAAAATTTTTTCTAGTTTTACTTTTCCATACCAAGCATACGCATGCCAGCCTCTCCTCAAGTTGAAACCTTCTAGTTGTAATAATCTTATATTCCTTAATGTAGTCCATTCCATAATCCAGCTCAGTGCTGCCGCGTCGTGGTATAGTTGTAGGTTGGGGAGGGCCAGCCCTCCCCTCTCCTTCCTGTCTGTAAGAATCCTATGGTTAACTCTGGCCTTTTTACCGTCCCAAATAAATTTTTGGATATCTTTTTTCCATAATTTAAAATAAAAAGTCGTTCTCAATATTGGTATAGACTGAAAAAGAAAAATCATCCTTGGTAGGACGTCCATTTTGATCACCGCGATTCTACCTAGTATATTTAGTTTCAAGTATTTCCATTTTTCCAAATTTGTCTTTATTGATTTTGTCACAATCGCCGACTTAGAACTGCCCCTTTAACACACACACGGAGACGTAGCAAAGGCTAACTACTTTATTGAGTATATAAAAACAGTTCCAAAGGGTAAATAGTCCAATAATAAGCAAGTGTTCAAAGTATTAAGCAAGTAGTCCAAAGTAACATAGCAAATAGCTTGAAGCGTTGCAAGGCTCCGCAAACCAATGCGGATCAGGAACCAGGGCAAGGTTTCGCAAACCAATGCGAATCAAGAAACAGGGCGAGGTGCCGCAAACCACTGCGGCTCAGGAAACAAGGCAAAGGCAAGGCAAGGCTTGATGACCACTGTTGGCTTGTGGTCCCACTCCGCTTCGCGCCTATTCAGTATAGACGTGGCCGGAGAACTGAGGATCAGTTCCCACGGGGCCGTTCTTAATCCCTCGGCCTGGACCCCCGACGATCTAGGGCCCGGCGCCTCCAGTCTCTACTTTCCGAACGGTGACGGTCTAGGGACAGATGCCAGCTCCTCCTGCCCTCCTCTATGTCCCTGCGCCTGTTATGAGAACGGCCCCGCTCTTCCAGCCTAGTATCGCTATCTTCCTGAGAAGCAGCCTCCCCCGAAGTTTCCCAGCCGCTAGCCTCCATCTGCTGCTCGGCCAGCTCCTGGGAACCTCGGCCATTTGGGAATTCATAACTATCTCCGCTATCTGCTTCGCTGCCTCCCATCTCCACCTGGTCCGCTCCTTCCCCGGGAGAATGCTCCCACTCAAGATCCCAGGCTAAACTCTCTACAGGTGAACTGGGCAAAGGCACGGCTGACCAATCTTGCTCTGGGCCTTCCAACTCATCCTCCGAGTCCCTTTCAGCCTGTGCGGGTCCCAATGCCAACGGGACCCCCGGTGCGTCACCCCTCCCCCGTGGCACGGGCGGGCCCATGGGTGCTACAGATTTCCATGTCGTTTCATAATTGTTTTTTAGTAGTTGATTATTATGGGCCGTCAAATGTATACCCAAATATCTAACTTTCTTGACTACTTCTAGTTTCGTTATTCCTTTCAACTCCTCCCTTCTTTCTCTTTTGATGTTTTTTGTGAGAATCTTCGTTTTTGCATAATTAATTTTTAGGCCTGCCACTCTTCCGTATTGTTCTATTTTCTCAATCCATTTATTAATTGTCTCTAGTGGATCTTCCACAATACAAACGATATCATCCGCAAAGGCCTGGAGCTTGAATTCCTCTTTTTGTATTTTTAGCCCCTGTGTGTGTGATTAAGGGGCCGGCCGAGTCCTTGCATTGTGACAATCTGTATGCTTGTCAGTTCCCATACACTAAGTACCTTGACATAATTTGCACAATATTTTGTATCTTAACTAGTAAATTCTATAGATGATATATGTATAGATTATGATGCTTGCTATGCTGATATAAACCAATAAATGTTATATTTTTGATACACTATTGATATATGGTTTTCACTTTGGTAACTGTATATACCTCGCTTAATCGTAATTTAGAAGACACACTACCATGGTAGAGAGCTCTTGTGTCTTTTACCTAACTGCAAACCTTGAGATCAATTGGACTCAGCAATGACAGTGGTATCATTGTTCCATACAGTACAACCTGCTTAACCACAAATTTGATATTCATATTTCTACTTATCCTCTTTCTCTTCCTGGATTGGAAGAAAATGGCAGCAGCGGCTTCTAAATGGCAAATTTACTTCCGGGTTGCTTACATCGCTTCGATACCACTTCAAAAGTGAATTTAATCCGAATTCATTACGATTTTATGAGCATTCTGATGAACCTACCCAGGCATACTATTTAAGTCATGCTACCCTTCATCTCCACCTATCATATGAATCAGGTGTTTCCTAAAACAAATTTAGGAGTAAGTTGGATTCTGCCCTGAATTTATGTATTCAGCTGTCAGACATAAAGCCCAATTTCAAAACTATTTTAAGTACAAAAATGAAACAATTTCATTCACCAATTAAAGCATTGCTCCAGTATTTTTCTGTACCAAAATAAAGGTTTGTGGACCTATATTTAATATGCTTTCTCTTTATTTTTAAACCTAGTTCATTATACAACACACTCAGGCAATATGAGTAGATAAAAAAGAACAATGTGTGGGTTCACAATGTTTAGGACAGAGTTAGCATTCCATGCCATTGGGGGGTCCTCTGAAGGATTCCATGACTGAAAACTGCTATACACCTACTCTACTCTATGGTATGCATCTGACCTAACTTTAGTCAATATATGGGTTTCACTATTATCCAGGATTTTGGGTTTCCATAGGGGATCTTGGACTGTATCTGCCATGGATATGGGAGTTGCATAACATGAAATGCCATTAGGAAGAAATAATTGGGTCGCAAACTCTGAAAAAATAACCCTTCCTATGCTACTTTCCCATCCATATACAGAAATATATTGGTGTGTTTTACCTTTTCATTGCAAGTGAAAAAGTAACATGGAGGTTGTTTTAGTTGGAAAAAATATCTCAGGTGTAGCAGCCCTTTTCTCTAACACTTCAGTCAAATTTAGTAACTGCTTTTCAGGGCAGTTACTGAATCCACTGATAACTACATCAAAACATCCCATAAGAGTTGCTGTGAGGTCCCTTCCACACAGCTGAAGAAAATCCCACATTATCTGCTTTGAACTGGAATATATGACAATGTGGCCTCAGATAGCCCAGTTCAAAGCAGATATTGTGGGATTTTCTGCCTTGATATTCTGGGATATAGGGTTGTGTGTGTGTGGAAGGGCCCTATGGCCATGTTTCAGAAGCATTCTCTCCTGACATTTCACCCACATCTATGGCAGGCATCCCCAGAGGTTGAGAGATCTCTTTCTTTCATAGGGGTAGATTTCTCCCAGTTTCAGTTGTCCCCTATTCTTAACTATGAATAATTTGTAAGTCAGATATTTGTTGCTTGGGGACTGCCTTTTTACCTCTACAGAGATTTTCTGTGAATAAACATGATTAAGTAGGGTCTGGATTATAAAATTCCTACAATGGATCATTACCATATTTCTTTAATTCTAAGAAATACTTTATTCCCCATATAAACATTTTAAAAATTGGATGCATCTTAGAATCACACACACACACACACACACACATATATATATATATATATATATATCTCAAGCCTTTTCCCTGTTGGTGGTACTGAAATTAGTGTGTGTCCTATAATCAATGGCATCTTAGAAAAGAAGAAATATGTAGTATTACATACATGTGGCATTTTCCAAATGGGGGATTTTCCAAATGGGGGATTGTCAGCACTTCATTCCCTAAGATTCCGGAATGAAATGAGGTTGACCCCCTCCCTCCTGATCTTTAGGAGACAGCTAAAAACTTGGCTGCGGAACCAAGCATTCGGCCCATCATAGGAATATTTAAAGTTAAAGTGAAAGTTGTAAGTGCAATGACCCAGGACTCTTTATGGACAACAGCTATGTCTCTATGTGATATGTGATGTTATTTTATGTGATGTGTTTAATAATGTTTAATGTTTTATTAAGGGAGGGTCAATTTTAATGTTTTATACTGGTTTTATCAAGGGCATTGAATTGTTGCCAAGACTGTGAACTGCCCTGAGTCCCCTTTGGGGTTGGGAAGGGTGGTATACAAATATCACAAATAAATAAATAAATAAATGATAGATTTGAGCTTTACTAAGTTCCTAAATGTAGGCTAGTGACATTTATAGCAAATCTTTTCCCAATAATAGGATATTTTGCCACGAGTCAACTTCTCTGGCACTTAAAATGCCTCATGTATTGGCCTTTTGTTGCTTCACCTCTGCTGGAGCAAGGCTAGATTAAATCCTATGCTTTCCCTCAATCAATTTGAATTGTTTTCTCTCTCTTTCCCCTGTAAATGCACCCAACAACTTAAGTCAGGAGAAAATGAGTGCCAGAGTACTGCTTGTCAAAGCCTGTGCACATAGCCAACAATTCCTGGCTCTGACAATCATAGATTTGCCACGAAGCAGGCCAAAGGACGGCTTAACAGAGGAGATATGTCCTCCATGTCTAAAAACATGCCACGGGCAACAATTTATAACTGGCCCTCCAAAACAACTGATCAGAGACACATTCCCCTGGACAAGGAACAGATGGTGAGAAGAGGCGCCAAATCCCTACTCCTTCACTACTCAAAACTGCAGCCAGCAGTTTTTTAATACCTCTGATCGTATTCAGCCCTTTTGCTCTGTCCTGGGCCCAGAATTTACTGGAATGCTTAGAGATGTGCACCAAGGCCAAAAAATCTCCTATTCCTTTTTTATCTTTCAGGAGCAGGGCTTTTTGTCCCCTTAATGCTTTGCATGTAAGAAAGAAGAAAATAATACCCAAGATGTTGCAATGAGGGGTGGGTGTGGAAAGATATTGTGTGAAAATCACATCCAGTGTGAACCTTTTTCATAAGGTGCTTTTCAAACCCTCCCACCTTAAGTTAAGGCTGTTCAAATAAGCACTATAGCTGGATCTAGTCCTGTCCCATAATCTGGTCTGCCAGAGGTGACATTTGCTGACAGGATTTAAAAATCAAAGGTTCCTCTTTTCACACAGCCGCTCAAAGCAGGCTCTGGGCATTTGTAGAGTGTGCCTTGGTTCTCCGAACTAGAAGACATCTGAATCAGAAAGTGTTTTCAGGATTGACATTGTCCCAGTTTGCTGCCCATCTGAGACAGAAAGGGTTGGCAAAAAGTTGGATTCCTAGCACTGAAGTTCACTAGGAGCATGTAAGCATTCTTGAAATTGGAGAGGTAGAGTAGGAACATGCCGCAGGCATCCTCCAAGGATATTTCCCCTGTCTTTTGGATGCTTTGGACTGCATAACCTCCCACATTGCATAGATAACCATAATACATGTTTGGCCAAGCAATATCATAGAGTGATCAAGATAGCAAAAGGTTGAAGAGTTGCAGCAGTTTGCTTTTGCCTGGACTTACAGGAAAGGACAAGCCTCTGTCCTCTCCTCACCCCACTGTTGTGTTAATTGAGTTAATTGACTTTGGTTTCTATTTACAGAAATGGAAATAAATTGAGGATGAATAAAGTGGGAGTCAGAGAGTAATGAGGACATTTCAAAACCTCAGTAGGATGACAGAGGATAAATGGGGGATGTCCCTGAAATAGTTGGATAATTTGGGCTACCTATCCGTGAACAGATAAAAGATTGAATTGCAATCCCGGGAGCTTCCAGGAGCACCCATTCATCTTTGAAATAGGTTGCATCCCATAATTGCATTGAACATTATCTACTATTATCTAATGTGCTTTTCAAAACCAGAGGTGAATGTCTTTTTGTTGTACTTCAGTGTTGTGTTACCAGTTTTGCAAGAAGTCTTGGAAAAATTGACTATAGCTGGAGATGCTGTATCCAACTATGCTGGATCCTGATTTTTTCTTTTTGCCCAGCTAAAATGACCCTTAACTATAGACACCCCTTCGCTCACCTTCTCCTTACTGTGTGAGCTATAATTCTCAGCCAGAACTTCTACTAAGCTCTGACACCTACCTATTGCACAATGGCTGTCTAGCATCTACATTTCACCTCTTTGGTTCTTGTCATTACAATTGGTTGTCCTGCTACTTGAACAAAATACATTTATGCTGACATTCTTTGCCCCTTCCTCATGCCTTTGGGAAAATCTTTCTGCCATGGTGGGTTTTTATTTGTTCCTTTTAGCTATGACTGAACTTCTGTGGTGAAAGAACAGGCAGCAGAGTCAAGCACCATTTATTTTTCTGTGTGTTTATGCATTCATAAACAAATCCAGACACAGAAACCTTTGCAAGACTAAGTGGTTTGAATGATACAATCTAAGCAATTTGATTTAATGCCAATAAATAAAGATTTGCCAAAGGGGGGATCCGGGGCAAAGAAAAAAATATGACAGAAACGCCTTGCTAATTCCTGTTAAGTTAGCTAAAGATGCTGTGTTTTGTTTAGTTTTGTTAAAAAAAAGAACAAAAACAAATGGACTTTGTACCCCCAATAATTGTTTTACCACAAATTGCTATACAAAGCTGCAAGAGATTGGAAAATGCTACTTGGCAAGCAGACTCTCATGCCTTGTTTGCTGTGCAATTTCCATATTGTGTATTTATGATATTATCATGTGTGTCTATTTGAAAAACAATAAAATATTTAAACACGAGGAAAAGCCCTTAAGCTCCCCAAACTTGCATGCTGATGCAAGGTTTAATTAAAGTTATTTTCAGATAATGCCAGCTCCTACGCCTCTTCCATGGGGCTTGGAGAGGTTCTGACATTTGAAAATAAAAGATGAAATGTTTTCATTCATTGAGGATTTCGAGACGTTTGTACCTCTTCAGACCTTTGCAGCTAGGAATTTGTACCTTGCATTTAGCCAAAAGCTATTTCATTGAATTTGGTTTCAGAGCTGTTTCTTTGCTGGTTTGCTTGTTGACCAACTGGTTGCTTCTGATGCTAAAGGAGGAAGCAGACACTTTGCTCAAATACTCAAACCCAACAGGTCGAAACAGTCCCACACAAACAAGGTATTAAAAACCATCTGAAGAGAAGCACTTTCAAACTCATCATCTTCTATGTATATTGGTTCTACTCTTCTACTCTTTATATTTTCGAATTCACATGTACAATTGATCTTCTATATCCACTGATTCTGTATCCATGGATCCAATAATCCATGACTTGAACCCCCCACCCCATTTCACCCCCCCAAAAAACCTTGATTTTGCCATTTTATGTATGGGACACCATTTTGCTAAACCTTTATATATAATGGGACTTGAGCTCCCACGCATTTTGATATCCATGGGGTGTGTGAAATCTTGGAACCAAACCCCAGTGGATATCACAGGCCCTGTTCTGCTCCCATGCTATCTTAACTACTTGACAGGTGAACTTGCTGCTCAGGGAACAGATTGGAGACTACATAATTGAATCAAACATGAATGTATTAATTGACAAGAATTTTAGACTTTCTCTCCTCCTGAGACTCACTACAAAGTCTTTATGAGGAAAGGTAAAGTCTTTGAGAGATAGACATAGTTCTGGCCAAACTAAGAAGGCTCTTAAATCTTTATTTCTTCCTATTGTCTCTTTCTTGTATGATGTTCAACTGTTTCTAAGATGGTCTCAATATTTAACTCTGACTGGACTTGAATACAGCTCTGACTGGATGTGTTATTTTGTAAACCTTCTGACCTTCCACTCATGCAAAAGCTGACTCTTCCAAGAACCAGAACTGCCTTGTCTGAGGCTCTGCCACTGAGGGGATTCTTGAAGGGGAAGGGTGATGGAGGCTTCAAATGCAAAGAGGCGATCTAGAATGACCACCAAGAAACTGTACATAAAATATTAATCACTCTAACTAAAAAGGACTTAACGAGGGGTAAACAGTGAGGTTCTTTATGGGGTACAACAGGCCCACTCTACATGAATATAGCAGAATCTGTTGACTTCCATGTCAGTCTAATCTGCTTATGGGTTTAGTACCTTGGATAAATCCTTTCATTTTAAGTTACTTAGCAAAGGTACTGAACCTTGGTAGTTCCAGAATCTCAGATAGATCCTCTAAAGCACATGTGTCAAATGCAAAGCTCATGGGCTGAATCTGGCCCATGGGCTGAATTCAACCTGCCACATCATTTTATGTTGCCCATGAGGTTTTCAATGCCAGGGCAACATAGTTAGATTTATACAGTCTAACAATTACCACCTGCTCTTTGAAGGCAATCATAAGGTTGATGTGGCTCTCAGTGCAAATGGATTTGACACCCACCCCGTTCCAAAGAACTGCTTTAGATTACCTGATGTAGAGGACCAACCATTTTTTCCAGCACACATTACTATATTTGGGGCAATTGAGTAAATTTTTTTCTGTTTTATTCTGTGAAACATGTTAGGAATTGTCACCAGTTAATGAACTATCACTTTGAATAACACTCTTATATAGTTTATGTTTTAATCCATACAGATTTGCCGTGCACATTTATGTGTGAACACATAAACACATGTCTCTGGAAAGGTAGGATTGGATTTCTTCCTCTCTCATCACCACCCTCTCACACACCCACTCATGCCCCCCCAAATACATCCCTCTCCCAAATACCCATGTATAATTGCCCTGGGTTAGATCAAGATACTTTAGTGCAGTGGTTCTCAACCTGTGGGTCCCCAGGTGTTTTGGCCTACAACTCCCAGAAATCCCAGCAGTTTACCAGCTGTTAGGATTTCTGGGAGTTGAAGGCCAAAACATCTGGGGACCCACATGTTGAGAACCACTGCTTTAGTGTTTAAGATGGTGATCCTCTTCAAATCTGGTGATACATAGAAATTCTTCATCCCTTCAATATAAACATTTCTTTTCTTCTCTCTCTCTCTCTCTCCCCCCCCCTTTTAAATAACCACAAATACTTTTAGTGGCCAGTGCTTTGCCAACTCACTTGAATAGGTCTTAGGAAGAAATGTTTCTCCACATCAATTCACTGATGCAGAAACTCTGAAAGTCTGTCATTGAATCTCAAATGGCATGCATGGCAGACAAATGTTGTAAATGTTCCAAGAATCAGTTTATGCGGGGTGCTAGAGAAGGTTTTGGGGTCACACTGACATCCTGTGTTAATGGACATTGCCCTTTGTTAATAGAACACAACTCTCAATGGCCCCCGTTAGGAAAAGAACATTGAGAAGTAAAATGCAAACTGAAAGAAACTTCTGAAGAACCTCACAGTTCTCTGTAACATTTTGCTATTGTAAGGAAAACAAATAATAGGCCCCATCTACACTGCCATATAATGTAGATTGAAACTACATTATATAGTCAGAATAGACTAACTGCATTATACAAGTCTACACTGACCATATAATACACTTTCAAACATGGCAGTGTACATGGCATTGTAATAAGTTTTGTCTCTAATCAGCAACACTGAACCAGGAAAAATACTTCCAATGTTTCAGTAGAATGTCAGTGTGGTTTCCAAGGTCTCATGCTCTGGGCAGGCTGCTTAGATTAATATATTTACATGTATGCATAAAAAGGTAAAGGTTTCTCTTTGACATTACGTCTAGCAGAGTCCAACTCTGGGGAGTGGTGCTCATCTCCATTTCTAAGCCAAAGAGCCAGAATTGTCTGCCGCCTAGGTCATGTGGCCAGCATGACTGCATGGAGCACCATTACCTTACCGCTGAAATAGCACCAATTGATCTACTCATATTTGCATGTTTTCGAACTGCTAGGTTGGCAGAAGCTGGGGCTAACAATGATAGCTCACCCTGTCCCACCTTCTGGTCAGTAAGTTCTGCACCTTAGTGGTTTAACCCAATGCACCACATGGCCCCTAAAAACCTATATCCTGTGCATTGGGAGACCTATATGTAACCCGTGGTTACATCTTCATAACTACATCTCTTGATGGAACTTTCCAAAAACCCTACTTGAAAATATTGTAGCTTCCCCAACATGACTGTTTCTCTGTTGTTACAGAGTGAAAGGATGAATGAGGATGCATTTGTACATTTATATCCTACTTTCCTCCTGGGGTGGGACCTCCATCCCCATATAATGAAGAGAAGAAGATTTCCCCATATGTAAAACAGTGATGGCAAGTTGCTAAGAGAACCCCATCCATTGTGGAAATCTGCATTAAATAAAGAACAAAGGTTCTTAAAAGATCACATTGAAAAGATCAGAGGTTCCAAAAAGATCACATTGAAAATGCATCATGAAGAACTGGAGAACTGTGACAAGATTGCTTTTACATTTTCTATAGTTTCTGTTTTTCTTGCTCTCCCTGTAGTGCTTCCAATTCATGTCTTTGTGGTCTGCTCTTTTATGTTCTACTTTAACTCCTAGCACATTAATTCTTCAAAGGACAGGCTTATATTTTAATGTAGATACATAAATAAAAAATAAAGTGTAAAGCATTAGCCTTGGGATGGCAATGTACTTCATCTTAAAAAATAAAGTGGAAGCTTATATATCTCACGAGAGCCACCAAGTCTAGTTGCTATTAAAAGTTTTAATTTAGCACCACCTTTCTTGTACTTTGTGTCAAACCCTGCTTATTGGAAATGCAAAAATTGCATACAAAACTGCAGTGCAAGTGTGCACCACTTAATTTCAGCTGCCATTACGTTCTGCACTTCATCACAGTTAATAATATCTTATTTCTCATGCAAAATACATTTAAAGCCAAAATGTTTTAAAGGTGATAGCTTTTTGATATTGGAAACTATAATTTTATGAGAAGAGTCATATATGTCACTACATTTATTTTTGTCAGAATAATTTCTCATCTACAATTTGCTGGTTTAAAGTATATATGTTTGTTCCAGTTCCAGTCTGTCTGTCTGTCTGAATGTCTGTCTCTCTCATTGTTATATGGGATAGGTTGTAGTTTATACTTTCCTGACCAAAAGGAAGATTCTGTGCTAGAGAACATAGTACAGGTGGCATATCCCAGAAGTGCTTGGAATTTCAGATTTTTGGGTTTTTTGTTTTATAATACCTATATTTGCATATATGTACATAACAACATATCTTGGTGATGAGGCCGAATTCCATACAGGAAATAGATTTATATTTCATATGTACGTAATCATCATATCTTTATTTATTTTCCCGCCCCATCTCCTGAGAGGTAACTTTTAGGAGTGTGCAAAGATTCATTTATGCCTTGATTGTCATATCTATTTTGCAAGATTCATACATACAACTCAATATTAAGAAACATGGGCAGCACTCATGCAAAAAACTTAAGATTCAAACACTGAACTAAGACTTTCAGAAGATTAAGTAAGTCTTGTATATGGCTCGAGGTCTACATCGTGGATACCACTTCTCCTTCAAAAGGGCTGAGCTTGGTTCCTCAAAAGGACCATGAGGAGGATGGTGAGGCCAGATTGGTGGGAGAAGCCCTGCTCTTTCCCCAAAGGGGGCAGTGAGTGGGCCCCAGGTGGGATGCCTGGCTGAATGACCAGGCAAGGAAGAAGCCCCTCGGGCATATTATGGCTGGCTCAGAGAGAAACAGACAGAGACCACACTCACATTGAGCTTAAAGGTATAAAGTGAGCAAAATTCTGAGAAATGTAGTTTAGGGCAGAGCCTTTTTAATTCTCAGGGTCCTTGCCAATCCAAACTACATTTCACAAAATTCTGCTTGCCGCCTTGTGCCTCCGCCTCCTCTTCCTCCTCCTCCTGAAAGTTTTGATGAGGAAAAACCCATCTTTGTTCTCTGAAGGGATTTTGAGATAAAAGGGGATTGGTGGGAGTTGACTCACACCTGTGAGGTAGGCAAAGTTGAGAGGCAGTAATGCCAAAGTTTACCTAGTAGATTTCCTCTTATTAATATTATTATTTCAAAAGCTGGATGAGCATCTTTTGGGGGGTGTTTTGACTGTGCTTTTCCTGCCTGGCAAAAGGGGGTTGAACTGGATGGCCCCTGCAGTCTTCCAGCGAAATAGTACTGTTAAGTTTATGTTGGTTACAATTCCATAAAAATCAGTGGATGTGCAAATCTTTCTGAAATTGGGTGGGGGGTTGATGTCCTAGTTATGTTTGTATCCAGAGAGGTCCATGATAACTAGCAGGGACACACTCCCCCTATCTAGTTATCTTCGTAGATCATCTACCAAGGCAACTAATGCCATCTCTGTCCCATAGCCGGGACTGAAACTAGACTGAACTGAATCAGATAATTGGTTTCATCCAAGAAACTTTGGTGTTGAAAGGTCACCACCTTCTCTAGAACCTTGCCCAGGAATGAGAGGTTTGATACTGGCCAGTAGTTGTTCAGTTGAGTGGGGTCTAGTGCTGGTTTCTTTAGTAGAGGTCTTACTACTGCCACTTGCCATTCATCCACTCTGTTAGTCCCTGCCCCCCCCGGCCAATTTAATTAGCTAGGACATGCAAGGGTCCGGAAAACAGATGGTCATCTTCATTCATCCCAAGATCTTTTCCACGTCCTTGGGCTGAATAAATTGAAAGGACTCCATTAAACAAGGGCAAGCAGATACCTCAGTTACATCCTCAGAGATTGCATCAATACTGGCGTCTAAGAAACAATGGATCTGAGTTACTTTATCTGCAAAGAACCTAGCATAATCTTCACAATGAGCTGTCAGTTGGTCAGGGATCTCTGGCTGAGCAGGGTTTAAGAGTCCTTTGACCACTCGAAATAGCTCTCTTGAGTGGTTGCTTGCAGATGCAATGTTTATTTGTTTTATTTATTGTATCAGGAATGAACCAAGGGTACAGTTGTGATGTATTTAAAGAAGCCCGAAGTTTTAAAACTTGGCATTATATTAAATGTATTTTGATCAGTAGCTGGCCACTTGGAGTGTCTATGGTGTTGCTATAAGAAGGGACTCCCCAGAAGATCTTAACTCTGTAGATCTTAGAAAAATATTTCTTGATTTAAGGCATTGGCGTGTTGGCTGATATCCAAACAGGGGATGGGCTGAGGATATTACTGCCTTGGTCTTTTAATTATTGGTTGCTACTTACTAGCAGATGTCAGGTGGTGCAATACTGACTAAACAGTGTAATTTCTCCAGTGGTGTAGGGTGCAGACATCCTGTGATAATGTGGCATGTCTCTAAAAGAGCCATACCTACTCTTTTAGCATGGTGAGATGTGTTCCAACTGGCACACAAGTTTTAATTGTGCGAAAGCGCTCCTTGTCACTGCCGAAACCTGGGGTTCCAGGCTCAGCCGTGAATCCAGGATAACTCCCAAGCTGTGAACCTGTGTCTTGAGGGGGAATGTAACCTCGTCCAACACAGACTGTAACCTTATACCTGATTCGGCCTTATGACTGACTAGGAGGACCTCTGTCTTGTCTGGATTTAATTTCAGTTTATTTGCCTTCATCCAGACAATCACAGCTGCCAAGCACTGGTTCAGGACCTGAACAGCCTCCTTATTAGCAGGTGGAAAAGAGTAATAGAGTTGAATGCCATCTGCGTACAGATGGTATTGAACTCCAGAACTCCAGATGATCTCTCCCATCAGTTTCATGTATATGTTGAACAACATCGGGGACAATACTGAGCCCTGTGGGACCCCACAGGTCCATGGTTGCGGGCCTGAGCAGGTGTCCCTCAGCAACACCTTCTGGAAACAGTACCTCCAAGCCCCATTCCTGTGAGACATCCCAGAAGGATACCATGGTCTATGGTATCGAAGGCTGCTGAGAGGTCCAGGAGAACCAACGGGGACATATTCCCCATGTCCACTTCCCAGAGTAGATCATCCACTAAGGCGACCTTGGCTGTTTCAGTTCCGTGTCCCAACTTGAAGCCAGACTGCACCAGATCTAGACAAGCAGTGTCTTCCAAGAACACCTGGAGTTGCGAGGCCACCACACGTTCCATGACACATGTTCCAGTATAGCCCAAACTCTGGATATGGCCCATCACTCCTGTTTTTGTGCCCTTCCACCAATTATCAGGGAAATTGCAAAGCTTTAAATATTCCTCTGTTTCAACATTAAGTAGAGTAATTTTATGTTGATGGTTTCAAACCAACCACAAACAGGCCAGTTTGCTATTTTTAGCCTTCATACTGCTGATATGTTAGTAGTGTTCTGGAATGGCTCTCTGAGTCCTTTCAGTATATTGTTTGGTCCAAGAAGATACAATCTCTGGTAATAGCTCATACTTTCTTACCATCTTTAGGCTAAGCCTTTTTTCTCCAAGAAGGGAGAAAAAGTGGAAGAATAGCTCCTTGAGACCTATCCTCAAGGAATGTCCTTTTGGATGCTGAACTGGGATTCCAGGAGAGAAGAATTCTAAAGCCTAATCAACAAAGGAAAAGCACTGAATGACCATAGGCAAGCCACACTTTCTTTGTCTAAGAGAAAGGCCAAACTTCTTTTGGATAACTCTTGCCAATAAAATTCTATGATGTGGCGAGTATAAAATTGAGTCCACGTGAAGACACATTACAAAAAGCAGCAACATAAATGAAAATATGTGGGAGAATTGCATGAAAGAATGAGTGAATTGACTGTGAATGTGTATATTTGAGTATTTTCAGAAGTAGAGAAGTATGCTAGGAATCAGATGTAAGCATTGGGGATGGCCTCCTTTATCCTGGGTTGTCTAAAATCAATTCAAGCCCTTGAGTCAAGATAGGCCCCTCACCTTTAGTCTGCTTCAATAGTCAGCTCTCAAAACTCTTGTACAGAAGTCTCAATACTTCAGATATTTGAGAATTGAAAATTGCAGATGTTAGAGAATAAACCAGGGATATTTGCAGTGCTTTGTGCTATGTCACTTACCTATATCTAATTTTTTGAAGATCAAATTCCATGGCAGAGATGAAGAGGCAAGGGATAGGAAGGAGAGTGCACATATATGTCAGTATACGGTACAAAATAGATATTCAATAGCCAACAATCAATTTGCTTGATTTAATTATATCAATAATGTTTGAAAAATAGCAAATAAGGATTTCTTTCCTGTTTGTTATGTCTCTGTTTCTGGAATTTCTGCCTCCACATTCAGATGGTTCTGTGATTATTACAGAGGGAGACCTTGAACAGTTTATACTGATTATATTATGTTAGAGAAGCAATTTAATGTAACAAGAGCCCTTCAGAGGTTAGTCTAGGTCTTGTTTTATTGATTGGTCTATGACTGAGCTTGATTTATTGTGGGAGAGGCATGCCTTTTTAATGTAGGTCCTCAAAACCTACTTCCATTGCTATTAAAAAGATGGTGTAGAAGGACGCACCACTCAGCTGTTCTAAAATACATGCCTACGCAATGCCATTTGTGTTGGTTTGTCTCTTTGCATTTTTTATTTCTGTGGTAATAGCCTAATGTTTGCATAAATATAGAGATCACTTTAATTGCTGACAAGTACTCTTGGTATCCCATTTTTCATCTTTGTAGATTCTAAGAGAGACCAAAGTATACCCGTGAAGAAAAAACAGCAATCAGAGCTTGTGCAGAAAAAGTGTTACCACCAAACCTCTGTCTCACAGCCTCTAAACTCATTTTGAATTCCCATTATGTCCTGTTCCTGTTCTGGTTTCTTATTGCACAAGACCTCAGGAAGTTGGAAACACATATAAGATTTTTGTTTAGTCATATGTGTGCTGATGAAACAGCCAGTTTCATGTAGTAGTTCAAGTGTTGGGATAGAACTCTGGGGTACTAGGGTTTGAATCCTCACTTGACCACGGAAACCTGGTTGGTGGCTTTAGGTGAGTCATGGTCTCTCAGCCTCAGAGGAAGGCAATGACAAACCCACTCTGAACAAACCCTGCCAAGAAAACTCTATGATAGATTCACCTTAGTATCATCATAAGTCAGAAATGACTTGAAGGCACACAACAAATGCTAGGGAATGTTTTTATTGAAAGCCAATAGGCCTGTGCATGGATTCGTTTTGGACGTTTACCTTTGGCTTGTTCAGAAGTCCATAATGGCATGTGCTCCGTAGTCATTTTTTACTGGCTGCAACAGAACAGTGGCTGCAATGCAGCTGCAGTACAGGGAGGGAGGTGAGGTTTCTTAAACCCTCCCCTCTCTCTTGATTTGGAAGCAGAAAGTGTAGCAGGAAAAATCCTACCAAATAATACCCCTTTGACTCCAAGGCTGCTTTCCGTGCAGGCGCAGGAACGAGAAGACGTGACAACTGGGTTACTTCTCAGGAAACACAGTTTATTTTCAGATCCACAGCTGTAGGGTCTGCCCTTTGGCGCAACAAGACGCAAGGAACAGAACCCCTCCTCCTTCCAGACATTCAGTTTTATACAAACAATGGAGCCGGTCTAAGCACCGCCCCGTTCATTCATTTCACCGGCTAACACTTATGATGTGCTTCTGATTCTAACCAATTAACAATGCATTAGGTAATCTAATAATTCATTGGCTAACAAACATTGCGCAGTTTATTTTCCTGACCAGTTATTAAAGCTTTGTCTATGTGCGTAGATTGTCCCTATATTGTTACTTTTCTGATAAGCTTTCCCACAGACCAGCCAAGTGGGTGTTTCATTAGGCTAACATGTGTGATGTCTCCTAGACCAATCACTGTCTAGTAAACAAAGGGCACATGGTGTTTCTCTGAACCAATTGTAATGCATCCAGGACAACCAATGAGGTGGCGTCCCTTCTAAACCAATCACTGCTGTTCTCTAATGTGCTTGCTAACCCTGCCTTCTTCTCTATGCCTAGCCTATGCTTGGGTAGCATTTTCTCCTGACGTTTCTTCTGCAACTCAATGAGTCTCCTTCAAAAGGAGATTCAAGCGTGAGGGGGTAAGGCATCAGTTCTTTTTTTTCTGGGACCTCCAAATCAAGAGTGATTTTTAAGGAAGCTCAGGATAGTATATCTCCAGGTCGATCCCTCTTACTTCCCTGGGAAATTGAAAGCCCCCTTAAAATGCCTTGGAAAACAGTCTCCTGTGGGAAGTGAGATGTGTGCACCTGCAGCTCCTGTCTCCTCTAAAGTAGAAACAGCTTTAACAAAACATTAAACCCAGGTGTCCTCTATAGACAGAAGGGAAAGTATTGCAGAAAGAGTGGTAGCTTAACTCCCATGCTTTTAATCCAGGTCTTAATGAACAATATAAGAACAAACAATGGCTAAAATGATCAGAAAGGGAGCCTGGAATGTCGTGTCTTCCCCCCCCCAATGGGCTGGATAAAAATCAAATATTTCAACTTTTCTGATCAAGAACAGATTTCTGTTCTCCTGAATTCGGGAGGGTCCCAAAAAACAGACCGGGACCCCCACCGAAATTCAGGACACTGAAACCAATAGCAGTCTATCCAGATTACACAAGCCTAAAAGCCAGAACCTTAAAAAAATGAGGGTGGCCAATGCAGTGTCGTACATCAGGAAAAAATGCTTGGTATTGGGAGATGATTCTTCCATGAGGAATTCCTAAGTTCTTTAAGCACACTTTGATCTATAAATACTTAGCGTTCCCTTCCTATAGCTACAATCATTGCTGGCATAAAACCTACTGAGATCATGAATGGGGAACATGTAGTTCTCTAGATAGAACTGGACTCCAACTCCCAGCACAGCATGTAGAGAGACTTGAGGGAAACCAAAGTCTTAACACATTCCCTGTGCTTGGTTTAGGGTAACATTGGTAACATTAAAGTGCGACCTACCATGAACATTAATCTTAAATCAATTCTTTATAAAATGAGAAAGAGAGAGAGAGAGAGAGAGAGAGAGAGAGAGCGCTTTCAAAAAAATAAGAAAAGTAGCAGAACATGCACACTGGGTCTACCTGTTTAGTTTTTATATATGTTAATGCAGAAACTGAAAAGTTGATCCCTACCTTTAAAGAAAATAATAAAGCAAGCAAAACAAGGAAAAATAATGACCCCCCTATACTGTTGTAAAAAGATTTTGTTTTGGTTTTTATTTGATAGATGGATGTGTTTCTGATGTTTGGAATAACAAATGACAAAAAGTTGTAATAATTTGTTCCTGTCTCTGCTGTAATAGTCTGGCTTTTCCATTAAGCTGTGCCCTAGGAAAATCACAACTATGTCTCAAGAGTGCAAATATTTCCATATGTAATTAATTTAAATATAACAGAAAAAGAACAGAGCCCAAATGAAATAGACAATTATCCCCTGCTTAAGAACATTAAGCCAGAAACTAAGGGTGTATGTTTGTGTCTGGCTTTTGTCTTCCCAATTTTGGTAGTTATCTTTGTTTTCTGTGGACTAGCTCAAATGGCAAAGGGAGTCCAAGAAGAAATATTGTCCAAAGCAGAGAAAATGGAATAAAAATGCCACGTTTTTCTTTGTGTGCTAGTAAATATTTATACATGTTTACAAAGGACAATAAGATCTTCTCCAGTAAGTATTCTTTTTAAAAAAAATTAAGAGCAGTTATTATTAAATTTTTACCTGTAAGATGTCTTTAAAATCAATTGTCCTACCCCCAGTTGTGTTGTTAAATGTCTAAAAGCTTATGAAATGGTTGATAATGTGGTGGGACTGAAACTGATGAGATTTCCTTTTAGCTATTTTTTGTTTTTTCCTCTGCATTTGTGAAAGCAACCAAGTCTTAATTTGTAGCCTCCTATGACTGCTGATTGTCCTTGTTCTGAACAGGATTGTTTTCTAAATCATCTGATGTGATTTTAATCTGATCTTGTGGCCGATGTGATTTTCTAATATTTAGATTCGGATACTTTGCTAGGCCAAGAATATACCTCTGGAATGGTCAAAATGTTTTTTTGGAGAGGTAAACATACCCTTCAGCTGTCCTGATTTGGCAGGAACAGTGCTGAATAAGCCACTGTTTTTGCATATTTTCAGCTTCTTTTAAAATGTGCCAGTTTCTTTCTCTGTCTCCCATCCTCCCCCTTTTTTCTCAGCTTACTGGTTTAAACAGATTTGAAAATTCACAAGTAGCTTGCACTTAGGTAATAGTGGAAAGAAAGAAGAAGAAGAAGAAGAATTTGTTACCTGCCTCTTCTCGTGGTTCGTGGTGGGGTACAACATAGTTAAAACACAGAAATAAAGCAAAAGTCAATTAAATACATATATTAAAACACCAATACTAATGAAATGCAAATTTTAAATTCATAGTTTAAAATTCACTGAGTAGACCTGCCAGGAAAAATGGGTCTTTAATTGCATCTTCAATTTTGACAGCTCATTCCACATTTGTGGAGCAACAATGAAAAGGTCCTCTGGGTGCCAGTTGCCAGTTGAGTACTGACTGGTTGTAGTAAGTGTCCCCAGAAGGCCTAAGTGTCCCAAGGGATGAATTGTGCTGGAGCAGGTGATCCTGTAGATAACCTGGACCCAAACCATGTAGGGCTCTAAAGGTTAGAAGCTGTCTGAATGCATCTCCTCCTGTAAGCCAACAAGAGCTTTAAGGTTGCCTAGGGAGGCTCTGCTCTTGATCCCACTTCCTTCAAAAGTGTGATTGGTGGGGACAAGAGAAAGGGCCTTCTCAGTGGTGGCCTCCCCGGTTGTGGAACCCTCCTCAGTGACATCAGGCTGGCCCCATTTTTTCTGGTCTTCAGAAAAAAGGTAAAGATATGGCTCTGTACACATGTGTTTGCAGAATAAATTATTACAGTTTCAACACGGTCAGAATCAGGATTATGAGCAAGCATTATGGGTGAATGGAATCATGCACTCTATGTGTTTTTAAGTGGTTTTTTTATTCTATTTATTTATTTATTTGCTTACTATTTTGACTGTTTTTAATTTATGTTTTATAACTATACTTAAATGGCATTGAATCTTGCCAGAGTTGTAAGCTGCCTTGAGTCCCTATGCGGTAGTGAGAAAGTTGAGGTATAATGAAACAAACAAAAAAAATAAATAACCAACACTTTGTGCCTGTAAACTAATTGGCAACAAATTGAATACATTTAGAAAGGAGGGGAAGGGATGACAATTTGCCCTTTCCTGGAGTCTTCGGCAAAAACGAGACTTGAAAATTATTATTTATTTATTTATTTATTTATTGGTTCGACTTAATATACCGCTCTCTCTGGAGCCCAGAGCAGTTTACAGAGTTGATAGATAAAACACATAAAATGCAATAAAATACAATAAGACCAATTAAAAAACCCCAGTTAAAATCAATTTCAGCAAACTGCGATGGCAGTAGGAATATGATGGCTGAAGTGCAAACAGAGTTGACTTCATCATCTGATATATCCTCATTCTGCAAAGAAAAGCCCATTACAATGTGTAATTCTATGGACAAATTCCTCTAGTCATGCTGGAGGATCTAGAGATTATGTGGTTATATGTTCATCTTCCAAGGACAATTTATCATAAAATATTGCTGGGAGATCTAGAAATTATATACACACACAGTATATATATATAATCAATCCATGTCTTTATTTGCAGTTTTTCCATTTTCATGATGGTCCTGTGCCTCTAGCCCCAATGAATGTGAAGAGCTGGCTGTATGAAACTCGAAAGTAAGTGGATAGTAAATTTACAATGTGAGGAATCCCAAGGGTTAAATGACCAGCTGGCCATCAGTGAACTGTTAATCTAAGATCACCTGGTCTCCCTCTATTTAATGGTGGTTCCCCTCTGGTATTGCGCTCTTCAGCCCGATATCCGCTGATATCGACAGCATTATGCGGTGCTTCTGCTTCCATATGTGATGGTATGTACCTCCTATCTCCTTCTTAGATGTCTTTGTGTATATATTCTGTATAATTCCTTGTTTATCCTTGCTGTTATTACTGCTATACACCTTATTGCATTGATTATACATTGCCTGTATTTGTTAATGCTATAGTGTTGCTCCTGCTGTGGGACGCCCTCCAGAATCCCCATATTGGCCACGCCCACGGTCCTGAAGAAGCCCCTTTCAGGGAGAAACGAAGGCGCAGAATATAACCATTCGTTTCCCAGTGATTGTTAACATTTGTGCATTCTATTATTGTTTTTGGCACTCTAATAATGTTAATGTTATGATTTGTATTGCGCCTGGGATGGCTTCCAGGTTCTGTGTCCGCTCTTGATGACGTAGGAGCTTTCCCTTCCAGCTGCGGCGTCTCAGATCACTCCTGTGTGAATCAGCAGCTCGTTAATGCTGTTTATGCTTTTTATGTTGATTATATAACAGATAGGGCATTGTCCCTTGTATAAAATATGTTACTATGTTCAGAATGAACTTATAATTTTGATTCCTGACACTCTTGACCATTGAGTCCTATTGAATGAGATAAAATATATCCGTGTAATTCATTATACTGTGGTGTTGCGTTTATCTATCCTGTATGGAACTTCAGCACTTTTTAACTCAGCATGTCTTTTGCAGCTCTTGATGGGTTTTTGAGGTTAAGTACAATTTTGACTCAGAAAATGATGTACAGTTGAGAGGATGGTCATTCACAGATTCTTCAGCTGACAAACAGAATTGAATGGATATGGATTCATGAAATTAATAAACAGCTATAAGGAGAAATACAAAGGCCTTGTGAAAGATTCAAGTTTCTTTTATAATTTCAAGAATACACAGAAAACAAGCAAAACTCACTTTGTGCTTTCATCCTAGACTTCAAAATGGATTTCACAAATTATTTTGGATGTTTTTATGAAAACCAGCTAAATTAACTGCTAGAATGAGAGTAAAAAATCACCACAAACCTCTATCTGTATTTTAGCCCTCAGCAACAATTTAATAGTAAAGGTATACATTTTTTTAAAAGAAAGCCTTGAAACGTATAATTATTTGGCTCCTACTTAGAGGTGAATTATGGATTATACAAACTGTTGAATCATTAGGGGGGCATAAACTGAAGCTGAGAAGGTTTTTTTTTGCCATCCTGAGGAAGAATAAGTGCCATCCTATAATTCAATTAGCACAACCTCAAGGAAATATCTAATTGCTTTTTAATGAAGCTTTCATAAATAACAAAAAAGGGATTTTTTTCCTCTCTGAACAGTGAGCTATCCTTTCCACCCTCCCTCCCTCAGGTTGAATATCTCACTGAGTAGAATTAAACAGGTTTTGGAGAAGATAAATGAAACAATAACAGACCCCCCCCCCCTATAATTTCTAATCAGAAACTTTTGGCACATGTGCAAACCACTTGTCTTGTGTTTCGAAGGGCTATGGCATACATTATCAAACTTGTAAGAACATGAGCAAATCTAGAAGAAAATAAATATTCGCCTTAGCAGGGCACCCCCTTTGGAAGGTGGGTCAGTTCCCAGCAATATGGGCCTCCGACAAGACCTCCGATTGCGGCAGGAGAAGCAGCACAGAATTTACTCCTTCCCACAAATGCCTCTATGACCTGCTTGGGATTTGGGAATGACTCATAGACTGCAAAAGCAAATATGAGTAGAATGGGCAGAGGTGAAACCATGGTTTCATAACCCAAATCAGACTGGAAGAAAATAAATATTCACCTCTTCTTGTTGTTCTTGTTTTGTGCCTTCAAATAATTTCTGATTCATGGCAAACCTAAAGTGAACCTATCATGGGGTTTTCTGGGGCTGGGAGTGTGTGACTTGCCCAGGGTCTAAGCAGGGAATCTAACTTTGGTCCTGAATCATAGTCCAGTATTCAACAGTACACTAGCATACAGAACATTTATTTAAGCATTCATTAAAGAGAAAATTATCCATACTCACTAGTGAAAACCAGACTATATGTATATCAAAGCAACATCAGAATGTGGGCAAGATGGAAAATATATATATATAAAGAAGAACACAGAAAAGCCAAATGTTTACAGGAAAGGGAAAACTCTACTCTCTCCTATTCTTTCTTTTCTTCCCTATTGAGTTAACTGAGTGCAAACTACTTTTGCACTTTGAACTCACTTTGCAGCAATTGAAGTAAGCTGAGGATAAAGTGGGAGGCAGAAAGAGAAGCTGGCCCATTTCAAAAGTACCTGAAACAGTGGAATAAGAGAGGCTTAATTGGAACTGTCACTTACAAATTGGGACAGTTGGAGGGTATGGTAACAATTGCTAGCCTTGCTTAGAGCACACCCATGGCATCTCTAACACTGATTTCCCTTTCAGCAGTTAATTCAATGGGACTTAAGATATAGATGTTTCAAACCAAGAACCCTTACCATTCCAGAATTGTGTAATGACAGCATGCCCATTATCTCTAAATAGAAATCTTTTGTCCTTTTTCTTTTTTTTAAAGCACAGACAGTTTTGATCTTTGACCAATGCTTTACTTCTACACCAATTATTCAAAAAGTTCTTTTTCAACTGGCCAGGCTTTCATCCAACCTGCATGACCTAAGGAGATTGATTCACATCAGGAGCTACACTTACACTCTCTGCACTGTTTTCTGACTAATTTTTCTATAGCATCGATCCAAGATTTGGAAACTATAGGAAATGTATGAGGGGAACAAACATCAGATCATTGTATAATTACACAATGGAAAAAGATTTGTTAAGTCTGTTCCTGCAGGTGGAGGAGATTCTTATGGATACCATCCAGCTATAGGAACACTAACCCCCCCCCCCATACTTTCTCTTCCAACATTGGTCAGTGAGAATACTGATAGAAATTATGCAAACATAGCACAAATGCAACAGAATCCTTATGCTTCAGTTCCCGAGGAAGTGGAATTCCTGAGTAAGACCTTAGCTGAGATCCAACATCATGCTTGTGTCGTGTAGATCCACACCCACATAGTTGGCTACTGCTCTACACTGCCATTGTGCAATCTTGGGAATAACAGAGGAAAAGAAGCAACATAGTGGCAAATATTAATTAGACATAATCTAAATTATGACAGATAATCCCAAATAACAATGAGTGTTCTCCAATCGGAGATGGCCAACTAAATGGTTCTGGAATCACTAACTAGATAGTAGTCCTTAGGGTACTTTAAAGACAGTTCTGAATGTCTTTAAGGGAAGACATAGGGTGAATCCATGCACATCTGGGCTGATTCAACACGGTATATACTGGATCAATCTGGGGGTAGAATATGCAGGGACTTCCCCAGCCACTGTAAAGTGAGTTCTGACCACACATTGGTGCCAATTGCTGAATTACCATTCTAACTGTCCCCTCCTACCTTCCATGTCACAGCAGTCTTTGGTTATGATATGGGCCCTACTTCTCTGCCATTGCCCCCAGAGAAGTTGGCTTGGGCAATGGTTTGTGGAGGGAGGGGGAAAGGTGGACTCCCCCTAGTCTTCCCCTCACTTTCCAAAGTGTTCTGTCACCCTGACTGACATCAGTACAAACACTGGGCACTGCTGTAATACAGACTACAAAACGAAACAAGCAGGAACCAGTTTCAGAAGTAATGCAACATCATATAAATATAGTAATGTGAACACAGTCTCTACTCTTATAGTGAGCAAGAAAATTGGGCTCAACTAGTCGATACTATAGAATCAAACGTGGAAAACAAACAGTTTTATATAGCATATGTTGTTTCCCAAAGATATGTGAAAAGTGAATGCATGTGCGCATACATAAATACAATGTAGCATTTATATGCTTGTGTCGTGTAGACACAAGAGGCGGTGGTGGCTCCATTACTGAAGAAACCATCATTGGACCCTGCGGTTCCCTCCAACTACCGCCCGGTGTCGAATCTTTCGTACCTGGGCAAGGTGGTTGAGAGGGCAGTAATGGAGCAGTTGCAGTCCTTCTTGGATGATGCAACATGGCTTGACCCCTTCCAGTCCGGCTTCCGTTCGGGGCATGGGACGGAGACGGTCCTGGTCTCCATCACAGATCAACTCCGCTGCCAGCTCGACCAAGGCGGGTCTGCGCTGCTCGTGTTATTGGACCTCACGGCAGCGTTTGACACGGTCGACCACAATCTTTTGATCCACCGCCTGGCCATGGCTGGAGTGAGGGGGACAGCCCTTAAATGGCTGGCCTCCTTTCTCCGCCAGCGGTCTCAGCGTGTGAGGAGGGGTGGGGTGGTCTCCGAGGGCTCCCCACTTATTTGCGGGGTCCCTCAGGGGGCCATCCTCTCCCCTCTGTTATTTAACATCTACATGCAGCCGCTTGCACAGCTGGTGCGGAGTTATGGGCTGACCTGTCACCAATATGCCGATGACACTCAGCTCATTCTGAGGATGGAGGGCAGGCCGGAGTCCGTCCCCGATAAATTCCAACATTGCCTTGAGGCCGTGACTGGATGGCTGCGAGCCAGTAGGTTGAGGGTGAATCCGGCGAAGACGGAAATCTTGTGGCTGGGCCACCCGGGCGGGATGGGTGCCCGGCTTCCGACCCTGACGGTGCGGCACTACAACCAGCGCCGTCAGTGAAAAGCCTTGGCGTCCATCTGGACTCCCAGCTGACCATGGAGGCCCAGGTCTCCATGGCCAGCAAGGCTGCCTTTTTCCACCTCTGCCAGGCGAGGAGGTTGGCCCCTATCTCTCCCGAATGACCTGGCCACGGTGATCCAAGCCACGGTCATCTCGAGGCTGGACTACTGTAACGCGCTCTACGTTGGCCTGCCTATGTCGTCGATCCGGAAGCTCAAGCTGGTGCAGAATACCGCCGCCCGGCTCCTGTCTGGGGCTCCAGCAGGTTGCCGAATAACTCCAATCTTGCGGGATCTGCACTGGCTGCCTATTGAGCACCGGGTCGCCTTCAAAGTGCTGGTTCTTACCTTTAAGGCCATCCACGGCCTGGGGCCAGCGTATCTGAGGGACCGTCTCGCCCTATATTGCCCATCGAGATCACTGCGGTCTGAAGAGGCCAACTTGTTGGCAGTTCCATCTGCTAAATTAGCCCGTTTAACATCTACTCGCCGGGGCGTTCTCAGTGATAGCTCCTACGCTATGGAACGCCTCCCGGCTGAGGCCAGAGCCCTGAGGGACTTACTCCCCTTCAGACGGGCCTGCAAAACTTATCTGTTTAGGCAGGCCTTTGGGGAGTAGGCCCCTGCACCGCTGCTGTTTTAATCTGCCACTTTTAACCTGTTTTAGCGTTTTAATTGTATTACTTGCTTTTAAATTGTATTACTTGTGCTCTATGTTTTGTGCTGTTCCTCTGGCGCTGAGCCAGTAGCATGTGAGCCGCCGCGAGCCCCTGGGAGTCGGCGGCGCAGAAATCGCAATAAATAATAATAATAATAATATATTACCATTCATAAGTATATATACACACTATCACACATAAAGGTAAGGTCCTATACACAATCAAAGGGTATTGTAATAACCAGAAGAGCAATACACATTTCAATATCAATTCAATATAAATATAAGCAGACTATAACTAAGATATCCTGAAGTCCAGGTAGTAATGGTATACTGATGTAAGCAATAATATAGTTCTTCTGTGGGGTGAAATAGTAATGAACAGTGATAATGTAGCTCACATCGCCCACAGAAGCACTGCTGCAATCAAAC
The DNA here is from genome assembly GCA_030556195.1 of Anolis apletophallus. Lineage (NCBI taxonomy): Eukaryota > Metazoa > Chordata > Lepidosauria > Squamata > Anolidae > Anolis > Anolis apletophallus. The sequence goes on along the minus strand of JARBWK010000006.1, from coordinate 89,758,597 downwards.
ATAACTTGAATTCACCGACACTAAAGGTAAGTATAATCCGGATTATCCAGAAGTCTGCTGGAAATGTTCCATAATTGCTGAGTCCAGAAAGTTCTACACACCAATACTACATATGCCAAAATGAAGATGCAAAATGCAGTCTGGATTGCCAAATGAAAGGGAAAATAAACGGTGACTGCTGAAAGGTCTGCCAAAACTAGGCTGATCCTACAGAGTAAATCCACGATGTAAGGTAGCCAAAACGGGCTATTCTATTGGGAGGGAGCAGGCAATGGCCAACAGGTAGGATGCATGTTATGGCTGAAGACCACCATGACACAGTCATGCAGCTGGTTCTCTTCTGGAACTGACCTGACTGTTCAGACACAGGCCAAAAGTCAGAAGATAGTTTGACTTCTGTGTCAGAATTTAGACTATCCCCCGACTTTGGTTAATATGCATCAAGGTCTCATTAAGGTAGTATTGACCCACATTTCCCTGGATCAGCTCCACACAGTACTGGGCAACTATGAAACTGATCAGGCCCCTACACTGATGGAAGTGGTCAATTTAGATATGTTCATAGGGATTGCTAAGTGGTTTATTTCAGATTGTTTTTTTATCATAATTTACCCAAATTCACAAAATTCAGGGTTGGGAGAATATGAAATTAATAGATTTTTTTCATCTCTGGACAAAATGTTGTTTTAAAGTAACTATGTGGAAGCATTGCAAAAAGCAGTATAACTTCTTCCAGCCCAAAAGTTTTGGAGAGGGACTCTACATAACATTTTCAAGCTCTGTTAAAGGGTACACTTAACACAGCATTATGGCTGAGCTCTTTGCTAACAAAGAAACCAGACTGTTGAATGGTTTTTATACTGATTTTAATAACAGAGAGCACTTCAGATTGCGTGTTTGATCTCCCAAAACTTCAAAGAGCCTTCTTGATGTTCATTTTTTTAATTGTAAAAAAATGCTAAAGTAGTGTTTTTAATTGCTCATGAAATGCTTTCTAAATGCTTTTAAACTGACTTTTTGATTGCATGAATAAATCCCTGCTTCAAAATAAACTGTTACACTTGCAAAAGATGTTGAAAAAAACCTGTAAACAGGCCAAGAGATTGTTATGCTAGCTTGCAAGAATATCGAGGAGACACCAACAAGGATGAAGAGGGGAACAGATCCTTTCAATAAGAGATGCAGAACTGTCATCCCTAAATAGGTGATATTGTGTTTTCGGGTGCATCTACACTGTATAATTAATATAGGTAGACATCACTTTATCTTCCATGGCTCAATCCCAGGACTGTATAACACTGAGCCATGGCAGTTAAAGTGGTGTCAAACTACATTAATTCTACAATGTTGATGCTCCCTTAATCTCTATTTAAGGTCAAGGAATGCATGTGTAAGCAATTCTATCATGTGTCCTTGGGTCAACAAAATAAGAAGAGAGGGACCTAACAAAATGTTTACAAAGATGTGTGCATGATGAAATTCCACAGAGAACAAGAACCAGGAATTCTCCTCAACATATTTGTTCAGTTTTATCACCATGAATTGAAATAAGGTTATGCTGGACGTTTGGGCTATATTCTTGAAAATTCAGGACTGAAGGAGAGGATCATTTTATTCTGATTTGTTTGTGAGCTTTCCTGGAGGATGAACTGATTTTTGTTCTCTATCCTCCCTCCAGTTGTCCAAGCCTTCCCTGAACTACTCTGATTGAATTCTTTTTAATGCTCTGTAAATAGCCTCTATGTGTGTGTACAAGTTTGACTCCAGGTGCACAGTCCTGAAATCTTAATATGCAACTTCCCCCCGCCCAGTAGTACAAAAGGGGTTGACAGGTCTGAAAGGGGCTTACGTGAAAAGATAATTAAGTGCTTTAGAGAGTGTCAAGAGTCAATAGCTCAGCACTGTCAGCACTCTCTAGTGTTACAGGCTATAATTAGATGGCATGGAGGTGTAAGGGATGTTTGGCAGTTTATTTCAGCATGATCTCCACAGGGGGAAAAAAACAACAAAGAGCTGTCTCCTAGCAAGATATCAGGAAAGAGGTGCCATAAGATTAAAAGACACTCCCCTTCTCCCTCCATGACTTATACAAATAGTTATTTTTTCCTGGAATCCACTCTTGTCAATATCTTCGCCATCCCCATACTTCAAATATGAATAAGATTCTGGATAGTGGCCCTGGAGTAAACTTCTTATTCTAATTCTTAGTCCTTGGCATCTCCTGTTGCTTCTTATCACCAGAGTAGCCTTTAATTGAGAAAACAGGAGACAATGAGTCATATGGTGCTTCAAAAGTGCCAGCACTGTGTTTCTTCTGAGCCAAATGATAACCCACCTCATTGGCTAACCAATCCAGCTACTGCTGGGAAAGGGGTTGGGGGTGGGCATCCAGAACAAAAATGCCACATAGCAATCAAAGTCTTGTGATTCTTCCCTGCTAAGAAAATTCTAAACTTCTGTATGTTTTAAAGATAGCTTTGAAGATAATTGTTGAATTTATTATAGACTGCACAGAAACACATTGGGATTGGGGCCCGTTTTCTTTTCACAGGCATTATGGTATTGAGGATCAAATGATATTTTATGAAGGACAATATAGATGTAAGAATAGAATCCAAATATTTCTCCATGTATCTAGAGTTTTATACCCCACTCTTGAGCCACAAAGGCTCTCTAGTACACTTACTAATGTGCCCCATTGAACACAGTGGGATGTACTTCATAAACATTCACAGAATTGTGCTGTAAAGATTGGGAACTGCTTATTTCTATTGATAGCAGTTAAGTGGAGATAAAGTGAGAAATACATTATGGTGTATAATATTTGAATAAGCAATAAGAAAATGATGAAAACCTCACAAGATTCTTCCATATATTGTAGTGCTGCTTTTTATGTGACCCCACCCACTATGTTGCACTCCAGAACAGAAATAACCCTCTGACTTTAAAACACCACACATAGAGTAGGAAAACAATCCTTTTTTGATTGAAGATAAGTAAAATTCAGCCAGGTAAAAAAATATGCTTTAAGATAATAAGTAAGTCCAATAAGGTAGGAAGATAAGCAGGAACAAAATAATTCCAAGGCAGGGTTCAGCAAAGTTCAAAAGCAAAGTTCAACCTTTTATAATAAAATCCACAGAGGCAGGAAAACCTTAATCCACAGCATGAGTATATAATTCCAAGAGACACAGAGTCAAACCGTGAACAAGAAATCTTTAACATGAGTCTTCTAAGCAAGGCTTCCATAGAACAAACAAGATTTTCCCTGGTGAGAACTTTATAGGCTATTCCCAGCACCCAGAAATTGGTTTCATTTTCCTTGACTGCCTCTCGCCCTTATTTCTCAAAGCCTAGAAGAATGGTGAAGACCTTGGCTGAGTTGTCTATCTTGGCTAAATTCCAGCCATCTGTCTATGTGCTCCTTATCTATCTGCTCATTGGTTTTTTCAGGTGTCAGGTTGTTTTCAAACCCCAAAATCTTGGGAACTCTCTGGGTAAACTAACATCCCTGTGCAATGCAGGAAAATTTTAATGGGAAACTACATTTTGAATCGGTATCCCTGTGTCATTATCTGCATTAATATCATTGACCAAACCATCTCCTTCTTGACCCTCAGTGACATCACTATTCCCAACATCAGAAGCACCTTGATCCTGGAACACAAACACAGACTGAACTCCAACAGACTACCTTTGTAGGAATAATGTATTTTTTTCTCCTGTGTCAGGAGTGACTTGAGAAACTGCAAGTCACTTCTGGTGTGTGATAATTGGCGGCCTGCAAGGATGTTCCCCATGGGACGCCCTGATGTTTTGATGTTTTACCATCCTTGTGGGAGGCTTTTCTCATGTTCCCACATGGGGGGGGGGGGTTGGAGTTGACAGAGGGATCTCATCTGCGCTGTCCTCAGATTCGAACCTGCGACCTGTCAGTCTTCAGTCCTGTTGGCACAAGGGTTGAACCTATTGCTCCACAGGGGGTTCCTAGAATAATGTGTGAAATGCTTGTATTATCAAGAACTGCTATTTCCAAGGATATAGTGTTTCCCCTTTGTATCATTAATTGGATATGGATCTGTGGTGGTTGCATACAGCATGGCTAAGGGGACGGACGGACGGACATGGGACATATAATTCATGCCCAGTAGTGAAGCTGGTTTGAATGGTTCGAAGAAACAAATAACTCTCCCAAGCTATGGCTCAACTTCCTGGCAAATTATCTAAGTCAGTTTACCAGCTGTACAGCAGAAATAAGTGGTCCATCAAAATGAATAGACAAAAAAGCATGCATTTTAATGAGAAGGGTTTTATGTCTATTAATGTCAGCTGGTCTTACTGAGAGTCAGTTAGGATTGCAGACATATTCTGCAAGGCAGTAACCCTGGGTTTTGCCTTTCCAAATGCTGGCCTGCAATTGTCATCATCCTCCACCTTTGGTTACAGTGTTTTGTGCTGATGGGAATTCTAGTCTTATCATCTTGAGGATCTCATATTTTCATATGTTAACACTTCAGTCCTGGTCATGGTCATCCATGACATTGAGCAGAAATAGCTTTTGGGTAAGCACACATAGATTTTAGGAAATACTTATGTACCTCCATTGTAATGCTAATGTAGGGAAATATTAAAGTTTGCAGATTACTATTTATTGATCATCAACTGAGGCCCCCACATTATATGCTTTCAACTGGAATATATGGCAGTATTGAGTCAGATAACCCAGTTCAAAGCAGATATTGTGAGATTTTCTGTCTTGATATTCTGGATTATATGGCTGGGTGGAAGAGGCCTGAGTTGAGTATGCTGCATTTATACCATAGAATTAATGCAGTTTGACACTACTTAAACTGCCATGGCTCAATGCTATGGAATCTTGGGACTTGTAACTCGGTGAGACCCCAGCATTCTTTGATAGAGAAGGTGAAAGACCTTGTAAAACTACAACTCCCATCGTGCCATAGCATTGAGTCAAGATAATTAAAGAAGTGTCAAACTGCATTAATTCTACAGTATAGTTGCACTTCAGTAAATGCTGGACTTTTGAGTCAAATTTACTAGTTTCCCTAGCTAAGCTGCCTTTCTAGTAAAATCTGCTAACCTGCTTTCCTTGTAAAACAGAACTACAATAGTGATAAAATTCCAAGCAACTCTGGCTCTCTACTGTACAAATCAAACTCTCTAGATGACTATTTTTCACTTTTCAAAACTGGAGCATCTGTACTGAGTGCAAGAGAATCATTCTCCACCAGTAATACATATTATTGAGAACCTTACTCTATGTAGCCCATTTTCTACATCCTCTGATTTATTTTAATTAGAGGTTAGCAGCAGACGAGTTCATATGATTATAGTTATAATTATTACTCTACCAGTCGTCCACATTTCCATTAATGTTCCACTTGATAGTTGGCAATAAGCAGAAATAAAATATTAGGACTTTTGAAATAGGAGATTACCAATTAGCACAATTCTCCAAAGGCACAGAATAATTTATTAATTATGATCATCATCATTATTTGCAAAGCAGTTTCATTGGGATACCTTTGTGTTTCCTTCCTGCCTCACCAGCAGGCCTCTCTGTTTTCTAATAGCAAAGAAATGTGTCCATGAGAGACATAACTGACTTCAAGTTGAAAGGGAAGGCTGCGAGAAAGAATGGGTAGACAGTCTGCTTTCTTGGTTAGCTAGAGGGACGTTACCATGAATTTGCCCAGGTCCTTATTGCACTAAAACATTTCAGTATGAAATGCATTGATTTATCTATACTTGCAGCAAGTAATTCTTCAGACTCTCAGAGATTATTTTATATCTCTTTTTCTGGCTTCATGTCTCAGTTTGTTTTCACCTCAGATGATCACCCAACTGGATGCCTTACACCTAAGGTTAAGGGGGGATAATATGTTAAAATTATGTTTATCAAGTGTAGAAAAATCTGGGTGAATTTTGGGCTGATTATTATTTTTGTCATCTGGTATTTATTCTGCACAAAATTACATATGTTGTCTTGCACAGAAAACATCATTTTCTGCATAAAATGACATTTTGCGCAGAAAATGCTGTTTTCTGTGCAAAACAACCATATGTAATTTTGTACAAAGATTCTTGTCTGAATGAAATATGTTGTGCTTATTCTGCACAAAAACCTGTGTAGTTCTTGAAGATTTTCTCATAGAGAAAAATGTTTTAATAATAATACTTATTAATATCTCATTTTTATGTCAATAAGACTCAAAACAGCTATTACAATAACTAAAAATACGCATTAAAAGTATTCAAAACTTTCAATAGAAATATACATTTTTATAAAGGTTAAAATATTAAACATTTAAAAGGTGGTGGGACATAGAGAAGGGCCTCTCCTGTAGAACAACTCCCACAGATACAATAATCTGGTACCAAGACATTGCTTAATTTAGGAAGAAACTGAGGGAATAATTATATTTCTAGTGTTGGTGCATAAATGCCTTCGAATCATTTTTTTCATAGAGAAAAAGTGGTCATGTTAATCACCTCTAGATTTAAGACTTTATGACACCAGTAAATTGTCTTTTATTGTTTAAGTGACTGGAAATATGCCATTCTTGGACCAAACTCTTTCAAACCTTGGTGCAATTGCACAATGCTGACACTTTGTTGATGTGAATTCCCATTATCAGTCTTCCACACAACCTCACTTCCTATCCATACTTGTGTTACCCAGTGCATGAGCGTTTTCTCCATTTTTCTATTTTTCTGGACAGTATAGTTGCACATTTTCAGCACTCTCACATGATCATCTGCTTCTCAATACTGCAAGGGAAGTGGGAGGATATTATCTCATAGGGAAAAATAATAGAGCAACAGTGATATTGTATTCATGGATGGGTTTTTCTATAAATAAAAAGAGATGATCTAACCATGAATCAAACATAATGTAACTACAGGACAACCACAACGTTGCGTGGCAAGGCCCATTAATGGGTGTTTTTATCCTGCTATACTGGTGCCTTAGAAGACTCATGTGATAAAGTCCTTTGTCAAAAATTATTCTTCTGGTTTTGCTGCTGCTATAAACTATTAAGCTGCTGTTGTGTATGAATTCAACTACCCCCATATGTCAGACTGATCACTGGAGTGCGGACAGCAGGGCTGAGATGCGCCATTGCCACATGACTCAGCCGATCCTCATAGGATACTGCAAAGAAAATATTTTAGTAATTACTGTGATACCGTTTGATTCGGGCCCAATCTTCATAAGTGAGAAAAGATGATATTCCTCAAGGTCAAGCTGTTTTGTTTAAATCAGTAATTTATTTCTTATTTATTTATTTCCATTATTTCTAACCTGCTCTTCTCTACCCGCAAAGGGGGGCTCATAAAGTTGTGTTATTTATTTACTGAATGATCTCAAGAGAAGTCAATCTACAGGATTAGCAGAGTTTCCTGGTGAGTACAAAAATATGCTGTTGTAGTCCTCCTGCTTATCAGTGTATGTTACAAGTCAGCTGGTGTGTGAATCTGGCAAATATTAGCCACACCAAACAAACTATGGCTACTTTTTCATTGTTTTGATCCATGCTTTTTCTGATCCACAAAGCTATACATAGTCTACCAGGAAATATAAAGCATTTTGTCAGGTGATGAGCAGCTTTCAGGATACATGTTGAGTATCCCTTATTTGAAATACGTAATTGGGTCCAGAAGTGTTTTGAATTGGGATGGGATATTGGATTTTTCTCATAATGAGATATTTTGGAGATTGAATTCCACATCTACACATGCAATTCATTTATGTTCATAAAGACCAGATATACATAGCTGAAGGTAATTGCATACAGTAGTTTAAAAATTGTGTGCATTCAAGAAAGTTGTTTACTACTACTACTCTCAACTGACGATGGAGACGCACATCTCCGACAGGCAAGGAAGTTGGCTCCCTACCTTTCCCGCCATAATCTAGCCACAGTGGTCCAAGCCACGGTCATCTCGAGACTAGACTACTGTAATGCTCTTTACGTTGGCCTTCCTTTGCTGGTGATCTGGAAATTGAAACTGGTCCAAAATGCGGCAGCTCGGCTGCTGGCTGGAGCTCCGATGACCAGCCACATAACATCAATCCTCCGCAAGCTGCACTAGTTGCCAGTAGAATGCCGGATCACTCTCAAAATGTTGGTTTTGACCTTTAAGGCCTTAAACGGTCTGGGGCCAGCGTACCTTAGGGACGGCCTCATCCCATATTGTCCCACTAGACTGCTGCGTTCGGAGTTGGCTCAACTTCTGGAAGTACCTTGCTTCAGAATGTACTGCCTCACCACCACTAGACGGAGGGCCTTTTCGATAATCGCCCCCATCTTGTGGAATGCACTGCCTTCCGAGGTCAGGGTTCTCTTGGATCTGATGACATTCCGGAAGGTGTGCAAAACCATCCTGTTCCGGCAGGCCTTTGGGGACTAAAATTGTGATCTTTAGGCACTCATATGTTGATGCTGTGTTTTGGCCCTGTTGAGACTGCACTTTATCGCAATACCTCTGTTTTTATCGTATTTTATTGTGTGATTTTGGCTGTGAGTCGCCCTGAGCCGCTTCGGGAGTGGCGGCGCATAAATGCGAATTAATAATAATAATAATGCTATATTCATATTCCACTTTTCCTTTCTTAAAAGAGAGTCAAAGTGGCTCAAAGTTCATGTGCATTGAACCATTAGAAAGCAAAGATGCCACTATTTTAGCCACTGGTGTGGATTTTGGAGTATTTTGGATTTTAAATTCACAATAGGTGATGCTCAATTTGTATCGGCAAAACTAGAAGCTCATTCGCCATGCACATTTATAGTGCTACTATTCCACTTGAACTGCCAGGGTACCATCCTATGGAATTCTGAATTTTGTGGTTTGATGAGGCAGTAGAGCTCTCTTGCTGAGATTTCCCACCTCAAATTATTCTTCTGGTATACCCTTAATCCCATGATACTCAAATTGTACACCCTTAATCCCATGATATGGAACCATAGAGGTTAATGTAGAACAAGAGCAAAAATACTGTGTAGAGAGAATGGACTCCCTGGACATTTTAATTCTGCCTTTTTAAAGGTTTTACTATCTGACTGGTGGATTTGGTAGTTTACAAACTGTGTGGATTTTCTCTCTCTCTCTCGAACTCCCAAAAGATGTAGCAGGTCACTTTCTGTTTAGGAGGATAATCACCATTCATGAAATATATTAGAGACAGCAGTTCTCCTTTTTTTATCCAACATTGTTCTGGCTGGCAGGAGGAATTCAGGGCCTACTAGGCAAAAAAAAGGCTCCAGGTTCCCAACTTCCCTTGATGTGCATTATTTCCCTTGATGTGCACTGCATAATGGGTTGGTGGTGTGTATTTTGTAGCTGTCGCAGTTTGAAGCCATCCAGCTAGCTTCAAACTCTACGTGGGGCTGTCTTTGAAGACTGTTCAGAAACTTCAACTAGCCCAATGGGCTGCAGCCAGATTACTAACTGGAGCGACTTACAGGGAGCACACCACCCCTTGTTGTGTCAGCTCCACTGGCTGCTGATCCACTTTGGAACTCAATTCAAAGTGCTAGTTTTGACCTTTAAAGCTCTATAAGGTTCTGGCCCAGCTCACTTGTCCAAATGCATCTCCCTCTATGCCCCGCCTTGCAGTTTAAGATCATCTGGGGAGACCCTGCTCTCACTCCCGCCAATGTCGCAAATACGTCTGGTGGGGACGAGAGACGGGGCCTTTTCGGCTGTAGCCCCCTGCCTGTGGAACTCGCTTCCCAACAAGGTAAGATCGGCTTCATCCCTCCTGTCTTTTAGGAAGAAATTAAAGTCATGGTTCTGGGACCAGTCTTTTGGACAGCAGGCATAAATAGCAGTTGGATATGGAATTTGACTGGAATTGTGATATGGCAGTTAATACTGTTTTTATTGTTTTAATAATGTTCTATTTATTGTTATAATTGTTATATTGCTTTGTTATATTTAATGGCATCAAATTGTGCCAAATGAAAGCCACCCTGAGTCCCTCTTCAGGGGTTGAGAAGGACGGGGTAGAAATAGTGGAAATAAATAAATATAACCAGTGTAGATGAGATCTTTGTCTATAGAATCCTGGATTTGTACTTTTCTGAGACATTACAACTCTCTGGATAACAATTTTAAACATCCCTCCGTAAACTGCAAATCTCAAGCTCCCATAGGGTGGAGCCAGGGCAATTGAAATGGAATTATTGTCATGCCCCATTGAAGAGTTTATTTTCTTTAGAAGATGAAGAAGATTTAAAGCAGTGGATTTCTCCTTCAGCAGTTCAGGGTGCTGAACAGCCAGGTCCTTCTCCAGTTCAGCAAAAGGGCATCGTAATGCTATAGTTATGTAGCATGAAAGCATCCTAGGAATTGATTCTGTGTTTGAGAGGGAAGTTAATATGGAGGTTCTCTGCTAATTTATCTCTCTAGTAGAAGGTTAGGGGATGAGGAAGAACTAAGGTAATCACTGTCGTAGATGACAATCACACTAATAGTGTTTGGAAATGCAGTGATCATCTATACAAATGCTGATCAAGTTTGTATTTTTCATTTAAGATGGCTAATACTTGCCCCAGGTTTAGCAAAGGTCCTTTCCTAAGAAAGTTTGATGAAATGTGGGTTATATATATGGAAAGCTCCCATCCTCTTTTTCCTTACATCTAGCATTAATTCACGTCTGCTGATAAAGTATGGAGGGGATTGTTTCAAAGAAATCTCATGCCTTTGATGAAAATGCATTTTTCAATATTTTAGCTATTTTTAATACATATTTGGATGCTGAATTTTAGAAAAAACACACAATAAAAATGTACCACATTTAGCTTTTTCACAAATTTCAGTACTAATTTAAGTCCTAATTCCATTCAAATGCATCTTACACCATACAGCATAGAAATGTCAAAGCAAATTGTGGAAAATGTATTTGAAGGAGCAACTTTAAGGTCATTAATTCCACATACTTATAAAACCAGCACACATTTTTAAAGTATTTATGCTTTTGCTTCTCAACACATACACATTCTTTTTAAAAGCCATGTTCAGCTCGACATTTACCCAGTGCTAGATAGGCTGCAATGAAGGTATGGGTCTCAAGGGTTAATTTTTAAAAAATCTAAACAAAGGAACAAGATATTTCAAATGTTAAATCTTAATGATTTCTTTCAGCATTATACAGTTGCTTGGCATTTGAGGTAATTTGTAATTTTTGTGGGGGGCATTATAGTGGGAGGAAGAACTCTCTCTGACAGTCATAGAAAAAAAATAAAGAGCAAAATTCTAAATTGCACCTTTTGACATCAATAAATAATGAGAGCAGAAATGGCATTTTTTTTCTTTTACATATGTGAATGGAATACAATAAGCAAATCTGACTCATCTGCCAGTTTGATTGCTTTGTTTGCTTTTCTAGCATATTGGAGAAGGTGGAACAGAGAGCAAAGAAGAGGTTAGAAAGGTGGGTTAATGTAAATTTGATTTTTCCAAGAAAGAAAGGAATAGCTGGATTTAGGAAACATTTTAAGCTCAAATCCCTCTATGCTTCTCCTTTCCGATGTACAATTTAGGTTTGCACTTTGTAAGTTGTTGGGACTACATTCGGTTTTATTACAATTGCAAATGAATGGGCTCTTGCAAAATCTCTTCAGCATAGCAGAACCTGAGCCAATGTGAAAGGAAAAAAAGAAAGAGAGCAAGATGTATACAATTGGTTTGTTTAGCTAACATGCTAAGGCTGGCTAAAGTCTTAGTACTGTTAAGGTAGAGACTTACAATGCTGTTATGTTAAGAAAAGAATAACAGTAAAATTTGGGTTGAGCACCCTTTATCCGGAATTCCAAAATCCGAAAAACTCCAAAATCAAAATTGTCCATATGGGTTGATAAGATAGTGTCAAACTTGCTTTCTCGTGGTTCAGTCAGCACAGACTTTTTTCTTGCTCAATAGAAAAATAGAAATAGAAAAGTCTGAATAAGAGAAATTCAAGATCTTGTGTTGTCTCTGGTCTTTCTGACAGAAGAGAAGAACCTGAAAAGTCACTTTGTCTCAGTCAATGGAACTTTTTTCCAAGCTTCTTTCACACTCATGCAGACTCTCGACTCAAGCTACGTTATTTCAACTTTTGTCCCACTGACATCGATGTGTCACATTACACATGACCTAAGTTTTGTGGATCTTAGTGAAAACCATGTGGAACCAGTTTAATCTGAATTTGGCCCACTGTGTATTTGAACTTCTATTTTAGTTAATATCCAACCAAATTGAAGTGCTTTGATCCAGACTCCATCCACCAGTTTTCTCTCCTTTTGAAATTAAATCTGACTGCGTGGACTCTTTGAAGTACATTCCCCTTATATAACAATAACCACTGAATTTGACAGTGTTGTGATCATTTCCAGAGGGTTCAACAAGTTTTCAGATTCTGGCCATAGTTAGAATTGAAAAGAGTCACATTCCTCCTTGTTGGCTCAATAATATAGTTAATTATTCCAAGACATGGAGGCTTTTCCCTTATGATCTGAGCTCACATTAACCAAGTCAATGCAAAAGTAGTTGAAGTCATTCATTATTGTACATCCACTTATATACAAAGATAAGGGTGCCTGTATGCCTTGAAATTGTTTCCAACTTATGGTGACCGTAATGTGAACTGATCATAGGAATTTTTGGTAAGATTTGTTCAGAAAAGGTGCCTTCTTCTGAAGCTGAGATAACGTAACAGTATTTCAAGACATGCAGGGCTTTTTCCCCTTATGATTTGAGTTGACATTAACCCAGTCAATACAAAAGCAGTTGAAGTGATTCATTTTTGTACATCCACTTATGTACAATGATAAGTGCTGTTGTGTGCCGTCAAGTTGTTTCCAACTTATGGTGACCTTAAAGCAAACTTATCATAGGATTTTCTTGATAAGAATTGTTCAGAAAAGGTGTGCACTGCCTTCTTCTGAGACTGAAAGTGTGGAACATGCGCAAAATCATGCAGTAGTTTTCTTTGTCCAAAGAAGGATTGAAGCCTTCATGTCACAACATCCTAGGGCAGGAGTGGGACATTACCGGCCCTCCAGGTGTTTTGGACTTCAACTCCCAGAAATCCTAGCCAGTTTACCAGCTCTTAGGATTTCTGGGAGTTGAAGTCCAAAACACCTGGAGGTTCGGTAATTGCCCACCCCTGTCCTAGGGCAATACATAAAACAAAAAAAATACCATAATACAGTACTAAGTCTACAGCTTCCCCAATGTCTCCTTAATTACTTTGCTATTTAAAATCCATTATTGGAATATTGGCCAGGGGGTGGTTCATCATATGGGGCAAATATATAGGGAGGTTGTTGAAGGCTGTGAGCGCTGTTGCTGTACTTCTCATGATTTTGTTTTTTAAAAGATGGCATTTCTGTTGTTCTGTCCCAGCTCACTTTCTAGCAATACCTAGCATGAACTGCAGAATTTTGTTTCTACTCTTAAGTGGGTTTCTTTTTAATTGTGAAACACATCATAACAAAACTTTCAATTTCTCCTACTTTCTCCCCTCCCCTTAAAAATAGTTATAGTTTCATCAGTAAAATTGCGATTTTGAATTACAATAATACTTTTTTAAAATGGAGAGGACAAAATGTGAGTTTCATAAGAAACTTTCAGCAAATCATGCCTTGGCTAAAACAAAACAGAACAAAGCACACCGTAGGAAGAATCTAGTGGAGATTCAAGAAATAGCTCCTGAAGTAATAGAATGAGTGGATGTAGAGATAAGAACCTGGCAATACAATAGTTATATTATGAGAGTTAATGCTTCTTTAGACCAAGATGGGAGAGCCTACTCAAGGTGCTATGTCACGTTCTTTACCTTTTCAAATGTAACACTTTTTTGTTCCTGGGTTACAAATGTCAATTCTTAATTGGGTCTATCATAAAAACATGGAAAATGTTTATTAAATTGCAAGAACTTTTTTGGTACATCATACAACACATTTTGCTATGTTTTTTAATGAATATCTCATAGAATCTCAACCAATTAAACATAGTTTGTGGCATGCACAAAAATTGAGTTTCTGGAGTATAACAACTTCTTTCAAAGTAAGCACCACATAATTAAATTGGAAATAACAGTTTCAAACCAGGAACACATTTTTTTCAAATTTTCTTACATTTTGTAATCAGTGAGCCTAAATGCCTAGTTAAATGAGAGAGTTTCTGGTTCCAGTTTGAATAAAAGAATTATCTGAATGACAGCAACTACGATGGACAGAATATTGATAATATTTGTTTTTCCTCCTTCCCCACCCCAAATATCTTTCCAAATAGTTAGAAAAACCAAAGAACAATGGGGTGGCCATCATTTTTCAGGTGTTGCCATGTATTTTCAATCCCAAAGTGTTTAGGAAATTATTCTGTTCATAACTACACATTTTATGGGAGAGCATTATTAATAACAATAACAATAAAATAATAATAAAATAATAATAAAACTTTATTTATACCCCGCCACCATCTCCCCAAGGGGACTCGGGACGGCTTACATGAGGCCAAGCCCAACACATCAATAAAACAACAAAGCAGCAAGCAAATAAAACAGTAAAATTAATATAAAACTTACCTATAAGCAATAACACACAAAAATTAAAAACCTTATGGCTGGGCCAGATGTAATATATTAAAATTTTAAAATAAACACTGGGCGCGAACAGAGGTAGGATGTATCTAAGTAGGAGGGTTTTAAAGGATAATGTAGGGAGATCAATCCAACGAGTAGTTAAAGTGCTTCTGAGGACTGAGAATTGTAGGCATTTGTGGGGAAAAATATGTGTCCAGGCAACTATATGTGTTTGTTTTTTACACAAATAAATTTACATGAAAAACAATCTTGTGCAAATTCTTGCACCAAAAAAAAGTTCATGATTTTGGAACCATTTGATGTTAATAGTTCTAAAGACTATTTGTCTCTACGGGTGGAGAAATACTAGGATTTCCATATCCACTGGATGAAACATGAAATCATCACATCTACATCTGGTCCTACATTTCTGGGGTGCTGTTGAGCAGGACCTTGAGGATAGATCCAGCCCCCTTTTGTCAGTGAGCCATGAGTAGATAGATCAAAGTAGAGATGATGTTAGGTTCTCTAGCAATTCCTCATCACACTGATAGGCGGGAGCTAAAAGAATCATTATTTGGAGTCAGTGACACAGA
This sequence comes from Anolis apletophallus, assembly GCA_030556195.1. Taxonomy (NCBI): domain Eukaryota; kingdom Metazoa; phylum Chordata; class Lepidosauria; order Squamata; family Anolidae; genus Anolis; species Anolis apletophallus. The sequence continues at coordinate 89,743,408 of JARBWK010000006.1, read as the reverse complement.
ATTTATCATTTAATGTGGTCAGCTGGCATTTCATGGAATCATAGAATTGGAAGAGACTACTTGGGCTATCTAGTCCAACTCCCTGTAATGCAGGAAAAGCACAATCAAAGTACCCCAGATAGATATTCACCAAGCCTCTGTTTAAAAACCTCCAAGGAAGGAGCTTCTACCACACTCTGAAGCAGAGGTCCACTGCTAAACAGTTTTTATAGTCAGGAAGTTCTTAGTTTAAGGTGGGTTTTAGGGCCATTTACCACTGTGACAATGCCTTCCACAAATGTAGGTGTGAATATGAATACAAGGTCATAAGTCTATCTAATGACATTTTAACTGCCAACTTTTTTCCCTTCTAAAATCATCATCCATTGTGTTTTATACTTGACTAAATAACACAATTTTCACTTTTCATTCTTTTCTGTTTGCTTTCCTTCTCACTCATTTCATTTTAGTATGTGAGCCAAACAGTCTTCTGCTACCTGTAACTTTGGTATTTTCTGCCCAAAACTTTCTAATATTCTGTTACACTCCCTCAGCTGAGAATTATATCTGTCAGCTTTCATATGTGTTGACTTTCCATAGACTTCCTTTCGCCTATGCAAACCATTTTAAACATTTCCAGGTTTTCACTGTATATAAATGAGTGATCAATTAATCAAATGAATAGAAAAGGACCAAATACTTTACTCTCATGCTTTTTTTTTACTTTCAATTGTTTGGTTTTACCTTACTTTAAAAGGATCAAAAGGAAGCCAGCTTTAGAAACTTTCTAAGTCTCTAGAATCGGAAGTACTGAACAAGCACAGAGCAGCTGGAGAGTCTATTAATGTCTGTTCTTAATGTCCTGCTACTTATTAGCAAATGTGTTTTGTGATAAAAATACAAGGTTCTATTGGAGGATAACTTATAACAGAAATTGCTTCTGCTTACTTAAATTAGGACAACCAATTTTTATCATTTCCATATTAATTTTGCTCTTCCATTCCTTTTGGACTACTTCTGAGATTTGGGGTTCCTTTGGAATAGAATGGGACATGGCATGAACAACTGAAGGGTGTGAGAACTGTCTACTAGCACTCAGACTATGACATTTGATGTATGGTTTACAATATTAACTTCTACTTTGGAGTGAAAAAGAGATCTCTTGGCATCTGTCTAAAGTTATGTCAATGCACAGAAGAGTCATTTTAATTAAGATATGAAAGGTCCCATAAGAGGAAAAAAGGCAGACTACCCTGGTTGCACCAAATCTGAGATAGTTTCTTCAAGATACTGCACATTTTGTGAACTACTGTCTCATTAGAATAGATAGATCATGGAACATACTATTAAGGGATAGACTTTGAACTAAACAATATGCAAAGCTCTAGGAAAATAGTAGGGTTGGGCTTTTGGAAAAAGAAAATAAATTAGTTCGTATTAGATCCGTTCAAAATGCTAACTTTGAGCTTTTCCGCACTTCCCCCGCCAAACCGAAAGTGGACTTTGTTTAACGCACTTCCTGGGCCCAAATTTTCGTTATTATTGTAATTATTTCGGATGCCCCCCTAACAGGAAAATTATCCCCTCCAAAATAGCTTTCAAGACATTACTCACAGTCAGATCGGGGCTTTTCCATGCTCGGAGCCTAATTTAACTGAAAGGGCTTCCTGTAGGAAGTGATAAAGCAGCCGGAACCATAGAGATCCACAGCACAACTCCTAGGGTGGCTGGGAGGACTGAGGAAAAAACCCGTTTAAACCCCAGGGAAATTAGGCCCTGGCCTTTTATTATAATAAATAATAATATATTAATAATAATATATCTTCAGAATCTTCAGAAGCGGCAGGGAGACAGCGGAGGCAGCCGACACGGCCACGGGACTACACTTCCCAGAAGGCACCGCACGGCTCAATGGCAAGGAGGGCGAAGGAACAGGAAGTTGCCGTGCAGGGCCTTCTGGGAACTGTAGTCCCGTGGCCATGCCCGCTTGGTCCCTCACCTTAGAGAGAGGCAGGCAGACAGGAGGCACTCCATGCGGCCGCCGCTTCCAGGCCTTCCCAGGAGCAGGAGAGGCGGAACTCCCCCAGCAGAGTTGCGAGGCTGCGGCCCGGGAAGAGGTGCGCTGCTGCTTCTCCTTCCCCCTCCAAGACCTTCTTCGCCTCCCTGCTTCCATTCCCCTCAATGCTTTATCCCTTCGAGGAATGGGGAAAGGAGGAGGAGGCGGCCCCAGGCTTCTCTCTCCTTGACCAGGGCAAACCTCTTCCTTCCCGTCTCACTCCCCCCTCCACAGTCACACACACTTCTCTGCCACTCATTCCCCACCCCACTCTTCCCTTTTTGTAGTTTCCTCCTTCCTCTCCCAATCTTAACTTCCCCCATTCTCCAGCCCCTCTCCCTCCACTTCCCATTCCCAGCCTTCACCACGTTCCACCCTCTCTTTCCCATGTCATTCTTCCCCCTTTCACACACAGATATACATACATACACATACATACACACATATACACATGCACACACATATACATGCACATATACATATATACACATGCACACACCCACCAAGACCATAAGTAATATCAATTCCAACCCTTACATACTCAGACTTTCTCACATCTCCTAAATAGGGCACAGCAACGCGTGCCGGGTACAGCTAGTTCCTTATATTTTCCTGCAAGGAGGCCATGGTCTTTTATTATAATAAATAATAATATTAATAATAATATTAATTCCTTATATTTCCCTGCAAGGAAACCCAGGCATATTATAATAATATATTAATAATATTAATTCATTATATTTCACTCCAAGGAGGCCCAGACATTTTATAATAATAATAATAATAATAATAATAGGTCCCAGTGAATTGCACTCCAGAGAAAAAGGGAAATGTTGCCCCTTGATTTGCCTGTGCTTAAAACAGTGTCAGTCCTGTTTCCCTGCTTTTGTCGCCCCCCACTCGGGCCCTGGCACTTGACCTCTCTGAAGACCACACAAGACCAAGGGTACAACCGGGTTTTATTGTGCAGGAAACAATAGAAAGCTTGAAGGCATGTATAGCGCCTTTAAAGTAGCAGGCAAGATCTACTGGTTCAAAGGCAGTCTTTCTGGGGCCTTTGGATAGTAGGTTAGCAAAGATCAGCAAGGAGTAAATAGTCCCGTAGCTAAACAGGAACAGCAAGGCTGCAGCGACCCATTGCAATAGAGCTGCTGACGGAAACCAAGCCGGATGCCAAAGGAAGGGTTCAAGGAAGCGTTGGGCCAATGCCAGGCCGGGTTCAGCTAGATGATCTTTGTGGAGACCCAGCCGGTGAAAGAAGGCTGAGCCCCGTTCAAAGAATGCTAGGAAGTTCCACAGGCAGATACTGAAATCAGCAAGGCTTGAGTATCCACAATGGCAGGATCTCAAGCGGAGGGAATGCAGGAACAAATGCGGGATGCAATAGATAGTCTCTGAGCCCCCAACCGGCGCAAGAAGGTTGGCAGCTTTAGGTACTGCAGGCAAAGTGAATGCGGAAGTAATACTGCTCCTTCACAGATAGGATCCCATGCGAAGGAAATCTTGAAAGTCAAACTGGGTGTAAAGAAGATCCCTAAAGGTCCGGTTGAATTACTAGGCCTGCGATGAAGTGGCTAGCAATTCGCTGTAGTCTTCTGTTGCAAACAAAAGCAGGATTACAGATGCAAGGTCTTGAATGCCCGAAGGCAGTGATGCTAATGGCTTTGGTCTCTTAACTAACAATGTCCAGTCATTAGCAAGTTTTATATTGTGTTTTATACTGCAATTGTGATGTAGGCATCAAATTATGCCTTATGGAAGCCGCTCTGAGTCCCCCCTCGGGGGTTGAGAAGAGCGGGGTAAAATGCCATAAATAATAATAATAAATAAATAAATCCCGTAGCAACACTTAATAAGCTCAGAAGGCTTACCGCTGAAGTCTTGACTCGACTGGGTGCAGGGTTTCCTTTAAGATCTGGCTCTAGCAGCAAACAGCTAACTTGTAGTGGAGAGAATCCAGGCAGGCGTTGGATAGCGAGCCCACAAGTAGTTAGGCCGTCTTCCTTGGATTCCTGGCCACGCGCAGGGAGACCAGGAAGGCTGTCTTGGACACAGGGCAGAGCAACAGCCTGCGGAGATCCCTCCGGTGTCAGCATTTGCTGGGAAGGTCTTTCAGGCTTTTCTCTCCAGTTCCAATAGCGATCTGGCAGGAAGGCTATGCATGACTTTGACGTAGATGAAACAGGATTCAGGCAAGGTAGAGCAGAGACGAACCAGCTCGTAAGTGACTGGCCGGCCTTCCCTGGGGGGAGAGGCCGCAGCGGTCTTTCTCTTAGCCCATGGTGGATGCAACGTTGGAAAGAGACAAGGATTGCAGGGTGCCTTGGGCAATTATAGCATTCTGGAACTGCGTCGAACATCACAACTTGTGATGGATGGCTTTTGGGCTGTTTTGAGAACCTCAGTCTCGAAGAATGCGGGAGCTCGTTAGCCCAGGCCACCTGGGCTGGGGAGTAGCGCTCCCAGCTCCTAGTGCTCGCTTCTGCTATCAACTTCGTGGGCTTTGGTTGGCCTTGGCATGCCTTCGGCATGGCATCTCCCTTGGACAGTGCAGGAGAGCAGTAAAGAGGCCCCTGACAGGGGCTGGGAGTTAACACAGCTGTGCTGAAAAGCTTCTCAGAATCAGGCGGGCAAAATGCAGACCCCAGGAAAAATGCTGTCTGAGGCCCTTGGAACCCTTGGGGTGTGGCAGTTTTGGAGAATTTAGAACTAATTACAAAATTCGTAATTACTTACAAAACAGTTAAGGTTTTTTTGAAATTTTTTTGTAAGTCATTACGTTTAGCATAAAAAGAAAATCCCCTCCCCCATTGGTTTTTAGAACCGCGATTTTTGGGTTCTAAACCAACCCTAGAAAATAGCTGAAATTTAGAGTGTCCTTATACTGTACAATGTTACCACATGGGTGAGGTTTTATGCCGAGGAGCTCTAGTCCTATTTACCTGCAGTTCCAAATACCACATCAACTGCAAATCCCAGGATTCCAAAGGATGTAGCCATCTCAAATTTCTGCATTACAGTGGTTACATGCTTTCCAGTTCACAAAATAAAATAAATCAATGGCAACAGCAGAATTATGTTTAACGTCCTGTGGGAGCCATGATATTTTGCATAGCAGAAATATTTTGACAGAAAATGGAAGACATCTAATTTTGACTTATTTGGGCTTGTAAAAATAGTGTAAAAGTCACATTATGTTAAGTACATATTTGAAGTAACCTATTATATTTAAGAAATACACTCAAAAAGTAGCCATAACGCGTGGGTTAGTTTAGGGTGCCTTGGGTGGGTAGTCCTTCTTTGCATTGCATTGCATTTCCCTGCTGAAATTTCCCTGCCAAAAGTAGCAAATAGCAGTTTGAGAGAGAAACACCACTTTTTGGTGATATTTTATATAAAATACTATAAGATATAAATCTATCTTCCCCTTCCATGATCTTAATTCAGAACCCGTGCAGTAGTTATCAGAGTAAAAATAGAGGGAAAGATGTGGGCAACACAAGTATGGAATCAAAGATGCACTTACTGCCATGTTTAGTTTGATCTATATCACTCAGAAGTGGTTGTGACTCAAAGAACTAAGGCAATGTTTGTATATCAAAGGTGACTTTGCACTTGTGTTTCTCAAAGAGCAGTTCCCTACATTAAGGTTCGTCTCAAACTGGCTATACTTTTTCGGTTGTTGATGATCTGGCCAATTCAGCCAAAAGGCATGCTGTTTTGGGGTCCATTTTCAGCTAATCCCTCATTCTGTTTACCAGGAAGCTACTCAAATCAGGAGGAGTGTTGCCCTTTTCATTCAGCAAAAATTCGGCCCATTGGCTACAATGAGAAACTTTAAAGGCTCAATCTTCAGCCATTTTAAGGCCTATTTGCATGAAACCTACCTTAGTTTTAGACCCCATTTACAACTGCAGGCACCCCAAGTTTCAGAACAATTCACTAATCTAGTGATTTTTTAGAATTATTTTAAGTTTTTACCATAACATTTTTTAAAATAAGAAAAACTGCAAGAGAGAACTCTGGGAATTGTAATCGCTGGTTGTGTCCATTCTCAGCCAATCAGAGCATGGACACAACCAGACCTTTTATTTGCTGAAAGACACACACAGAGAGAAACTTTAACTCCAACCATGCTCCAAGAGGAACTCGGAGATTATTCAATGCTTGCCCCATGCAAGTGCTGCTGGGAAAGTGAGTTCCCAGCAGGATTTTCTATGGAGGAGGACCTTAGGGAACTTTTCTGCTGCTGAGGAGGGACAGCTAATCCCATCTTCTCCAGGAACCCCCTTGACAGACCCTTGCCTCAGGTATATTGCAGACTTAACTCCATCCTCTCCAGTAGCTGATTAATCCAGCTCTCTTGATCCGTTATGGCCTGCTTTCCGGTTCCCTCCTCCTTGTTCTGTTTTTGGGAGGTTATACAAAATGAACCACGAAATATTACAAATCACTTTCAGTCAAACTGATCTGGGCCCAAGCCTACTGTGAGGTGTCCCTTGTTATAAGCAATATACCTATTTGAAGGTTTCAAAGTTTTTGCTTTTAACGAGACCCAAATCCCTTATTTGTTGGTGTGAGCCCTTCAGAAAATCAGAAATGTGTGCAGCTTGTATTTTATAGATGTGGACAATATGTTAATTTTATAGACAGATACAATGTTAGGCAAACTGACATCTGTACTTTCATTTCGTATTTAGACAAAACGTATTTGTTATTAGCTGCTTCCTGAATGTCATGAATTTCATGAATGTCATGAATGACCTTGCATGTCATGAATTTCTACTGTCCTTTACTGCTATCTTGAAAATCAAGCAAAACTAGTCCTGGCTATTATTCAAAATAAATGCTTTAATATCTGACTCATTTTTCTTTTCGTTTTAAATCATGATGCTTATTACTAACTAGGCAGCTAGTATAATTTCATCTTCTTGAGCTATCTGGAATTCGACTTTGCTGAATTCAGATTATTTGTACTGTATCACTCAGAGATAAGAAGGAGGGTGCATCTATCTGTAGAATGAATGCTGTTTGATACCATTTTAAGTACCATGGCTCAATACTAACATGAGTGTTGTAGTTTTACAAGGTCTTTAGTCTTCTCTGTCAAAGAGTGCTTGTACCTCACCTAACTACAACTCCCAGGATTCCATAGCATTGAACCATGTCAGTTAAATCAGTGTCAAACTACATTAATTGTACAGTGTAGATGCATCCAAAGGCAGGAACAATCAATATTATAGTAAATCCATGATACATCTCCACAACACATCTCCAAGCTTCTGTGCAACAAACATCCAAAGGAATTTGAAGTTTTATCATAAATATTAAATCTGTGAGATGGCCTTCAATCTGGTTAGCTTGTTCCTTAAGTATACTAAGAGAGATTCCATAAATATTTGACGATTTCTTAACCAGCACTTGTTCTACAACAAGTTAAGTGGCTTCAAAAGGTGCAGTTCTTGTGACTGAGTACAGAGGGATTTTCAAAGTGGTAGTAGATGAGATGCATGTTCACGTCCCAGAGGAGCCTGCCCCCTTTGTGCAATCTTGACATGGGGGCAGGATGATGATTGCTGATGAAGATTGTTATGTGTCAAATGGAGTATGATTATGTGACTCACCTTGTTTTCCATTATATATAATTTAAAAGCATACTGTCATGGTATTTTTCATAATTAAAAAAGTTCTCATTATTGTTTATAATTATCGCTTTAAAGCTTGACATTTGAATATTTCCTTAGTGACTTATTTTTCTTGTTCTTTTCATTTAAAATATGCACTAATTTGATGTTTTCTGGATAGCTAAGAACTGAAGGCCTTGTTCATATTGTTCATCCAAATTTTCACAGCCACATGTGTTGTCTTGCTTAATACCCACCCCAGAAAAGTTGTAACTGAATCTCAGCTAACCAATGCACCCAGCTAACCAATGCGCACACTGAAAACATTATTGTTCACTCCATGGTTTTACCATGGACCATATGGTACAGCTGACCAAGCGCCAAAAATGGAATTATCACAAAAAAAGATTTTGTAATTAGAAAAGTACAATAAAACTTTTCCATTTCAAATATAAATAAAATGGAAATAAACAAAAATAAACATGCTCCATCTTGCTGTAAACTTTATTTTATTTTTACCGTTTATTGCTGTTTAAATTTTGAATTAAATATATATGGGGACACGAAAATTCTTCACATGCTTTAGGGCCTCTAAAGATCTATATATAGCCCTGGATTTTGTAAATGCAACTCTTCCCTTTCCTGCCAATTGCACCTCTCTCCCCATGTTGGCCCCCCTGAGATTCCATGCAGATATATATTATCTTATATTTTATTATTCCAATAAAAGAAAGCACACCTCAATTGACTCAGAGTTGCAAAGTTTAAAAGCAACAACTGTAAAACTAAAAGAACTAAAAGTAGTTACAAAAGAAAATGGAAAACAGCCAAAGGCTAACAAGCAACAGCAATTAAATGAAGCTAAACACTGTTTTGTAGCTTCTCACATGCATAGAAGTTAAAATATTTTGAGTGCTTTCATGTATCATTGATATGACCCTAATTAAGGCAACCAATATGAGTTCCCTTCAGTTTACATATAGCCTACACAAAGCAAACCCAACCTAACCCTTGAGGGATTTTGAGTCTACTTCTTTGAAATCTCATTGTATCTTATAACATAGAACAGATATATAAAAGAAACCTGTTGCCTAGCAGAATAAATCCAACTGCTAATCACAGCTGAATAATATACAAATAATGAATCAGTGGGAATTTTAAAGCCAACACTTATGTAAGTTCCAAGGATGATGATGATGATGATGATGATGATGATGATGATAATTTTATTTCTTACCTCTCCTCATAGCTCGAGACAGGTTACAACATTGCTAAAACACACAATAAAAACACATAATCATTTAAAAACACTCCATAAAATGCACATATTAAAACATATTTCCATACAAAACACATTAACATACACAATACAAAACTTAGACATAGGATTGAAGTTTAGAATTAGTCATTAAAATTGTCTGTGTAGGCCTGCTGGAAGAGAAAGTTTTAATAATGAATTAAATTATATGAGGGTCCACTTTTAGTGGGAAATTAACAATTAGTTTCAATTATCAGATCTTGGAATAATGATGGCACAGCTACATTTCATTGGGATACAGCATTTTTTAAAGTGACAAGCAGCACATTATTTTGGGAGGTCCCCATTGCCTTTTGTTAACATTTTGAACGATTCCTTCCCCAAATGTTTGGCCTTCTGTAGTTTTTGTTTTTAAATAGTTTTTATTGAGAGTTTAATAATAATAATAAAAAGGGAATAGTTTCTAGAGGAATAGGTAGTGAGGGAGTGTCAGGGTGAAAGGGGGTGGTGCCTATAGGGAAGCTTTGAAAGTCTTTGAAAGACAGATTCACCATCCCCAAAACCAAACAACGGAAAGCAATTAATCATATTACGAACAGCAAACCAAATCACTAATCTCAGAGTGGGCAGAGGAAATGCTGCTAAGATGCAACATTTCAAGTTACATGTTGAAAAGATTTAACCTAGATCTTTTGAGCACCCTTACTGAGAAAAAAGGGAAGAAAGATGAGGAACTATGAGGGAAGGACATTCCTCACTCTCTATGTGAAATATATTTACTATTTGTGCATCAGTGGTGCAAAAAGCAAGTTATGTTGTGTGACAAATGGGAGCTCAAGGGCAGACAAGCAAAGGTCCAATCACATTTTCACACTGAGTGATTTTTCTTCTATGTGACTACATGGTAGAATCAAACAAATTATTATTGAGAAAATATTTTTTTAAAATAGCAGAGACTTTTATCCCAAGCAATGTTTCTCAAAAAAGGCCAATGTTTTGGCTGTTATTATTTTGGGGGTGCTTCTATGTATGTATGAGAAATAGGCATCATTTGTTATTGTATACCTTCAGTTCTTCTTAACTTATGGTTACCCAAAAGAGAACTGCAAGATTTGTTCAGAAGAGGTTTGCCATTGCTTTCTCCTGAGGCTGAAAGAGTAACCCACTAGGCTTCATAGTCCATGATTCAAAACCCGGTCTACATAGTTCAGTGTTCAAACAACTATACCATCTTGGCTCTTTGAAAGGCATTATACCACTCGGTACATTGCAGGTAGGGTAGGCTATCCTCAGACTACTATTCTTAGGCAACAATCGTAACAACTATCTTCACACATCACATGAGTTAAACTACTTTTGGATGTCATCCATAGCCCCCCTTCATTGAAAAAAAGGCAGAAATGTCCTGAAAGGAGAGAACTCTGGCAATTGACATAATCACAATGAGAAATTTCTCCCTCGTAGGACACTTCAGCTCTTTTATCAAGAATGGAGAGGCACAGAGCTCATCACATATTCCAGGGTTGAAAAGAGGCAGAAATGTCCTGAAAGGAGGGAATTCTGAACACGGACCAGCAATCTTATACAGAACTCCTAACTCTTATCACACTTTACTCCCATGGTTCCAACTGAAAAACCGCTGGGATAGGAACGATCAAAGCCTCCCATCTTAATTCATTGCCCAACGGTCAACAGTCTCTTGTATTAGATGGGGTTTGGTGTAATATATCGCCATGGAAAACAATTGAACTATTGTGAACTAGCTCTGTTTGAGATCTTCAGTATTGTGGTCAAACTATGGCTCCATCTACACCAGTGGTTCTCAACCTGGGGTCCCCAGATGTTTTTGGCCTACAACTCTCAGAAATCCCAGCCAGTTTACCAGCTGTTAGGATTTCTGGGAGATGAAGGCCAAAAACATCTGGGGACCCCAGGTTGAAAACCACTGATCTACACAGACACATACAACTTCAAGATCACTTGAGACCACAGCCATAAAGCACATACCACCAATGCACATCACAGCACATATTTAAGGGTAAGCAACCGCCACATTTTTAAAAGTCACAGAAAAGTCCAAGTTCAGCCAAATAATGCAAGTAATGTGGATCTGGGATACACCTGGATATCCCAGATCTAGAGCACAATCAGCTCTGCAAAATTTTAGACACCTGCCCCTACTGAAGGGCATTATAGTCTGTAGAACAGAATATCTGAAAAGCACTCCAAGGATATGGCTGAGCATCAGGGGGCTAATTGACCCCCCTGGGAGGGGTAATTGATTACCTCCATTCTTATCTGTCACTTTCCCCCCTTTTCAACCTTCAACACTTCCGGAGCACTGGTGCACATCTCTTCCAGAAATGAGGAGCAGCTTGAGGCCAGGTTCCTTGGTTAATATAATCATTCACCTGGCCTTAAGCCAGCTCCAGATGTATCAGTGTAATCATCAGCTCAGGAAACAGGGTTCATCCAAAACTGGTTCCAAGCAGCATTATAGTGTCAGTACAGATGTGCCATATAGCACATGTTATTATTTTGGTTTTACCTTACTCATTCATATACCATCATATTTCTCTTTACATTTCTGTATTTCCTTTCTTATTCAGCTTTCTGCCTAGATATTGCAAATGGAAATGTGAAGACATCTGAAGATACCAGAATTACTTGTGCACACTTACTTTGATCTGCACAATTTACAGAATTTATTTTAAAATCCTTCAGTGTTGCTTTTTTTTTTGACAGTCTGGAATTTGTCACTGGATACTAAATTAATTCCCAAGTGTGCGGGATCAATATGTACACTGTGTATCTATTCACATCCCAATACTTGTTGTAAACTGTGTGATTTTTCCCTTTAAAAATTATCTTTGTTGTACTCTTCTGATGCCTTAACACTTGCTATTGCATGTGCTTCTGAAAAAAATCTCTTTAATTGAGACTTGTCTTGACATCCTTTTAAATTATTAAGGGCTTGGGATGCTCATTAAGAAAGAGATTAGAAGACACAGTAGACGTGGGTAATTATTAAAGGCCCAAGAAGGGGGACACATGGTGCATTTTAATGCAGACTTTAGTGGATTGCTAAATTAAATGAGTAGTTTAGTGATAAAACTGGCTGGAGTTAATCAATTGAATAAAACTATAGGGAGGCTGTGGAAAAAAGGGTGGACTTGAACAGTTCTAGAAGCTCTCATACAATGAGGGTCGCAGCAGCTGCTTTATATTTATTTAATAATAGATTTGATGAGGAGTACCTAATTTGTTAGAAAATTGGGCATTAGGTTGAGTGCTGTTTGACAGTTGAGTGTGGACAGATTCTATGTTAACTGTGTGAAACACCACAATGTCACTACACAGTAATGAATTAATTATTTGGTGGAAAGACTGCATAATCATTCTAATGAAGTGCATGCTGAGGCTGATACTTTCTAAAGGCCTTTAAATGTGCCTGCTAGTATTTCCCTCTTATTCCTGTCCCATTTTTAGTAAATGTCCCTGCAATGTGAGGCACTCTAATTTTTTAATTTGTGACTGAATCTAAATGTGATGTGTAATTGTATTTCTCCTTTTTCCTTGCTTCTTTTAAAAAAAGTAAAAATAAATCAAGAGACTGAAGTGGAGAAACACAGCTCCTCCTGAGGCATCCCCAAGGGCATAGCTATGGGGTAATAGCAAATTACAACAAGAATCTCATCCTCATACAAATTTTGTGCACAAATGAATTTTTTGTCCAGTTCTCAGATTTCTAGCATCGTAGTTGAGCATTTAGGCTTTCAAAAAAAAGAGGAGCAGGCAAAGTTAGCAAGGGAATATAAGCCCAACAAGAAAAAAAGAGTCCTAGGTACTAATGATTATCAACTGGAGCATCGAGAATGAACAACAACAACAACAACAACAATCCCGCCCCATCTTCCCAAGGGGGCTGAAAAATTACAGGTAAAAACAACATTAAAATCAATCAAATAAAAACATGACACAAACACAACTACATCATAAAAATTGTATCATGGGTGAAAACAGTATCATGGCTAGAATTAATACAGTTTGACACTACTTTCATTGCCATGGCTCAATGCTATGGAATCATTGGAATCTAGTTTTACAAGGTTTGTAGCCTTCTCTGCCAACGAGTTCTGCTATGTCACCTACTAACCCCAGAAATATATAGCATTGACTCATGGCAGTTAAAGTGGTGTCAAACTGCATTAATTGTACAGTGTAGCTACACCTAATGTCTCCCTTTCTGCAGCATCATAAATTTGGGGAACAAAGGGAAGTTTCACGGAGGGTGAGCACAGAATTTTCATTTAAAGACTTAACAAAAATTGATTCAAGTATAGAGTGTTTAAAATAATTCTAGTGTGTGCATCACAACCGAGCCAATGCCACAAAAAGAAAAATCATTGCCCAAGTCTCTCAACACTAAGCGCCTGTTAGCTAGGGTACATGTCCTACTAGTATTATTAGAAGACTGTTTGCTTACGGGGCTATTCCTCCACTGTCCCCATGGGTAACACATACGACTCCTAAAATCATAACTCAAGATATTTGCTGTGCTTACTAATTGTTGACACAACAGCTGCTTGGTCAAGTGATTGGAAGACTTAGTGAGAAGAAATAAGATACAAGGCTTTTCACCTTTTGGGCCACTGGATGAAAACTATCTGAGGTCAGTGAGAAGCTGCCACCTGATATCTAATTAAATGTCTCCATTACATGTGTCTGTAGCTGGCTAATGTTAGAGCAGAATGAGCATTAGCACTGCCTGCTTGGCTCTTCTGTTCATAAACTGTAAGGAAGTCATATTAGATTTCTTTGGCCCTGTCTACACCTTTTAAAAAAACCCTTATTTGCCCCATATTCCCAATCCACATAGATCCCATGTTTGCCTTGTTACTGTCACATGCAGCACACGTGTGCATTTGTTTTAGGCTGTTACATGAGTCCCCTGAGTTAACTCTCATCAATGTGAGCTTGCTTATGGAAAAATCCTCTTATTCATACTATTAAAAAATTCAACTGACTGATCCCACTTTCTGACATGATCCATTGGCCCCTGTCATTTTCCTCCAAACAGTTTGGACTACCCTAACTCCTCCCTGCAGCTTCAATGAGATGTCATCTGTTGGGGTGACCCCCCCCCCCAAAAAAACCTAATGTGAATCTTTGGCCATGATGCAGAATAAAACCCAATTCTTAAAAGCAGTTTAAAGGGCAAAGAATCAGCTGGAAAGTGCCAGTACAAGGTGGTTGTGGGGATTCTTGCCCATGCAGACAGACTCTTAAGGTCTCCCAATTTTATGTTGATGTACATGAATGCAACCAAACTCCCAGGTCCTTTTTTATAGAGGAGAGAATACAGTCAACCATTTATAGATGCTTGGTGCTAAAATTGCACAATTCAAGGTTGGCGCCTTTCAGTTTTATCCCACTGTCGGAAATAACAGGCAAGTAATACAGACCAAATTTATACTGCTCTTTTGACACCACAGGCCTGTGATGAAAAGCCTTTTTAAATATTGTAGTGTTTCTAATGTACTGTGTTTTTAATGAGGAAACTAAATTAGAAAATATAATAAAAATGTCAAATCCCAAACACTTCATCCACAAATTCGATATTTTTATCAATTCAGTTATTGCTCAGTTTTGATTGGTGTGAACAGTGATGTTGTAGTGCAATTTCTTTGTCTCTTAGAAGAGATTTTTGTGTTTCATATCAGCAATTTAAACTATTTTAAAAGTCTATTAGAAAGCTTTAACCCCTTTCTTACTGTTTACTTCCGAAAGAAATCTTAGTCAAAACTGTGAAACAATTATGTATGTAATGATACCAAATTTTTATAAAAGCAGCATATTTTTATGTTTCAGGGCTTCGGGAAAACCCGGGTTTTTTGCGGGGGTAAGGTGGGGGGAGTGGACATATAAATTCACGCCAAAGCGGTTTAAAAAAAACCCCACTTTGGCATGGATTTTGGCACTGTCTGGAAGTGCCCTTATACTTTCCCTTCACATCCTGCAATTCCTAAGGATACAGGAGGCATTGATTTTCACCCCACTCCCTTCTCTGGACTCCCTTCCTTCTTCTCAATCCCATAATCTAACCAAAACACTATTTCCAAAGCCAAGATTACTATGAAATAGAAATTACAGTAAAAATAAAGTGGTGATTTTTAAAAGAAATTTCCGTATTTTTAATGATTAAATTAATGTAAAATTTTTATTTATTTATTTATTTAGGGAATTTCTATGTTGCCTTTCTCTAATGGACTCAAAGTGGCTTACAACATCATTAAAACATGCAATATAATATAAAACCATTGATAATATAACCCACATTGGTTACATAAATACTTCCTTAGAGGACATTTAAATTACCATTAAATAAATTAAAACAGTCTAAAAATTCCCATATGGTGATAAAATACTATAAAGTACTGTAAAATCCTAGGATTCTGTTACAATTAAATTAAAAGCTATTCCAAACAGGAAGGTCTAATTACTTCAGGCATTGCATTCCGGTGCATTTTACCATGCCAGACTCCTGAAGCAGGATTTTGGAAGAGAAATGCCAATGCTTGGTAGGACCATCCATAGGAACCACCCTTACTCCACATCACTGAAGCAATTCAACATGGGCAAAGTGATAGATCCCATTCCACATCTCCCCACATGTTTTCCCCAGTTGTGTAGCAAGTCCTGAGCTCAGAAGATGATCCCTGCCCTCCTGCCCTCCTCCCCCCATTTCCACACACTTCAGAAAGTCTTCCCTGACACAGGGAGGAAGTCCTACATTACCTGAGGGGCTCTGTAATACATCATTGTCTGACTGTATTACAAGTGTTTAGAAATTGGGGAGGGGGGGGCTGTATAGGATAAAGTATTTTGTAGTTATTGTAAATACAGAATGGTTCTGGATAAGTAAATCTAGGTAATGGTTCCACATTTACGATTGGTATCAGTTACAGTTGTTACACTACTGCTACAATTTTAACCCCCACCCTACCTTACTTGGCACCAGAAGCATAGGTAGAAGGAAGTCCATTCTATTGGTGGTCAGAGCATGGATGAATGAGGTGTCTAGCAGTTTCAGGAGTAGAGGTAGATGTGCCCCCCTCACTTTAAAATGCTAATGTGATATCACCCTTTGATTGTGCCAGATAAATATTTGATCTTGTTATATGCAAACCTGGATAAACTGTTTTTAGTGCTAATTCTGGTGCAATAAAATGCAACATTGTACCATTTGTAAACCAATGATTTACTAAACCACTTAAGATCAACAATAGCTGCTGGTGTGTGGATAATGAAAAACGGTGGTTAATTGAAAATGAAAGTGAGTGGGTTATAGCTTCTCTACATGACCATGCTAGAAAAATAAAGAGGAATCTAAGAACTTGAGAATGATGCATGTAAGACTAAAGCAAACAGAGCCAATAAGCGCTCAGCAAATATTCTCCTTAGATTCACTCTTTTCCCACACCCCAGTATCCCAATTGATTTGGCACAGAAAAAGAATTTGAGAGGGACTTAGACTTAAGACAACTGAATTCTTCTACTTATCCAGTTGAATAATTTTGAAAATTGGCTCTTTGAAGAGTTTTACTGGGTCATTTAAGGACACAAAATGGTTAGCATCCTTTAATCAACTATAAAGCTGCCAGGTTAGTCAAAAATAAACTACAGTGGAATTGAAAATTATGTTCTTAGGTCCAATATTATGTTAAATACTGTGCATTAGCAAATATCTCCACTTGGCCATTTCTCTTATTTGTAAGACATGGGTAAAGGAGGGGTTCAGATATAAACTGAAGATTGTGTAGAGCAGGACATTTAATCTACCCCGCCCCAAGGATGATCACTTTGCATAGATCGATGAAAGTTAGAATGAGGCCTTCTTTCCATACATGATAGTCCTGATCTAAATAACTCCACTTGTAAGTAATGAAAGAAAATACCGGAGCTATGTGCTTCATATTTATACAATATAATTTGACCATTATTCACAGGGTAGTAAATTTCAATTCAACTATAAATAGTGTCCATACAAAGGGCAGCCAAGGTGGTCATCAGCGGTACTTTGAGGAGCAAGGTGTTGTATGCTTCTCTTATGGCAATAGCTAAACACCTGTTGCATTTCAGTACTTGATTTAAAAAAAACAACTCAGACAATAAGAAGAAAATAAGAGCTTTTCCTTCCCCTATTTGTTGTGTTCACAACAACTGGATGCTTGAGCTGCAGCTCTAGAGCTGCTGAAGACTACATATTGAAAGGTGAATTTTGGGGTGTATCTACACTTTAAAATAAACACAGTTTGACACAACTCTAACTGCCATGGACCAGTGCTACGGAAGCCTGGGATTTGTAGTTTGGTGAAGCATCAGCACTCAATAATAATAATAATAATAATAATTTTCTTTCTCACCTGCCTCTCCTCATGACTCCTTGGCAAAGAAGGCTAAATATTTTGTAAAATGAGAACTCCCATGATTCCATAGCATTGAACTATAGCAGTGAAAGTGGTGTTATGAATCTTGGCAGGCTTCTAGTAATAAATGTTGCCTACAAGTGTGCCAAGTTTCATCCTGATAGCCATAAAAATGACGGAGAAACGACCCTCGCAATATTCCCCATTGCTGATTTCGGAATGAATCTTTACAAAGCAATTACAAAGTTTGGAGGTTCGGATTACAAATCAGAACAGGACCCCTCAGAATTTTTACTAATTGAAGCAGTGGCCTCCCAAATCTCTGAAATGAATTACCAATCAGATTTCAGCTGTTTTGCTCATCTCTACTGGTCATTCGAGTCCTCTAGTTTAAAGTACTGGATTGAAAGGCAGTGGTCAAATATATAGAAAGAGATAATACAAAATACAGTGATTTGTCCAGTGCTATTCCTCTTTATTTCTCTGTAGCTCTTGTTCACTTTTCCATCCTTCAAAACATCTCCTGCACTTTAGAAATTAGGCCTTGACACTGCATGTTGTTGGTGAACTCTGAGGTGAACTGCATGTTGCTGGTAAATGCACAATAGGTGGCTTTTGTTTTTCCTGGTTACTGAACTGAAACACTACAAGGCTGGTATGTGGTGTCTGCAGGCATACAGAGGTGAAAGAAACTGTCATGCTTTCTGAGTCCCCATCATTCCTTATTTCCACCCACCCACCACCCACCTCCTTTATGTTGTCTGGACTGGAAGTGCTCCAGTGTGGTTTAAAACAGTACTTCTCAAATACATATGTGGCTGGCTGACAACTTGTATTCCAAATGGGTTAAAATAGCATTATATTTTTGCCACATTATTATTGTTGTATTTTGGGTTTCTCTTTCTCTAGTAATTTACCACAGACTGGCAACCGATGCGTTGTAAACTAGGATTCACTTTAAGTAGTAATTTAATCTTTTTTTTAAAAAAGGGTTAATATCTTCAGAAGTGAATATTGCATGCAAAAGCTTGCCTAAACCATGCAAAATAGGCCACATGCTTCAGGGATGACATCAATACTAGGAAAGTTTTGATGGTAGTCATGAGACCCTTTTATTGATACTGTAAACAAACCAGACATCCTGAGGAGTGAGGTTGAATGGGCCTTAAGAAGCATTGCTAATAACAAGGCAGCAGGAGACAATGGGATACCAGCTGAACTGTTTAAAATCCTGAAAGATGATGCTGTCAAGGTAATGCAGGCCATATGCCAGCAAATATGGAAAACACAAAAATGGCCATCAGATTGGGAAAAAATCAACTTATATCCCCATACAAAAAAAGGGAAACGCTAAATTGCCAATATCCGCTGGATAATGGAGAAAAGCAAGGAGTTTAAGAAAACAACAACATATATTTCTGTTTTACTGACTATTCTAAAGCCTTTGACTGTGTGGCAAGTTCTTGGTAGTATGGGGATACCAAGTCACCTTGTCTGTCTCCTGAGGAATCTGTATAACAACCAAGTAGCAACAGTAAGAACAGACCATGGAACAACAGACTGGTTCAAGATTGGGAAAGGAGTGTGGCAGGGCTGTATACTTTCACCCTACTTTGTATGCACCCTACCCTAAATGGTATGGAGAACACATCATGCAATATTCAGGGCTTGATGAATCCAAGGCTGGAGTTAAAATTGCTGGAAGAAACATTAACAACTTTAGATATGCAGATGATACCACTTTGATGGCTGAAAGTGAGGAGCAGCTAAGGACCCTTAAAACCAAGGTGAAAGAAGAAAGTGTAAAAGCTGTGTTGCAGTTTTAAAAAACCAAGATGATGGCAACCAGACTGATTGATAACTGGCAAACAGAGGGAGAAAACGTGCAGGCAGTGGCAGACTTTGTATTTCTAGGTGCAAAGATTACTGTAGACACAGACTGCAACCTGGAAATCAGAAGACATTTTCTTCTTGGGAGGACAGCAATGACCAATCTTAATAAAATAGTGAATGTAGAGACATCACACTGGCATCACACCACATAGTTAAAGTAATGGTATTCCCCGTAGTAACCTATGGATGCAAGAACTGGACCATAAGGAAGACTGAACGAAGGAAGATAGATACTTTTAAATTGTGGTGTTGGAAGAAAATTCTGAGAGTGCCTTAGATTGCAAGAAGATCAAACCAGTCCATACTCCAGGAAATAATGCCCACGTGCTCTCTGGAGGGAAGGATATTAGAGGTAAAGATGAAGTACTTTGGCCACAAAATGAGAAGACAGGAAAACTTGAAGAGGTAATGATGCTGGGGGAAATTGAAGGAATAAAGAAGAGGGACCAGCCAAGGGCAAGATGAATGGATGTTATCCTTGAAGTGACTGGCTTGACCTTGAAGGAGATGAGAGTGCCCATGGCAAACAGGTTACAAATATTTAGAAATGACTAAACCTATAAACAACAACAAACTACACACTCTTTGAGGGTAACATGCATATGAGGAAGCACTACTTACAATTCCTGTCACAATCCAGCACAAATGAAATTAAGCATTCTTAAGTGTCTGCAGTAACCAGTTTTATGTGAATGTTCATAGACAAATACCTTATTTGATTAGATTTATTACCTGATTTGAATCAGAATTTAAGTAAAATAATTAAAGTCAAAGAAATGATAGAACCACTAGCATGTTTAATGTTATTTGATTACAAAATAATTAGGTTTTCAAGTTTTTTTTCCTGATTTATGGCTGCCCTAAAGTGACCTTATTGGCAGGGTTTTTGGGGTTTTTTTTACAAGCTTTGTTCAAATAAGGTTTGACATCACATTCCTCTAAGACATAGGTTCACTCTACACTGCCCTGTATCTCAGGATCTGATCCCAGATTGTCTGCTTTGAACTGAATTATACTATTCTACATTGCCAGATAATCTGAGGGCAAGTAGATAATCTGGGATCAGATTATAGGGCAGTGCAGATCTAGCCAGAGAGAATGACTCACCCAAAGTCACACAGTGAGTTTTCATGGTTCAATCCCAGTCTTCAGAAATTTAGACTATTACACTATATAGACAGGGCATAAGATATATCCACCAGGCATGGTTAGGTTCGGTCGGAATCTTCGTAACTCAGAATAAATTCAGATCAAATTCCTTTTTGAAGTGATTTGGGAACCTGGAAGTATCTTTGCCATTTTGAAGCTTTTTCCGCAATTTCTCTTACAGATCAGTAAGTGAGTTGGAAATTATTCAGTTTTTCAAACCAGTGTGGATGGATTCCCTTCATTTCCTTTCTCTCTTGTGTCAGTCCTAGGCGAGAGCCGCTGTTTAACCCAGTTTGGATGGATTTCTTCCCTTTGCTCCCCCCTTCTGGAATAACACAACTACTTTCAAAGTAAAGACCATTCAATGAAACAGAAAATAACAATTTGAAACCATTAACAAAGGATTCGGGAGTCTCGGAAGTTTTGAACAGTTTTGAACTTTTTTTCTGTGAAAATCAGAATTGACTTTAGATCTGACCCACCAGCGCCCCCTACATCTGAAATGAGTTTTGAACCTCTTTTTTTAATCAAACAAGCCTAATATCCACATATTTATAATACTCTCCATCAGATACATAATAGAAGAGTCACTCCCCCTCCCATCTGATTAGATGGCATCAAATCAAGGACAACCAGTTTACATTATACTATTTATATCATAACTCATGCTTATGTCAATTTGGTCTTCTTTGCTTGCTGGTTAACAACATCAGCTCTGATGATGTTCTCTTTCTTGATTTGGGTGAAGTTTAGATGGATCTACCACAAGATGCACAATTTTAGCAGTTTTATAGCACATCAAATGCCAAGTCTCCATTATTTTTTTTGTTATCCTGAGATTTGTAGTGTTTTGAGATACAAATAATTCTCTGTAAGATTTTTCTAAGATCTTCACCAATCTACAAGAATCAGATTTACCTAAGATGGAGCCATGACAGTTAAAGTGGTATCGAAGTGCAGTGATCCCAATATTTTCCCCAGTATTTCAAAAATTGTAACACATAGGAAGTAAAATGGCAATCTGTGATATAAATCTATCCTACCTCTCATTAAATATTTCTAGCTATCTCATTATAATGCAACAATTCACAATCCTTTAAAGTCATGTGGGACCAAAGATCTCAATCTAACTATGCTGTTCAGTTTCTCTCCTGGTCTTTTAAAAAGAAATGATCAAATACAATCTTGGACACCACAATGAAATACGAAGTTGCTTTCTGAAATTCCTAAGCTTTGTATCAATTTTTGTTAATTTTCCATGTGAGTCTTAGTGAGTACTTCTACATGCATGAAATAATAGGGCTCCCTCTGCTGGGCCAAAGTAATAGCTTTATGTTTCAAGTATCTGTCTCCCCCCAGCTTTTTAAAAAAGTACATTCAGTGTAAAAATACTATTCAAGAATTACAATTTTGATGGGCTAGTATAATAGAAAGTTTTTTCTGCAAAGGAGTACATTTTCACTGTGAAAATAACTATTTTATACCAAATTAAGATAAATCCTATGCCTAAGAATGTGTTCTCTTAAAAACAAAAAGGTAATTGAGGTTGCAAACTTAAACACCATGGGATTTACTTCTGAGAAAATAAGAATAGGAACCAGTTTTCTTCAAGAATAAAAAGCAGCATTTTATTATATTCATAGTGTGCTAGTACTTTTCCAATAGTACAGTAGTCTCTCTGTTATCCAGAACTCCAGCAACTGGAACTCTGAGGCAACGGGTGAAAAAATAGAAGAAATAATACTTTAACTACAAATTAAAAATAATTTGGTTTTTTTTAGCAGAAATGTCATATTTTGTTAGGTTTGTCTTTATTTGCTTTTAATTGCTGTATTTCTATATTAAGAACCAGTCAAAAGATTTGTTTATTTATTTATTTACCTTATTTATATACCAACTTTTTCACCCCAAAGATAACTCAAGGTAGTTAACAGTCGGCACAATTAGATGCCCCCAACACATATAATACAATTAGAAATCTTTAGCATATAATAATATTAAAACCCATATAAAACCAATAAAAACATAAATCATCAGCATCTCCTTACTAAAATCATTTTCCAGTCACATTATCCAGTTGTTCCATAGTTCTAAATTTATATACTGTATTTCCGTAGTTCTATATTTTTATAGAGAGCTTATGGTCCCCTAAGTGAGTCAAATATTATATAGAAAGGATACATTTTAAGATCTGAGAAATAAATTCAATATAATAAGAGTATTGCTCTTCAGACTAGGGCATAGATACACAGAAGTCTCTTCCTCCAGCTAAGACCAAAGGCATTGTTAGTGAGTCATTGAAGGTCGGCCCCTCCCCGGACTGGGCCGCTGGTCTTACCCTGGTCATGGGCCGGTGACGGGACAGACGGTGGTCCAGGTATGGATTTCGGAGGCGCCAGCGACCAGCGGCGAGCCCGGGCGGGGCTGGCCCCAGGGCCCTTGCCAGCACCCGGAGATGTTAAGGTCCTGGTGTCGCTGGCCGAGCGCCCATCGGTGGCGGGTGTACTGGGTCAGGGGCGGAGGTAAACGCCCAGCATGGGGGGGGGGCGGGGCAGAAGACGCCGAGCAGGTCGAGCCAGGCGCCATCTTGATGGACTCGGCCACCGCCCGCTCCTCCCGGCTGGGAGGGGGCCCGCGCCCCAGCGCCCTCCATGGACTCCACCATGGGTCCTGTGTGGCCTCCACTGCAGCCTCAGCTTCAGCCGGGGGCCTCTCCTCAAGGGGAAGGCCTCCCTCGGCAGACCCAGCAGCGGAATTCGGGGGGGCAGCCCGACCAGCGGTTCCAAAGACCCCAGGATCGTGGAGGCCTGGCACTCTCGGGGGCCGCTCGTGCAAGGGAGCGGCCGCGGGCTCCCCGCTCACCCTCCTTCGTCCGTCCTCTCCTTCCTCGCCACAGTTGTCTCTCTCCACCACTCCACTCACCACCGCTCCAAGGCCCGTCCCAAGGCCTTCCTCCAGCCGGGCGGCCAGTTGCCCAACCAGCCGGCCAAGGGTGGGAAGGAGGGAGGTAAGTTGCCGGATGGAGTCCCGCAAGCCCCGCAATCCGTCCTGGCCCGTCGGCTCCGTCGGGGG
This sequence comes from Anolis apletophallus, assembly GCA_030556195.1. Lineage (NCBI taxonomy): Eukaryota > Metazoa > Chordata > Lepidosauria > Squamata > Anolidae > Anolis > Anolis apletophallus. The sequence goes on along the minus strand of JARBWK010000006.1, from coordinate 89,719,948 downwards.
GGGTCGGCAGCCACCCACTGGATGGCGGGGGGATGGGAGGCCCAGTGCCAGCCACCCCAATTCTGTATCCCTCCCCAGGCCCGGCCAACGGACCGGGGACCATGGCGGGTGGGTCCTGTGAGTAGTCCTCTCTGGCAACCCGGCGGTTCCCGAGCTTGCCCGGATCCTAGCCACTAGGGCTGACTCCAGGCCGACCTCCAGGACGGCCTCTGCTTCAAACTGCAGGGCTTCCAACGGGGGTGGGGGGCCCACCAGCGGTTCTCCCAGAGGCCAGGTCTGTTAATAAGTGGTTAGCTAGGGAATGTCTTCCATGGCATGAATTCCAACACATCTTGGTATGAATACATATATAAAACTTTGATTAAAATGTATACAGACTTAACAGAGAGGAGTTTTTGTTGCTGTTAGTCCTTGTGCAAGCAGGCCAAGACTTAACTCCTTTTATACCATTTCAGCTTGGTGTCCTTTAGCAAACTACAGATCCCCAAACTATAGATCCTTTTTATTGGGTGGAGGGGATCCCCTTGATAACAGTATGACATAGCATGGGGTGTAGTATTAGTTAGGCATATTTTAATAGTAGCTCTCAAGCAACCAAAAACTACAATTATGTGGCAACTCTCAATCCCCGTGGCATGGGTTTCACTTAACCAACAGTCTACTGTACATGCATATGATATTTCCCTGCAAATACATCCAGGGTTTACTTAAGTGTCTCTGGGAAAAATCTTGAGAATCTCCCATCTGGTTTATGTACCTATTTCCCTGTTTCCAAATTTATACCTCAAGCAATCTGTTCCAATCTGAAAATTCAGTGTAATCTTGACTGTGTTTATTGACAGCCTTGTGAAGTTTGGAGTGATCTTATCTTAGTGCTTCTGTCTGAGACAAAGGGAATCAGTGCAGAGTATTGTTAGATAAGATAACACAAGTGGGATTGAAGGTTGAAGCCAAACCATCATATCATGCATTGCTTAAACTTCACACTGACTTCTTTGAACTTAACTGTTTTTCCACTTGTCAAAATGTAATTTATGTTGAAGTCACTCCAAGATGAGATCCACATAGAGCTTGTGGTTATTAAAAAATGACATGCTATTTAAGCACCATGAGAAGAACAAGGCTAAAAAAGTTCTCAAGAAACACATCTAATGGTTGAATAGCATGGCCATTTATCAAAGGCTAGTCTACCACAATAGGAATTGAGCACATGTGGAGTTAGTTGTTTCTAGTACTCTTCAAGGGATTAAGGCACATTTTGTCACTGGTCTGAAACCTGGGTCAAATTCTGCAGTAGAGAAAACAGAAGCTTCAAAAACCCAAGCAATACAGATACAGACCAGTAAGCACATCTGTATCACATCTGGTGCACAGTACTCCTCTTTGTAATGGATTCCACTAAATTAAATTGAATAAGTCTTTTGATGGGTCACTACACTGATTCATTTCCTTCTCATGGAATGAGCAGTTTTGTGCCCATCCCACCCACAAGACCTTTGTCTGCAGAGGCAAAGCTGCAAGTCTACTGACAACGTGTAACAGAGAGGCTATCAAAATTCATAATTAGTTGGCTTGTACATCAAACCTAGCATGTTTGATAATTCTGTGTGCATAATGAGCCTCCACTTTGAATTTGCACAATGAAGTTTTTATCAATTTTTTTGGTAATTTGTACCAAGATGTCTTACAAGTTAAATTCTCTTTATTGCACCTCTATGTTTGGCATGACTAAGGAGAAAAAAATGCCACCATGTTTGCACATATTTAGGTACTATTCTCTGTGACCCCCACCAGTTACTTAAAAATTTGAAGATGTCCCATTTGTGCAAATGCAGAATTATTGAACACATTAAGGATATTTTCCCCCAAAGGAGCAAAGCCATTATAATTTTGGGATTCTCACTGTTGTGTGATCCCTTTCCATGGCCATGGGTCTTACCAATGGCTACATGATATTGTAAATAAATCATGTGAGACAATATCTTCGGTGATGAAAAAGGAATATGGTATTATGAACCCCATCTTCCTAAGGTGCACTTTAATGATATACCTGTAGGAAATTTAATAGAAGCTTTAAAAGTTCATAGCTTGGCAGACCTTTCATTTGAATTTATGGCATCAGACCTCTAACTGAGCTGCCAAATTTTTAATTGTAGTGTTAGGGTTAATATGCCACATTAGCAACACTAAGGAATTAAGAAAGGCCAGATTTATTTTCCCCCATAGCAATGTTGGAAGATACCAGAATAAATTTAGACATGTGCCCCTAACTCTCACACTTATTAAATGCATTAGCATTTCCAGCCCAAACTATTTTATTTTAAAATAGCTTTACATTATTTCTTATCCAGAAGCAGTAATGAAACTGGGGGAAATATGAAATGAGTTGACCTGTAGAATTCATTGGCTGATTAAGACCATGATGAACAATTCTGAATGTTTTGGGAACAGTAGATTTTGTTTGAAATTAACAAAAACGATGTGTGAAAATTAACTCTCCTTTCATCCCAAAGTTCTTCATTTTCAGAATGGTAATTATCTTTTTCCTTATTGATATACAAGTATAGTAGTGATTGATGGTCTTCTTGCTGATGTATGTTTTTTAAGGCCTGAATTTTTTTATCCCCATTTCAAAATATTCTTGTGGAAATTAATTAAGAGATGTTGATTTAAAACTCTACTCCAACACCCTATTAGCACCCCCCTTCCCACAAATATTTAAACAATTTTTGGTCATCTCTTTCTTTCCCTCACTCTTTTTTATTTCTCTTTTCTCTCTCTGTTTGTAATAAGATTAATTATGTGTGGTGCACCACTGCTTATCCCCATGAAAGAAAATCTAAAACGAGGGATTTCAGCTTCAAGAAGGCTATTTTGTCCTGTTTCCGATGTTCTAAAGGGATTAATTTACCATATCGTATAGCCCTGGAAGACTGTGATAATTGAAAACATCCATATTCATTGCATGTTCAAAGGGATCTGTCTGACTTTGTAATGTAAAAAGTGCATTTTTAACCTGAACGGGGACCTGCATCTGGCATTGCTTAATCCTATTAGTCCGACAGTTCCAAAGCTTTAGTGTATAATCATTAGCTCGTGTTAATCCGCAGACATGCCTCCAGCTTCAGCCTGTCAGAAGGAGTCCCTGCAGGGAACATGTGGAGGTGCTGATAGCGCAACACCAACTAATCTTATCTTAAATGCTAGCAGCAGCCACTATCTGCGATAGCCAGGGAATTAAAAACAATTTTTTATGGGTATTGGGTATCGCCTTCCCCTCTCTCACACACACAGCTCTTCTACCTTGCCCTACTTTTTGTCTCCCTCGCTCTTTGTCAGGAAACTGGTTGCAAGGATGGGAGAGCTGGGTGACTGGCACTGGGGAGAAGGGAGGGCGGGAAGAAGGTTTTGGAGATATTTACTATGCTGTCATAAAAATAGCGATGTAAGCTACTAAACCTCTCAGGTGTTTGCAGCCTTTTCTATTGCAGAGGCTCAATCCTATCTCGCAGACACTTGGGCCTATCGTTCATTTCTCATTTTTTTTAGCTGGCTGCCGAGGAACGCCAGATGAGTGGCTGGGATTTCTGGCAGAGAAACAGAGCCACAACACACTTAAAAGCTTGATCTGTCTGCCTCTGCTTTGTAGCCCTGACAAATGTCCCTTTTCAGTGAGGAAAGGCTCTCTCAGGTGATCCCAAGAATCAAAACCAAGATCATTTAAAACTTCAATAATACATTTTAATTTTGTCAGATTTGTTTTAACTTGGTCATGTGTTTCATATTTGTTTTTTTGTGTATTTACATTCATTGTATTATTCTACAGTGAGTTAACCTTTTGCCTCACCTTTACTGGTATGGAAGGGATGAAATATTCTAATAAATAAATGCTCTTTTTTGTCTTTATTGCAGATTATTAAAAAGGTTACTTTTTAAAAAACTAAAGTCTCACAAATCTTTTCCTTCAATACATTTAGAATTATCAGTCCCTAAAATACAAACCCGAAAATTCCACAGGATGTTGTCATGGTAGTTAAAGTGGAATACAGTGCTATAACAATGTAGTGTGGTATGGGTGACCACTTTTATAGACCGAGTTGAATGTGGTTTTAATGGCAATATGGTTTTTATGTATCTCTATTTTTATGTATTTTAACATGCTATTTTAATATGTTTTAAATTTGTATGGTATTGAATTTTGCTGTAAGCCAGTCTGAGTCCCTCCATGGAGGCGAGAAGGTCAGGGTACAAAAAAATCAATCAAATAAATAAATAAATATGGCTCACAAAGAATTTTGTAGTTTGATGAATTGGACACTGAAAATCCAGAACCCTCCGCCAGTGATCTATGGGGTTTCAAGAAGTTGCAACAGGTCTCCCACAGGACTTGCAGTACAGAACTATCACTCGGTTCATCTGGATGAATTTTAAGGTAAGTTATAGGGATCATATTGGAAGAAGGATTATGACAAGATGGCTATGTGTCTATGCAAGATCTTGACCAGTGTTGTTTTGGACAGTCAAGAGTGCATGATACTGTCTTATAGTCCTATCATAAAGTGAATGATTTGTAGCAATGAACGTATGGCTATGGAAGCTGGTGGCTTCCATTGCAGTGGGCCAATGAATCAGTTCTTTAAAGGATACATCAAGGGTGTGGTATATCTTATACTTGTTTATTCAGAATTGAGTTTCATTAAATTCAATATGACTTATTCTCAAGTAACTGTACAGAATTGCAGCCAAATTAAGGATCCTCTCACATTATACAATTATGGCACTATGTTTCTATTTTAACTGCCATGGCAACATTTTATAAAATCTAGGGGCTTGTGTTTAGGGAGTGTTATTTAGAATTATCAGTGTCTGAAAAAACAACCAATGCCAGCATTATCCAGGATGCAGCCATTGCAGTTAAAATGGAATCATAGTTCTATAATTGTGCAGGAGCCCCTGGTGATGCAGTGGGTTAAACCCTTGTGCCTGCAGGACTGAAGACCAACAGGTTCAAATCCAGGGACAGTGTGGATGAGCTCCCTCTGTCAGCTCCAGCTCCCCATGTAGAGACATGAGAGAAGCCTCCCACAAGGATGGTACAACATCAAAACATCCCCTGGACAATGTCCCTTGCAGATGGCCAATTCTCTCACACCAGAAGTGACTTGCAGTTCTCCAGTCACTCTTGACATGAAAAAAATGTGCAGCGTAAAAGGGTGCAAAGTCAAATTATGATGTGAAAATTATTTTCAGGATACGTTTTTATTTCCTATTGTTATTATAATTATATTTATGCCCTGTTTTATCTCCCCTGAAGGGCACTCAAAGTGGCTTTACATAAAAGCATCAGCATAACCATTAAAATATATAAATATGCAAACATTAAAACAGGATTAAATATGAACAGTATTAATAAATTCCAGGTTAAAATCATTAAAACAAATTCAAAGTAAAAAACCGCAGCACTCCCTAAATTGTTCTTAAAAACCTTGATCTTTAAAAGCTTATCTGAATAGAAAGGTTTTAGCCTGCTGCCAGAAGGACATCAGGGAGGGAAACATTCTGGGTTCCCTGGACAAGGAGTTGGCCTATTAAAAAAACCCAACAGAATGTACTTCTCCAAAGTTACAAGAAAGGCTAGTATATGTATCAGCCCTACAGGATTAAAGAAAAAATAAATCTAAGAAGGAGTTTGACTTATGGCTCTGCCATAATTTATTCCATGAACCTGCTTTTCCACTATAGTTTGTTCTATCATTGATAATGGTTACATAGCAGGATGTGAGCACATATGATAGCCAAGCCATGTTTAAATATTTTAAAGCATGTCATGTTGAGGAGGGGACAAGTTGTTTTCTACTGCTCTGGAGACACCAAATAATGGATTCAGATTGCAGGGAAAATAGATAACAACAACTACAACTACAACTACAACTACAACTACAACTACAACTACTACTACTACTACTACTTTTTTTGTACCCTACCTCTTCCCAAAGGGACTCGGGTGGTTTACATGGGGATCAGCCCAATCAACATGGTTAAAATATAGCACATTAAAATATATAAAAACAGAATAAAACAAAATAAAACAACAACCTTAAAACAAAATATAAAGACAAACATCATCCAATAACCAGTGAGCTCTGCGATAATGATCAGTTTCTGGGCATGGGTGAGCAGACTGGTGCATAACATAATTGTGAGGATAGGGATGATGGACAAAGTGTGTAGTTCATATGGCAGCAGTAGAAATAGAGGGCAGTATAAGATAGAGCATTATAACTTTGGGTACAGAACAATAGTACAGTGTGAAGACAAGATATTGGGTCCTAGTTGGGGCCAAGCTATCTAGAGAATTGTCTAGTCAAAAGCACAGCAGAACATCCACATCTGTATATCTTTGTGGAAGATGGACAGGGTGGGTGTTAGCCTAATCTCCCTAATTCCACCTAAACATTAGGAAGAACTGTTTTGTAGTGGAATATGCGGCCTCAGAGTGTGGTGAAATCTCCTACTCTGGAGGTTGTTAAACAGAGGCTTGATGGCTATCTGTCAAGGGTGATTTGATTTTGTGTTCTTGCATTGCAGGGGGTTGAACTCAATAGCTCTTGTGGTCTCTTCCATCCCCAAGATTCTAGGATGAGCACTTTCAATATCACACTTCTTTTCAATCACAAGATTGTGCTGATTAACCAGTCTGTTGTCCCACAATCACATTTCCTCATACCCTCATAACATCACATTCCCGCATTGCCACTGTTCCTTTATTTTTAATTTTAATGTTAGGAGCTATTTTGCAATGCCAGGTTTGAACACCAAAAAAGCAAATATACCTATAAAATAGAAAATAAATAGAAAACAGGCAGTTTGTGAATAGCAAGGTGATGTGGAGAATGGAAGAGAATCCCATGCTCTGCTGTCACTGAAAAAATCTTACCCATAAATGTTAAATACATTAAAGACAAGATTAGTGTGTGTGTGTGTGTGTGGGAGAGAGAGAGAGAGAGAGAGAGAGAGAGAGAGCAGAAAGCTATGGCAGACTAAATGTACTTTCACACATCTAAAAATCAGCTTTTGAATGAGGATTCAACATACTACTGCCTCAGGCATGAATGTAGCAAGTGTGAAAGATGTGAAGCTAGTGTGACCTTCTCTGTTAGTCATGACTCAAGGGAATAATTCTTTACTTGACCTCCACCTTCCAGAGCTTCTCATGCCACCAGCTCACCTTAAGCAAACAGGCAATAAAAAAATCTATGCAACCTGTGACTCACCAAAGGCTCTTTTGATTGTTCATGTGAATTAATGTTGTACATTTAATAAATAATTAAACAAACGTGCATTTTAGTACCCTGGAGGGAAAAAGAGCAGCAACAACTCAGGGCTGAAGAAGAGATCATTTATGGTGGAGAATATCTTCTCAAGGTGAAGAGAAATGACAAAAAAACACCTTAAAGTGGGGGATTGTTACTCCCCACTGGATCTGAGTCTAACATTCTTATATTATTATGGTGAGAGGATAAAGTGTAACAAATTAAGACTTTGGATACAGAATAAAAGTAAAGGTTTCCCCTTGACATTAAGTCTAGTTGTGTCAGACTTGGGGGTACAACTCCATTTCTAAGCTGAAGACACCTCCTAGATCATGTGGCCAACATGACTGCATGGAGTGCTGTAACTTTCCTGCCAAATCAGTACCTATTGATCTACTCCCATTTGGCAAAAGCTAGGCCTAGGAGCAGGAGCTCATCCCATCCTGGATTTGAACCGTCAACTTTCTGGTCAGCAAGTTCTTCAGCTTAGTGGTTTAACTCGCTGCACCACCGCGGCCCCTTAATACAGAATAGAAGGTCATAATTCAGCTATCATTATTATTTCTGTAATAACCAATTGTTCTGCATAATAATAACTTTTAAATATCCATATGAACAATTATTTGCTATTAAAGGAAGGACTAATTGAGAGTATTCCCAGATCTAAGTATCACTACAGCTGATAGAGTTTTTTAGGAGTTCGTATTGATCCAAGGGAAAGAGAACAAACCACTCCAAAGCTATCTTGAAGACATCTTCAAAATATTTAATGAATGAATGAATTTCAGGACATCAGTCTGGTTCAACATTCAAAAGTTTTCATGTGGTACACTTATTTTAAGAACAAATATATTTCCTATTATCTCATTTAAGAAAAAAAATCCTATTATCGCTGCTGCTGTGTTGTTGGGCTTGGCCTCATGTAAGCCGCCCCGAGTCCCCATTGGGGAGATGGTGGCAGGGTACAAATAAAGGTTATTATTATTATTTACTGGTGTATAAGTCAGCCACATGTTCAAGTCAAGTTATGGGAGGGCAAAAGCAGTTACCTCAAGAATGGAAATTGGAATGTTGGTCGACAGGAAAAAAGATTTAAAGATGAGCTTAAAGCTAACCTTGAAAACTGTGGCATAGACACTGAGAACTGGGAAGCTCTGGCCCTTGTGTGCTCTAACTGGAGTTCAGCTGTGACCAGCAGTAATGCGGAAGTTGAAGAGGAACAAATGGAGGGCAAAAGGGAGAAATGTGTAATGAGGAAGGTGCATCAAGCCAACCCTGACCAGGACCACCTTCCACCTGGAAACCAATGCCCTCACTGTGGAACAACATGCAGAATCAAGGATAGGGCTCCACAGTCACCTATGTATCCACCACCAAGACACGACACTTGGAAGGCCATCATACTTGGACAATGAGGGATCACTTAAGTAAGTAGGTAATTCTGTGGAGAGAGGAGAGAGCCAACAATGCCCCAGGGGAGGCAGGGGCACTTGCCTCTGGCTACTATCACATTTCTCTCTCTCTCAGAAGTGGTGCTGCAGTGGAGAGAGTAGAGGGAACCAGTGCCTGTTTTGGGTTCTCCAGGGATGGGTTAAATTATTATCATTGGTCAATCTTCTAAGAGAAGGGGATGGTTCCTTTTAAAATAAGTGTTAAGATACAATTACATTCAACTGTAAAGTTTGGGGGGGGGGTGTTGATTTTTTAATTAAAATTTCTAAACTGATGTATCACTATATACAGTAACTTACTGACCTTACTATTGCACCCTTGTGTGAGACATTTGCAAGTTTACATCTCCACATAATGCTATCTGGAGATCTAGAGGTATTTCAGATGTGGAATGGCATCTTTCTTGCTGTGGCCTGGTAAAATAGTAAACATGTTTTTATTGTCCTTTTTAAAGTAACATAAAAGGGAGATTTCTGAGCCAGACTGTGGTAAGATTGTCAGGGTCTGAAGAGGCGTATACATTGCCTACAGGCAGATGTGGTCATCTATGTGACTTATCATGAGGCTATTGTTTTGTTTTTTACTTTATGTCTTAAAATTAGAAAGAGAAGCTGTACTTGCACCTTGGGCAAATTGTCATGCCTGTTATACCCTTGTTTAAAAACCATGTGATGTAACCTCAAACTTGTATTTCCTGCTTCTAAGTATTGCCTGGGAAAGTGCAGTAACATTTATAAAGATGATATAGAATGATCTACAGGTGAGTTGAAGCACATGTCTTTATTGCATGTAATCATTTTAATGTTATTATTGTAACGAGAGTTTTACAGATGTCTTATGATATAACACAGAGTTACTACATTAAAGTTACAAGCAAGCAAACAAAAGGTGCATGCAAACACTTGCTGGTATAATAGCTGTGGACTAGGCAATAAGTAAACTTCCTTAATAAAAAGGTGAAAAAGTATGCTTCTGAAACATGGCCATACAGCCCGAAAAATTTACAACAACCCAGCGAAAAAGAAGGCTTTATAAATGCATTTCCAATCTGGTTGGTTGGAGAAAACAGGGGGCATTCTGGATATGAAAGTCTTTGCATTTGTTCGTTGTACAATAATAAAGCTAATTCCTCATGTGCATTATTGCACTGCTTCCTGAAAGCAAATCTTCAGGAATATGAAGTCTGCTAGCTTTCTTATCATAATTTATGAGGCCTGATCTCTGTGGAAAGAGGATATGGGTAACATTAACTGAACAATACAATATGTCGGACTGGCTTTGTGGGACTCTTCCCTCACATACTCCTCTTGAACAGGATTTTTTGTCAAGATGGAGAAGACCTATGGAAGTCTTTTCCTAGCATTTGGTGATCATAATAAATAAGAATGGCACAGTTAAAAGCACAGGATGACTGCTACTTCAGCCTCAGTGTTAATAGTTTGGGAAATCTCACAAAACAGAGCACGTTGAAAACACACACAAAGATACAATAAACTATCCACCATGAAGTGGGAATAAACTGTCTGTGTGTTCTGGGAACTTCCCAATAGCCCTTGTTAATACTAGTTCACATGGTAAAGACAATGTGGGATGTCCAATGCCAGTTTCCCCTCCCTACTTCTTTGAAAATAAAGTTTTCACAAGGCATCTCACCACAACACAGGAGGCTGTCCAAGCCCTTTATTTAACCAGTTTTACCCCTCCTCTTCTTCCTAAGCTCATTCAGCTCTAATTAAATCTAAGAAGCTTTTCTAAATGAAGGTCTGCAAAATGCAGAATCAGGCTTTCTCTCCTTACTCATGCTTGCTCATCAGTGCTCTGGCTAAAGTGACAGTTTTGAGGCAATTATTGAGGTTTTGCGGTTCAAAGCCTAATTTTCATGTAGTATTGTGATCTTGAAAAAAATATTCATATCCTGGGAACAAGTGACATGGTGCATCTTAAAAAAAAGTACTAAAAGACTGAAATAATAGACACTGTTTTAATCAAGAAAAGGAAATCTAGACAAAGACTTTGTCTGATGATTTCTCCACCAAGGATTTGCAAGTCCACAGAATTTATCACCTGAGAGGAGACCTAGTTATCTGAGTCACATATCAGAAGGAATCAACCCTACAAACACTTCCTGTTAGCAGACACAGGTTAAGAAATAACCAAAGAACTATAGATAAGTCTTTTTATTCCCTTGAATAATAAGGACACTGTTAACAATCAGATTTTTGTCAGTTAACACAAAAGCCTTTCACTGTCCTATGTTACACCAAGGGCTTTCCATGTTTAGTCAAGTTTCAAAATGCCAGAAAAGTGCAGTGGTAAACTTCCTGAACAGATGTCTTTTCCTAGGCAAAACGGACATTTTGTGGAATGCTATGCCATAGTTAGATATGCAGATGATACCACTTTGATGGCTGAAAGCAAGGAGGAGCTGAGAAGCCTTCTAATAAAGGTGAGAGAAGAAAGTGCAAAAGCTGGTTTGCAGTTAAACATCAAAATAACCAAGATTATGGCAACCGGATTGATTGATAACTGGCAAATAGAGGGAGAAAACGTGGAGGCAATGACAGACTTTTTTATTTTTAGGTGCAAAGATTACTGCAGATGCAGACTGCAGCCAGGAAATCAGAAGACACTCATTTCTTGGGAGGAGAGCAATGTCCAATCTCAATAAAATAGTGAAGAGCAGAGACATCACACTGGCAACAAAGAACCACATAGTCAAAGCAATGGTATTCCCTGTAGTAACCTACGGATGTGAGAGCTGGACCTTAGGGAAGGTTGAGCGAAGGAAGATAGATGCTTTCGAACTGTGGTGCTGGAGGAAATTTCTGAGAGTGCCTTGGACCACGAGAAGATCCAACCAGCTAATTCTTCAGGAAATAAAGTCCAACTGCTCATTGGAGGGAAGGATAGTAGAGGCAAAGATGAAGTACTTTGGCCACATAATGAGAAGAAAGGAAAGCTTAGAGAAGACAATGATGCTGGGGAAAATGGAAGGAAAAAGAAAGAGGGGCCGACCAAGGGCAAAATGGATGGATGGCATCCTTGAAGTGACTGGCTTAACTCTGAAGGAGATGACGGCCGACAGTTCGCTCTGGCGTGGGATGGCCCATGAGGTCATGAAGAGTCAGAAGCGACTGAACGAATAAACAACAACATGCCATAGTTACTTTCAGCTTTTTTAGTACCCTGGAAAGAGGCAGGCATTCATGGATGGTGAATCCATTCTGAATATTAGTTTGAATGATAAAGCAGTTATACAAAGTGTTGAATCAATGTTAGGGACATGGTTTGGAACCCTCCTTTAATGTTTGAACAAAAACTGGAGCAGATTTTCTGCCCCACTAATATGGAAGCCACAAGGTTCCACTGTTGGTAGCTGAAAGTGCTAGACTTATCTGTTCTATGGAACACATACATGGTGTCTATTCAACTGAAACTGCTGTGTAACTGAAGATGTTGCAGATATTCACCTGGCGACCAAATTAATCTACACAAAATGGTAAAGGTGAGAGGAATCTTGATATTTCCACTGAAAGTCAAAATGGGGGAGTCATTTTATTGAAAAAGAAAGGTAGAAATAGCAACCCTAAGAGATCACAGAGTATTTAGAAGGATAAGAACTCACATAAAATCTCACAGAAAGAGTATCAAACTGGTTGAAATGTGGTGCTGAAAAAGACTTCTAAAGATATACTGGAGTGCCAAGAAGATAAATAAATGTATTTGAGAATCAATCAAATCTAAACCCTCCATAGAAACCAAACTTATTAAACTGGAGCTAGTGTGAAAGGACATGATTCATTTGAAAAGTTGATGATGCTTGGTAAAGTGAAAGGTAGCAGACAAATAAGAAGACCACGGCATAGGTAGGTTGACTCTGATCAATGAAGTCATAGTGTTTAGTTTTCAAGATTTGAGCAATGCTGTTAATAACAGAACATCATGGAGGTTTCTCAATCATAGAATCTCAATAAGTCAAAGCTGATATAATATGAGGGAAGCTGAACTTTAGAGCTCCTTGCTACAAGGAAATTCCTGTGGCAAAGCATTTAGCACTTTCCAATCAATATCAGCATATAAAAATGCTACTTGTGATTGCCAGTTTATTATTTCATGCTCTATTTCTACTCCTGTACTACTATTCTGTAGATCTCTGCCAGAATAATTTTCAGATATCTTGGAGTGTGCCTGTTTGCGTACCTGTAAACTAGACCACAGAGAACTTAATCTAAACTGTCCAGTTACAAAAAAGGGACAACTCATTCAAATGGTATGCATAATCCTCTCCACAGCTGAGAAAGCCATTTGTTAAAATACAAAAGCAAAGGAGAGGTTGTCACCCTGCCAAGGCCAGGGTGCATATTATGTGAATGAAGCATCAATACCTCTTACAGCTCTAAATTCAAAACATTGTTTCTAGAGATCATATATTAAAGCAATGTGTGAGTGACTGTATGCTTTCTGTTTACTTGTTTGTGTGTATTAGAAAGTGCACTGGGGGGGAGAAAATATGGTTAATAATAATAATTAATATTATTATTTGTATACTTTTTACAAAAGCCAGCATAGCGATTTTGTTTTTTGTGTAGTAATCTTGTTTTGTATCAAATAATAATTCTCATCTAGCCCTGTGGTTCTTTTGTGGTCTTTCTGTCAACTTGGATCCATCAGAAATTCTTTCAGGTCATACTAGCTCCTACCACTAACTAGCAATTTCCCAATTTGTTACTGAAGTATATTAAAAATAATACAACACACTGGCTGTATCTGCAGCAGATAATTTAAAGCACACCACCCCTGTTGCGGATACCTGAAGCTGTGTATAATACCAGCCTCAATATTTTGCCTATAGTTGGAATGGAAGCATGCCACAGAATCTCCCTGGAGGAACAAAAAGTGGCCCACAAACATTTCTGGTGGGGAAATATTTTAGGAGCATGTATAAGTGAAACCTTGAATATCAAATCTCTAGAGGGGAGGAGGGGGCGAGGTGTATTGGGATAAAATGATACATTGTGTTTGGTATGTGATAGTAATGTAGTGATAAATTCTGATATGACAATACTGTATCTACAAAGGAGATCTAAAAAGGTTAATTTCTAGCAGTTTTCATTTCAAACAGGAGCAGGGTAAAAGTAGTAACTCTTGCTGATTCGAGATCAAACTTTCCCCAAAAACTTTGCATTCAAACAAAGATATATCCTAACAATACACCTTGGCTCAGTAGAAGAACATATTTCCCCTTCTAATATTGTGTAGATTGAAGCTAACCTCAGATGAAATAGGGGAGTTCAAGGAGTTCAGCAAATTATATCATAATCTTTGTTAATGAAAAAAATATTAAAACTTATTTAAGTCCTGGATTCATCACACTTTCTGATGTGTGACTGAATGTAATTGTTGTGTGTGAAGGAAATCTAAGCAATATGTCAGGGCCACACACTAGCATTACTCTCTCTCTCTCTCTCTCTCTCTCTCTCTCTCTCTCTATATATATATATATATATATATATATATTCTCTGTGCATGGCAGGATCACAGGTAATTTTATTGTGGTGTAAACTTCCCATTCTTTTATTTTTGGTTTATATAATGATATCCAGTTCCTCAATCATAAAATAAAATCAGCCCTAATATTGCCATAGCAGAGCTATGTCAATGAGAGAACAAATAAGGCCATTTGTTTGAAGGAAACTGGGGAAAATATTCATTAACTTCCAGACTTTTAGTTTGGTCTAATCATTATTATTCATTGTCAACAGAGACTGGGTTAAAGCAAATAAACATAGAGAAATATCAATCTAAGTCTGAGGATCAAATTTGCCTCCTCAGATGAATAGCCATCTCTCCCCCTTCTTCCCCCTTGCTCCCTGCTACTACCTAGACATGAAATCAAATTGGAGAGCCAACTGGACACAGCCTGCCAAATGACAGGATATCCAGAGGCTTTTCCTATGTTCTTGCAAACAGCTTGTGCTAGCACTGGCAAGCTTTTCATTTCTTGCTACCAGGAAGCATCCGTTGAGTCTTCAACTTGGCAAGAAGGATCTCCTTTCCAGATTCTCGACAGATTTATTTTGGTGTCTGAGCAGGCAGTAAGAACTCATTTGTTCAGGGAGGGAGAAAATAAGGTCTCCGGTGGATAATGCCCAGTAGGCATACGCCAAGGGAAAACTGACTGGCTTTGAAAGGCTCGTTTGGTACCAGCTCAAAAATCTTGTCAACATTTTTTGGGCTCCAGTAACAGCATAGCCCAGTGTTGACTGTCACAGGAGTGAGACTGACACATCCTGATGGCATCTCTGGAAAGGCTCTGACTTTTTCAAGCCCCACTTAATGGGAGCCTGCCTAAAGGCAGCCAAGAATACCAGGGAAACATTTTGCACTAAACAAAATCAGGCAGTCAGGAATAGAAATGCCCCCCCCCCTTCTCTCTCTCTCTCATTCTCACTCTCCCCCTTTCCCATTAAAAGCTGGAAAGATATTAAAGTGAAGGCAAATTTCTGAATTTCTGGAGTGAATGAATAATGATCATATGCTTTTAAAAAAATAAAAATTAATGGAAGTTTACCTGGATGACAAGTTTCACTGGACTGCTGGGCCAAACGTTAAAGGAGATATCAGCCTGCAACGTAGCAGAACAAACACTGTTTTTTTAGTTCTTTACCTTTTGCAGAGCATAGGAGAAATGGCAACTTTCTAAAGAGAAAGAGGACAAAAGAGGACAATAATCAGTCTCTCAATCTCTAACTCCACGCTTGGCGAAGGGAGTTATACTGCAATTAGTACTAAACCTAGCTTTACCCTGGCTGTTGAGTGTCCGCTTTATAGGAAAGCTTTAATAATTAAGTGTTTCACAGGAGACCCATTTAAATTTTCTGATTAAAAGGTAAAATAAAATAAGAGACCTAGGGTTCCAGTTTGGGCGAGTTGTCCAGTTCTTTTGATTAAGGATAAAACATGACAGAGGGACTGGCTACACAGACAAAAAAATCACACCTACCTTATCTTGCCACATGATGTTAAAGACAGTTCACCCCAACTGGTATTTTGCCCTTAATTGACTACTGGAAGACACATTTTCGTTGGAAATTGGAAAATCATGACAGAATACCTTATCTGTATCCTAAACACAAAGCATAGAAAAATGTTCTAGAATTATATATGTTCATATAATATATAGCTACTAGGCATGGTTTAGAACCCAAAAATAGCAAATCGAAAATCTAATGGGGCGGGGGGATTTTTTTAATTAGTAATAGAAAGACTTACAAAAAATTTTCCAAAAATTCTAAAATGTAACTTAATTACTAACGAAATTCGTTAGTAGTTCGTATGTCAGCGCATGAGCATTCCAGATGGTTTTGGCCTACAACTCCCAGAAATCCTAACAGCTGGTAAATTGGCTGGGATTTCTGGGAGTTGTAAGCCAAAACTTGAATAAATCACACTGAATTCTAGATGGGACTCTCCAAATAGGAAGGAGGGAGGGAAGGAGGGAGGGAGGGAAGGAGGGAGGGAGGGAGGGGGTATTCTATTCTTGGAAGCAGCAAAAGAAAAGGAGGAGGAGCCCCCCTCGCTCCTCGCTGCCTCTCTCACCCCGATCCCGAGGGAGCGAGGGCCCAAGTTTGCCCAGGCTGGTCATATACCTACATTCCATGCACATGCAATAATACAGCAGTAATAACAATGGGTATAAGAAGAGGTAAAATTCAAACCGAGTATTCTGACTGGTCCCTCCTCATGCAGTGCAAACGGGCTCTTCTCTTCAGAGCCGGGGGAAAAGCCAGCGTTTTCTGCTTGGTGCACACACATACATATTCTTTGGGGGATTTGCTGCAGAATCTTCTCTATGAGCCCGGGATTCTGCAGCAAATCCCCCAAGAATATGTATGTGTGTGCACCCCAGCAGAACACGCTGGCTTTTCCTGGGCCCGTTTGCACCGCATGAGGCAGGGACCAGTCAAAATACTTCGGTTTGAATTTTACCTCTTGTTATTGTTATTACTGCTGTATTATTGCATGTGCATGGAATGTAGGTATGACCAGTTGGATTACTTATAATATTAGGCACTTACAGTAGCATTAATTCTATTATACATTAGGTTGGTTTCTCACCCCAATACTCTTTGATGCTTTAGATCCTGGCAGGCAGGAGAGGCAGGGAAGCCTGGAAAAAATGTTAAACAGAGAGGTTTACTCAGAAGTAAATCCACAAAGAGGGCACTTCATCCAAAGTGCCCTCCTTTGCAGATTTACTTCTGAGTAAACCTCTCTGTTTACATTTTTTCCAGGCTTCCAGCCGAAAGAAGGAGCGAGTTTAGGGCTTGCCTTGCCATAATACTTATTGGCAAGGGAGGCGGGAGGGTGGTGAGAGAGAAGGAGGGTGCCCCTTACGACCTAATAACGACACTTAAGAAAATCCTGGCCCGAAGTTCTATAAAGAAAGTTCACTTCCTGGTTGGCGTTCCAGGTGCGGAAATACTCAAAAGTAGCATTTCTTACGAATTTCTTACGAATCATTTCATTTTCATAACTTTTTTCTCATGCCTAATAGCTACATGCTTTCCTAGATCAATGCAAAAGATATCTTTAGACAATTTTGTATAATTATTTTATAAAGCCTTCTTCCATATGGCCAGTATGATATTGTCATATTTATTGTTGTTGATGCTAATGGCCATCAAGTCAATTTTGACCTATGGTGACTTTACCAATCACACTAACCCTAATCAGATAATAACCACCTTGTCTGAGTGTATACTGCAGCATTCCTCTTTTCCTACTTCCTTCAACCTTACCATAAATTATGGTCTTTATTGAGATTTAATGAAATTAACCCTCACTTTAACTGCCATGGCTTAAAACTATGGAATCATGGGAGTTGTGGGTTTACAAGGTCTTTAGCTCTCCCTGCCAAAGGGTGCTGGTGCATATCCAAATTCTAATTGTCGTGATTCCATTGCATTGAGCTGTGGCAGTTAAAGTGGGTTCAAACTGCATTCATTTTATAATGGAGATGCACCCATAGTCATGCAAGTATGGATTAGTGTGTAAAGGTCTGACCTTAGACACTTCACTCTATGAACCTGAGGAATTAGACTGAAATCTAGGAAAGCTTATGCTACCAACTTCTCTCCGTTTTTCTCAACAATGCTGCAAGTCCTTTTCGTATTCATTTTCCATGAAACATATAATTTGGCTTTTACAGCAGCTTTGAAAGCTTTTCACACTTACTTTTGACAGATTTCTGTGGCAAGAGAAGGACAGCCACCAAGAATGCATTTCCAGACATCCATGATGTTTAAATTTTATTCACAGATGATGCAATCAAGTAAGCAGTCAAAGAATATTAACAGTCATGACAGAACAAAGCAGCGATCGTAATCTCTGAGGTATTTATGGGGCAAGTTGTTCAGTCTGATTATCAGAGGAATCCGTTTTTGTGTCATACAAATATGCAAGGAACCCTGTTTCTGCTCACTTCTGGGGAAGGGAGGTGTGTTTACCTTAATCTGTGGATACAGCATGCCAAAGGTAGCCAGTTTTTCATGGGTTGTACCTACTCGCCGAGTGTCTCCATACATATAATTCAGTAACGTGTTTGTTGGAAGTTTACAGCAGACCTGTGGTTTTTCCAAGGTGCTCACAGCCAGCAAGTTACTATTTGTGTTGTTTTTGGAGTACTATTGATGAGTGACTTGACACCTGTGCAGGTGTGTAATGCACTTATGAAATAGTTCCCCCCCCTTCATCCCCCCCAAAAAAGAACACGGGAGAAATAGTTCTGTTTTTCAGACATGGTCTTTATTGTCAAATCCTCAATCTTTTAAAAGAGTTTTTCCCCTTTTTTTGTATCTCAGAATATAATTTAGAAACAGCACATCTTGGTTGAGAGGTGTGCTTGTTCAGCCACTTCGCATCTTGAGCTAGGAAAAAAATGAAATACTAATTACATAAATAAGAACATATACACACATACATATATACATACATAAAATAAGTGTAGGTCACAATATGGCAATGTTACTGAAACACAGGGTGATGTATTACTGACAGGGGCGGTCCTACAGGTAGGCCAAGGAAGCGGCCGCATGGGGCGCCATCTGGGAAGGGGCGAATTCCCCCGCCCGCCGGGCACCGGTGCCAGACAGTGTCCTGGCCCTGCCGATGTTCCTCAGGCAGCGCTGTGGCTGCCTGCTTTTGGGCCCCGGCCTTGTGCGCTCCAACGCCGCTTCTGGGCATGCGCGGAGGTCTTCGCGCAGGCACAGTTGCTCTGGAGCTGAAGTTGAGCACAGGAGCAACTGCACATGCACGAAAACCTCCGCACATGCCCAGTAGCTCCTGTGTGCAGAAGCCTGTAAGCAAAGCACTCCCTATGGGCAGGCAGGGAGTGCTTCCCCTCTCCCTTTGTCTCCGCCCTGCCACCGAATACGGTGACCCAATTGGGCAGGCAGGGGGCGGAGACAAAGGGAGAGGGGAGTGGAGCCCAAGGGGGATTGGTGACATATTGCCTCCTGACAACCACCATCGGAAGTAGCCGCCGCGCGCTGAGGCGAACTCCCTCGCCAGGCCCAATCACGTGTGAACCCTACCACACTCACTCACCTCCGCGCACGCGCCAGCCAGAAGCATCAAGGACAGACAGGCGCAACTGCGCAGGCAAATATTAATATATAATATTTTATTTTACTTTATTTTGGGTTATTTGAGTTTTACAGGAGTAATGAAAATATTTAGTAAAGGATAATTTTATTTAAATAAATAATTTTATTTATTATTTTATAATAATAATATAATAGAATGTTATATTATATTATAATGTCAATATATTATAATATAATTATATTGTAATGTAGTATAATATAATTAGGATATAATATAGTATGAGTATGTACTATAATATATTGTATATACATTGATACAATATAATACTACTAATGGTATTGTGATATTATAATTGTATATTTGTTTTACATGGGGGGGCACCAAAATAATGTTGGGGGGGTGCCAAAATAATGTTCGCTTACCATATAAAATTACCTTAGACCGCCCCTGATTACTGAACAAGGCAATATGATTGAACAATGTACTGGGTAGGAATTAAAAGATTGACTTTAAGAATATTTAGAATTGCAAAATGAACCACCAGCATTTAACAAATCCACTTTTTGTGGGGACCTTCCCCCTTTTTTCTCAGCTTCAGAAAGAAAGAAAACCCAGTTTACAAGAGTTCATCTCTCCTTTCCTCTTTCTGTTGAAAGTGCCTTGTGGTAAGAGAGTGATCAAGCAGCTGGCTGGATTGTGGAATTTGCTGAAGGGCTCTATTGATGGCTGCACTATGTTTATTTGGTAGCGGTTGTTTACAGCACCTGTGGGTGGATTAGCAAGTCTTGACTTCAGCTATTTGTTCAGCAAATTTAAACTGTGAGCTGTGTGTATAATTAGGAGGTGCTGTACTTTCCACTTGGTCACAGCACCTAGCTGACCCCTGCTCTAGGCGAGTGTAATTTTAAATAGGAGAGTGGCGGTTAGCTCCCACCAGTGTCAGCTTCAGAGCCATTTGTAAGGCACATTTCCCTTTAATATATCTCCGGCATGGTGGTAGGCAGCCCAATAAGAAACAGATAATTAAGCTTCTAACCTAAGTGATATCTAGATCAACGCCAAGTGACCCATACAGCTGATGCAGCTACATGAAGAAAGAGAGGATTATGGAAAAAAATAAAGAGAATGAAAGCAGACCTTTCTTCTTTTTTTTAAAGGAAAAGTGCCCAGCATTTGGTGCCATCCTTGGCACTAGCATTTAGTAACTGATAATTGCTGTAACTAGGGCCAGTGAGCTTTGCAAATATTACTCAGTAAATTTTAATTAGCACCCTGGGGATTGAGGCATTTCCGAATAAGCTCATGGGAGACTCTTCCTCCCCCAACTGGTGGCAAAGTATGCTGAGTAATTTTAGATCAGCCTGCCTGTCAGAGTGGATCAGTATCATCTTGCCACTTAGGCTGGGGAAAATGCACCTGCTTCAGCATGGAAATAAGGTGCATTATCTGCCAATTTGTGCTGTTTATTTTTGCTGCTGCCCTGGTTTGACAAGTGGGAAATGTGGATGCAGGGATTATTCATTCTTTCAACTGGGGGTGAGGGTGGAGGGCAGTATGAAGGTAAGGATGATTGGGTAGTTAGGGAGAAAAACTCTTGGCATGAAAGGGCATGCCACACACACACCCTTACTCTGTTTGTAATAAATACGTTGCACATTCTTATTAAAATAGTTGAGAGTTATCTTGTATCTTTGACAGATCGGTCTGATGCATTAAAAAAGAAAAAGCCTAAAACATTGATGGCTTGTGGGTGTAGTTTTTCTGAAATGAACTTTGGATGCAGGGAATGGATACATACAACCTTTAATGAGATAGGCTAGTATTTTATTTATCTCCCAGCTAACACTCTTGACTCCTCTTATATGGTCTCCATGTTTTCCTTTTCTGAAACCAGATCAATCAATAGCTGTGAGGGCAGCCTACATGAAACCAGAAAGAGGAAATCTTATCTCATCTTTTTGCCAAATTCAATGTGTCGGTAAGGGTCTGCCAAAATCATATACTCCCATGTTATCTTCTACCATAAAACAATGGATAAAAGAAACATGTGCACACAACCGTGACTTTTTCTTTGCTATCTTCAGCAAGCTGCTTTCTAAGTTGAACATGAAGTCAGAGCAGACAAAAACATGAGTGCTCAGAATTAATGCTAAAAAGGATATAAATAAGATCATCAAATATAAAGGTATAGCATTAAATATTAAAGTCAAATTCATCCATGCTGTAGCTTTTTTTGTTTCTATATATAGTTGTGAAAGATGGCCAATGAGTAAGCGGTTAGGAATACAATAATCTCCTCTGAAATGTGGTAGAAGAGAGTTCTGAGAATACCATGGACAGCCAAAATTATTAGTAAATGGGTCCTGGGAGAAATAAAGCCTCAACACTTTCTAGAAGTCAAGATGACTAAACTAAGACTATTGTACTTTGGACATATCACAACTAGGCATGGTTAGGCCCAGTTGAAATCTTCATAATTTGGATTAAATTTGGATCAAATTTCTTTTTGAAGAGATTTTGAAGCAATTTGGGTACCTGGAAGTATCCTTGCCCTTTCGAAGCCACTATCACCATCTTTGTTCCATGCTGCGTAGGCAAGTTCTTGGTAGACAGCCAAACTTTGTCTCCCACCTGGATCTCAGGACCCTCCTGGCGCCGCCGATCAGTCATCCGCTTGTAATCCGCTTTAGCCTGGTCCAATTGAGTGCGCAGCATCTCTTGCATCGCAGTGAGCTCCTGTAGCCAATCTTCTGCTGCAGGCACATCTCCGGACTGGTCTACAGGAGGGTAGAACCTAGGGTGATGTCCATAGTTGGCAAAGAAAGGCGTTTCTTTGATAGACTCTTGCGTGGCATTGTTGTAAGCAAACTCCGCCAAGGACAACAATGACGCCCAGTTGTTCTGCTGATAGTTTACATAGCACTGCAGATACTGTTCCAACGTGGCGTTAACCCTTTCGGTTTGCCCGTCGGTCTGGGGGTGATGAGCCGTAGACATCCGTGCTTCAATCCCCAGCAACTTCTGAACCGCCCGCCAGAACTGGGAAGTGAATTGGGTGCCTCGATCTTCACCAAACTCTGCGGAAGTCAATGCAAACGAAACACATGTTGTACAAACATGTCAGCAGTCTCTTTGGCAGTAGGCACCCCTACACATGGAATGAAGTGACTCATCTTGGTGAGACAGTCCACCACGACCAAGATCGTGGTGAACCCTTTGGACTTTGGCAAGTCAGTGATGAAATTGGCCGAAATCATCTTCCATGGGGCCGAAGGGGTCAGAAGTGGCTGGAGCAAACCGGCCGGCTTGCCCTCTTGCTTCTTAGCCCGCTGGCAGACAGGGCAAGTGCTGACGTAAGCCTCCACGTCTCTCCGCACTTTGGGCCACCAAAAATCACGCAATACCAATTGTAAGGACTTGAACAGCCCAAAATGTCCTGCGGCCCGGCTATCATGGCAAAGTTTGAGAATGTCTTCTCTCTCAGGCCCGGGTGAAACATAAACACAATCATGGCGGTATAGCAAGCCGTTTTTACTTGAAAGGGGTTTGCACCCCTTGGCTAGTTGCTCTTGCACCCAAGGGTCTACCTTCTGTCGAGCTTGAACCGGTCGCTCAGAGTTCTCTTGTCCCCCGGCTCTGGGTTGGGCACCGGGGAAGGCTCAGGGGCTGCGCCAGTGGCGGCAAAGTTCTCTGCTTTTAACAGCGGTGCCTCGGAAAGCCCTTCTCCTTCTCTGACATATTCTGGCTTCCGAGACAGCGCATCAGCCTCTTTGGTCTGCTTGGGGGTCACATAGTGAATGTGGAAATTGAATCTCTCAAAGAACAAAGACCATCTCTGCTGCCTCTGGTTCAATTTGCGCTGGGTCTTTAAGTGCTCCAAGTTCCGGTGGTCGGTGTGAACTTCCACCGGAAACTGGGCCCCTTCAAGCAAGTGTCACCAAACTTCAAAAGCTACCTTGATGGCTAGGAGCTCCTTCTCCAAATGGTGTAGTTCCTTTCCGGCGCCGTCAGCTGCCGGGAATAGTAAGCACAGGGCAATAAGTCTGTCCCCTGCGGCTGTAGCAGGATCGCTCCCACTGCTACATCCGATGCATCTGCTTGCACAATGAAAGGGGTGTGGGGGTTAGGATGCTGTAGAAGCGGCTGTGTGGTGAACAGCTGCTTTAGCTTCCGGAACCCCGCGTCCGCCTCCGATGTCCACCGGAACGGCACCTTTCCTCGCAGACACTGGGTGATGGGGTCGGCCCACTTGGCAAAGTCCGGGATGAACTTCCTGTAGTAGTTGGCAAAGCCCAGGAATCTCTGAATGTCTTTTTGCTGGCAGGAGCCTTCCAGTCTGCCACAGCTTGAATCTTGGTGCCATCCATGTCGATGCCTGTGGGAGAGATGCGGTAGCCCAGGAAATCTACCTTGCGTAGATCAAATGCGCATTTCTCCAACTTGGCATAGAGACCGTGGTCTCTCAGCCTCTGTAGCACCTCTTTCACATGGCGGTCGTGGGTCGCCTGGTCAGGCGAAAAGATCAACAGATCGTCCAAATACACTGCCAGATAACGATCTAGCAGGTCTCGAAAGATGTCATTCATGAAATGTTGGAAACAGGCGGGAGCATTACACAAACCGAATCCCATAACTCTGTATTCAAAACTTCCCCACTTGGTCTGGAAAACTGTCTTCCATTCGTCGCCCTGACGAATACGCACCAGATTATAAGCACCTCTCAGGTCCAATTTGGTGAAAACTCAATGGCAGGGGGTAGCGGTTCCGAATCATGATCTTGTTAAGCTCCCGGTAGTCATTGCAGAGCCGCAACTCCCCAGATTTCTTCTTGACAAACAGGATGGGCGCCCCGGCCGGGGACTGGGAAGGCCGGATGAACCCCTTACGCAGATTCTCATCCAAAAAACTCCCGGAGAGCCTTTTGCTCGGGTTCCGAGAGAGGGTAGAGTCTTCCACGTGGGATGGGGGCTCCGGGCTCCAACTCAATGGCACAGTCATAAGGTCGGTGGGGAGGCAAGCGTTCCGCCTCCTTCTCGCTGAAAACATCCCAAAACCCCGCATACTTTTTGGGCAAAGTAGCGGCCTGTTCCACCTCTTGGGCCTGGCACGCCTGAGCCGTCATGCAATGTCCCTGGCAATGTTCTGAGGAAAACTGCAACTGCCTTTTGGCCCAGGAGATCTGCGGATCGTGGAGAGTCAGCCAAACGATGCCCAGAATCACTGGGAAATCTGACAACTTGGTTACAAGGAAAGAAATGTCCTCTTTGTGAGAGCTTGTCCACATCTTGGTAGGGGCAGTGTATTGGGTCACGGCCCCGGCTTTTAGTTGCCTGCCGACGATGGTTTGTACGCTCTTAGGCTCCTTGAGATCATGAAACTGTAATCCGGCAGACTTGGCATAGTCTGCATCAATGAAGTTGTTGGTGGCCCCTGAGTCAATCATGGCATGCACCATCATTGGCCCCTTCTCTTTTGACCACAGGGCGACCATCACCAAAAACAACTGTCCAGTCTGGGGTTCTGGGGGAAGGTTAGCGACCGTGGCCTGAGTTAGCAAACCCACTTAAACTCGGCCGGCCCCTTCCCCCGCCATCTGGATGGCCTCTTCAGCCTCTTGGGGTTCTTCAAACGCGGCCGAGGCTCAAGGAGTCTTGCCGCGCGGCTTCTGGGGGCACTCTTTGGAAAAATGACCGGATCCTCCACAGTACCAGCACAGGTTCAGCCGCTGGCACCGGGCTTTTTTGGCGGCGTCCACTTTGGGCCTCACGTGCCCCAACTGCATGGGCTCTGGTTCATCTAACGGCTGGGGAGCCAGTGCGAACGGCTGAAACGAAAAGCGGCTGGCCCCCGTCTCCTTGCGCACCACCGGTTTCTCCCCAAACCCTTTGTCCCAGCGTCTCCGGGTCTGCAATCCAGCCTCCACCCGTATGCTCAGGACGATCGCCTCCTCCAGGTCGGCAGGCTGAGTAGCCCCTCTCAGGATCTCCTGTTGCATCTCCGGCGACAGGCCTTTCATATACTGGTAACGCAAGGCAGCGGGATTCCAGGCCACTTGGGCTGCCAACACACGGAACCGAGAGATGTATTGGGACAAAGGCATGTCTCTCATAGACAAACGATCCAGCTCCCTCTCCGCCAGCTCCACATTCATGGGGTCTCCCCACGTAGTCTTGATGGCCTCCAGGAACGCCGCCAACGTGGCCACTTGTGGGGAGGCGGACTGCAACTGCGTGGTAGCCCAGGCTGCCGCCGTCCCCTCCAGTAGAGTGTAAACAAAGCCCACCTTGGCTCGCTCGGTGGCGAACTCCGTGGGCCGGAGCTCCAGGTACATTTCACATTGTCCAATGAGCACGTTGACTTGGGCCGGGTTCCCACCAAACCGGGCTGGAGTAGATACAGAAGGGTGTCGGCCAGCTCTGGGCCGCAATTCTCCCAGTTCCTGTTGCATCTCTGCAACTTGGGTGGCGGTCAACTGAGCCATCTCGCCGACCCGCTGTCTGCGTCGCCTGGAGCGTCCCGTGGTGTGAAAAGGGGTTCGTGGAGTAGCTCGGCCAACTGTCACGATGCAGGGTCTTGGCCCAGCCCCTTAATCACACACACACAGACGGTAATCAGCTAACTATTTATTGAATAATGAAAACAGGTAAAAAGGTAAATTGTCCATAAAAAGTATCAAAAAGTTCAATCCAAAATAGGTAAAGAGTCTGTAGGTAAAATCCAAAGGCAACCGTGGCAAGGCACCGCAAAACTATGCGGATCTAGGACTTGGTCCGTGGCAAAGAACAAGGCAAAGTTCATGAACAACTCCAAGAACTACTTAGCAAGGCTCGAGCCGGCAACTTGGGTCCCTGGAACTCCGCTCGCTTCACTCCTCTTAGAATAGAAGTGGCCGAGCTACTGAGGATTCGTTCCCATGGATCCTACACTTAATCCCCGTGACGGGGCTCCCGACGCTCTAGGCTTCTGCGCCAATCTGTGCTACGGGACCTCGCGCCTCTCTGGCGCTCTAGGCTACGGTGCCAATCCCTCCTGCTAGACTCAATGCTCCGTCTCCTATCAAAGCTCTGTCCTTGCCTCCCAGCACCTGGGTCGCTATCTTCATGAGAGCTGAACTCCCATTCAGCTTCCATGGGCTCATCCTCCACTGTTTCCCTGATTCTCTCCTGCGACCCGAAACCACCTGGTTTCTCATAATTATCGGAATCATCACTCTCAGGGTCAGTCTGAACTTCCCAGCTAGCATAGCCACCAGGCCATTCATCATCCCAGGCCAGGTTTTCTGTGGGAGAGGAAGGCCCAGCTAACTCATCAGCCCCTTCCTCCATGTCCTCATTAACTGCAGCTGGCCCTAATGCAAGTGGGACCTCCGGTGCTGCCCCCTGCCCCCCAGGCACGAAAGGGAACTGGGTTGCTACACCCCCCAATGTTTTCCTGAATAGGCTGGAATTTGGAGGAGAAAGGGGAAGGGGAAAGGAAGAGAGATAAGGAAAGAGAAGGAAAGGGAGGAAAATGCCAGTTTAAACCAGTGTGGATGGATTCCTTTCCTTTCGTTTCTCTCCCGCATCAGTTTAAACCAGTGTGGATGGGATGGATCCATGTCAGTTTAAACCAGTGTGGATGGATTCCTTTCCTTTCTCTCCCGCGTTGGTTTAAAC
Organism: Anolis apletophallus; assembly: GCA_030556195.1. Classification (NCBI taxonomy): domain Eukaryota; kingdom Metazoa; phylum Chordata; class Lepidosauria; order Squamata; family Anolidae; genus Anolis; species Anolis apletophallus. The sequence goes on along the minus strand of JARBWK010000006.1, from coordinate 89,692,920 downwards.
CAGTGTGGATGGGATGGATCATGTCAGTTTAAACCAGTGTGGATGGGGTGGATCCATGTCAGTTTAAACCAGTGTGGATGGATTCCTTTCCTTTCCCTCCCACGTCAGTTTAAATCAATGTTGATGGGATGGCTGCACGTCAATTTAAACCAGTGTGGATGGATTCCTTTCCTTTCCCAGAGGTTTTAACGAGAGCAGATGGATGTCTTCCCTTTGCTCCCCTCTTTTACTGGAGTAAAACAACTACTTTCAAAGTAAAGACCACCCAATGAAACCAGAAATAACCATTTGAAACCATTAACGAAGGATTTGGAAGTTTTGGAAATTTTGAAAAGTTTTGAACTTTTTTTCCCTGTGAAAATCAGAATTGACCTTAGATCCAAACCACCAGTGCCCCCTACATCCGAAACGAGTTTTGAACCTTTTTTTAATTATCAAACAAGCCTAATCACAACACAATTTGCATTATCAGAAAAGGTTGTAATGTTCGATAAAATGGTAGGCAATGGGAAAAGAGCAAAACTGCATTACTGGTTGATACACTTAATTAAAAGTCACAGCTCTGTGTTTGCAGGATCTGAGGACTCATCTACATTAGGCAGTTTATGTAGACCATCTGATAAATCACAAATATCAACAGCAGCAACCCTGCGCGGGCAAGTAAGAAAATACACTTATTGTCCCAATTCAAAGTGCAGGTTATCATCTACAAAGCCCTAAACGGCTGGGGATCTGACAATCTTCATGATCTCATCTTCCCCTAAGAACCTGCATGGTCTTTAAGATCTGCTAGGGAAGCCCTTCTCTCGCTCCCATCTCTGTCACAAGTACAGTTGATGGGGACGATTGAGAGGGCCTTCTCAGTGATGGCCTCCCAGCTCTTGAACTCTCTCCCTAGAGAGATTAGATTCGTGTCCACCCTCTCCACCTTCCGGAAAGGACCTGAAAACTTGGATGTTTCAATGTGCCTTTGATTAATTGGTTCATCTATTGACTTGGCCCACTAGCCCTAATTCATTGTCTGGCCTTGTAGCACTTTATTACCCACCCTGCCCTATAGCTGTATTGCAATAGCCCTTGCCCCACCCTCCCAGATCTGAACATGCCCACAGTCTCGGTTACTGGTTGATGGTTATTGTTGTTCTTTTCTATGATGTCTGTTGTTTGATTTTATTGTTTTAATTATTGAAATGCAATGTAATTTAATTGTGCTAGATTCTATTCTGTTTTTGTTGGTCTTGGTTCTCATGTAAATAGCCCTGAGTCCATTTGGGGAGATGGTAGTGGGATATAAAAATAAAGTTATCATCATCATTGAACTAGTCTTGCTCTAATAAGTTTAAAACAATGAAAGTCAAAACTGGATTACCAGATCATTCAGAGGATCTATGAGCTAACTATCTATATTTTCAGGTTGTCTTGTGAGCGCACTCCAAATGGATAAATGTCACACACAAAATTGGAATTTAGACAAAAATAGACAATTTTATTGGTTACAGTTGTACAGGAAATCTGGGTTGGCGTTTGGATGAGCCAGGATCTAGGCATTGACCAACTTGCTTGTTGATCAATGAGCCCACATCTCTTGTCTAGTACCAGAGTTCTAAGTATGACAGGAAGGACCTGCCACCTTTTCAAATGAATGATTTTGAAATCATTGGCTGGTTTGCTCCCTCAATACCGTGGCATGTTCAGAAGCTCAGTGATGTATCCAGATGCTTACTGCCCCATCACTCACCATTTGCCACCAGGTATCGGCTCCTGCCTAGACCCCACAAACTGAGTTGCAGAGTAAGTTGTGCATACCTCATATGTTCCTATTTAGTTAGAAATATGATATTGTGTGCACTTTGTATTTATTGATTGATTCCAGTTATATGCTTTTCTCCTGATGTGGGCTCCAAGGCAGTTCACTAACAACAACAAACAACAACAACAACAACACTTTATTATTATATCCTGCCACCATCTCCTCAAAGGGACTCATTTATTTTATTTATTTATTTCATGCACTTTTACCCCACCCTTCCCCCCGAAAGGGGACTCAGGGCGGCCTCACACAAGCACCATACGATGCTGTCAATAAGTAAACATTTCGAAGTACAATTAACACATTAAAAACCATTAAAACATTCAAAACCATTAAGACACATTATATAATTCAATAGACAGTAGATTATATATGCCAGTACAACTAAATCCAAGTCTAGGCAGATTCAATGTTGCAAATATCCTAAGTTTTCTTTCCAATTGCCGCTATCCGTTAATCAAACACCTGGTCCCAGAGCCAAGTCTTCTAAAGGACAGGAGGGAGGTGGCCAACCTGATGTCCTTGGGGAAAGAGTTCCACAGATGGGGGGGGGGGGCACTGCTGAAAAGGCCTTGTCTCTCGTCCCCACCAACCGCATTTGAGATTGGTGGCTTACACACGGCATATGTGCCTAAAACAAAACATGAAACAAAGCACAATATAAAATGCAATTAAAATTAAAATAAAACCAGATAAAACCCAACAATAAAAATTTTAAAACAATTTAAAGTACATCAGAAACATTATTCTTAATATATATAAAATATGGGCACACATCCTTATTTTTATTTAGATACTGATTTGATTTGATTTTTATTTACTTTATTTTTATCCTGCTTTTCTCTTGATATAGGGAATTATGGTTGCTCAATTGCCCCAACTAAGTTAGTAGTCTAAATTAATACGTAGATATGTGTAAACGTGTACACACACTCTTAATGATACATACATATTAATATTGATTTCATTTATGTTTACATCTATGGGTTTTCGGAACACCTGGCACCCTGCCAGGAAGAGTGAACAGGCCAGATGTTTTCTTTTGTTCTCTAGTCCAAATCTTTTCCCCTTTTATACAATGACTTAACCAGATAGAAATGTCCTATCCAATTTAATTTAGGTTCACCATCATAAGGAAAATGGTTTCAATTTTTCATCTGATCATTGGTAATCTAATAATAAGATTAATATATTTTCTTTGAAAATCTATGAGCACAATCATGTACACAAATAATTACAGATACAAAAAAAACTACATTTGAGAATGAAGTAGAGAGTAAATTTGCAGAAAAGGACAGTCCAATCCATATAGTTCAAAAGGAAATCTGTACTTTATGGATTCCTCAAGCAACCCTAGACATACATTGTAAGAAATTCAAAGTTTTTATTATTTATATAAATAAAAACTATATTTTATTTTATAGAAGGTGTAAGGACTCACCTGTCCTAAGTGGGTGGAAAGCCTGCTTGGAAGTTTTGTTTTTCTGTTGGAAGATAGCTGGCATCCATTTTGGTGAGGGATTTGCAGCTAGCAGCCATCAGAGGGAGGTCATAGCTAGAGAGGGCGCGTGGCCTTAGAGTCAAACCTGCTCAGAGATAGGAGTGCCCTGTGATTGGCTGAGTGCCAGAGGGGAGGAGCAGAGCTGACTAGAGGAGGGATCTTGTCAGAAAGATCCTCAGTCTTGGGCAGAGCTTTGATTGAGAGACATCTTAGCTCTAGCTGTCTTGGTTGAGGTGGGAGTGACAATATCCTCCAAGCCTCAGCCATAGATTCTGACAAGTCTGTTACTATAGTGGCACATCCAGGGTGTTTGGGGTGACACTGATAGTTAGGTTAGAGCCATTAGGGCTGACTTTGTAGAGTCAGACTAAACACCTTGTCTCCTCAGTGTATAGAGGGAAAGGTGGGTTCTGAGGCTAGGAGTTAGCAAGGTAGCTAACTCAGTCAGGCAAGACTCAGGGGGATTTTCTAGTGGATAGAAGCCCCTAGTAGGAACCAGCTGTTCACTGCTATTTTCAGACAATAGGATGACAGGTTTATATTTTAGTCAAGACTCAGTACTGACTAGAGTGTTAAGATCTAAGCTTAGTGAACTATTTTCTGTAACCACACGCTCAGCATATTATTACCTGTAACCGCACGCACCAGCATATTGCCTCTCTGTAGAACCAGTACGATCTGTGCCTCATTGCTAACCGTTTGTTAATTAATAAATTCTTTTTATAGTTAACTTCAAGAAGTCTCCATCTCTCTATCTTTTAGTTCCTCACAGTGTGGTTGTTTTGGGCTGCTCGGTTATAAGAACTACCAAGTAAACCTCTTAATTATTAATCTAAAATCCTAATTTGAATGTTAGGTTGGTGGCAGTACTACTGGGAGTATTATTTTTAATTAATAATCTCTAAAACCAGTGTCAGGTTGTGACATATTAATTGGTGTCCAGCGGTTGGATTCGATCAGGACACACAATCCAGTCAGCCAGAATTTTCCCTCCAAAACTCTGAGGGGAAATTCTGAGGAAAAATTGTCCCAAAGTCAACGGGGAACAATTTACCTCAGAAGCTGCCGCCGAACATTAGACACACACACGACTATGGCTCTACCACGGGGAAGAAGGAATTTGTTCACTGACGAGGGGAGTGATGAGGAATGCCAGGCTGAACAACAGCAGCCGGAAGGAGAAGATGTGGGGGAGGCCATTGCCAGCTCAGTGATGCTCCAACAGAAGCAGCTGGAGTTTGACATGATGAAATTCCAAGCTGAGAGAGAAAAAGAGCGGGAAGAGAAAGAGGCTGAAGAGAAAGAGGCTGAGAGGGGAAGAGAGAGACTGGCTCGTGAGGCAGAGTGGGAAGAAAAGAGAATGTTGTTTGAGGCAAAACAACGGGAGAAGGAGGTAGAGCAACATGAGAAAGATAAAAGATTTGAGGCAAAAATGCAAAGAGTAGCAGAGGCTAAGAAAAGAGTGAAAATGGAGATGGATAAGCTGGCTATGGCACAACAAATGTTAAGACAAGGCCATGTCACAGATGCCTTGCCTACATGATTACAAAAGGTTTAGAAAGAACTAGGAGTAATCTGTGGCTGGTGCTAGATATGGTGTCATGGTTTAGTCGCACAGGAGATATGGACAGTGCCATGGAGGTTGTGGCTCAAGCTTTGGAATGGCACCAGGAATTTCAGCCAGGGACTCCAGGCCATTTGTCTCTCCTCAGGAAAGCAAGAGAGCTTTCTAAAAGAGCCATGGGGTTGGCTCAGGAGGAAGAAGGAGACAGGGATGGTGGAGTTGGCCCAAAGCTGAACGATGTGGCTGCGGGAGTGGTACAGAAAGTTACCAAGGAGCCCATCGAGGTTGCCAGGGAAGCCAGGGAGCCAGTAACCGAGAGAATGGTGGTCCAGGAAATCTCCACAAAACTTGATGTGTGTGCCAGTGACACTAGCAGAGCCGTGGTCAAGCACACACCAAGTGCCAAAATTACCTCAGAGCAGTGAGGGAAGCTGCAGGAGGGCAAAGTGGGCAGAGAGGCAGAGGTCCAAAGCTCCGAGTGGACCAGGGGTACCTCAGAGCCGCAAGAGACAGTGTCGGAAGTAGCTGAGGTGCTGGATCAGTTGGAGGGAGATCAAGAGGTTAGCTCCCTGATGGTCAAGAGACCAAGAGAGTGGGTCCAGAAAGGGAAGCCTCACAAAGCTATTCAGGGCCCTAAGAAAGTGGACGCCAGCTCGGGTCCAGTCACCCAGAGACCTGTCTGTTATTTCTGCCAAACGCCAGGTCATGTTCGGGCATTTTGCTCTAAGCTGACGAATAAGAGGCCAGTTTCCCCGCCAAAAACTGTCAAGGTAGTTGCAAGATTACCTCAGGCAGAGGATCCCACTCCGGAGGAAAACGTACCCAGAGTTATGAGGGTATGGAGTGTGGATCAGAAGATCAATGAAGATTATCTTGAAGAAATCCGAGTTAATCACAAAAGGTTACTGGGAATGAGGGATACTGGGGCTGACGTGTGCCTGGTTCAGCCCCAGCTCGTTAAAGAAGGCCAGATGATTCCTGGGGGAAGGTGGCGCATTAAAGGAATCCATGGCCCAATTTTCGAAGTGGACATCGCCACAATCCCGGTCCACTATCGAAAGTATGAAGGGGACTGGGCAGTGGGGGTTCTCCCAAGTCTGGAAGTTCCCCTGTTGATTGGTAATGACTTAAGAGAGCATTGTAAGAAAATTAATGCCATTACCAGAAGCCAGGCAGAAAAGGCGGGAAAACGTGAGGAGGCTAATTTTACCTCACAAACAGCAGAAAGCTCTCCTCAGAGCAGTGCTGAAGAGTTCCCAGTGATGCCTAGTGTAAGCCACCCTGTGGATTTCTTGAGGTATCAGCAGGAGGATGAGAGCCTAAGAGAAATGTGGAGGGAAATCAGCCCTGAAGAGGCTAGATCCACAGAGGCAAACCCTGCTGTGATTAAAACCATAGGGAACAAGCTGTTTCGGGTGGCCCGACGCAAGAAAGGCACCACCCTGTATAAGGAGACCACACAGCTGGTGGTACCTCAACAGTTTAGAGAGAAAATCCTTTAGCCCATGATGTGAAGTGGACATCTAGGCATTAAGAAAACAAAGGAGAGAATTAGATTCTTCCCGAAGATGATGGCTGCCCGTGTGAGGCATGCCAGTTTGTGGACATCTAGGCATGTCCAAGAAAACACATCCTTCCCGATGACACCAGTGACCCGGGATGGAAGATTTGCTGACGGCTGTGGAGACTCGTTATGACGATTCCATTGGCTAACACAGTGGCGCTGCTGCATCTGTGTGCAGGCGTGGGGTGTCCCGAGTCCAGTGGTGCCAATGTGAGGACCACCTTCACACTCCAGATGTTGCAGGAGATGTTCTGGACCTGTGGTCTTCGACAACTGACAGCAGCCCAGGGTCATTCCCAAGCAACCGGGCTGACCGAGTGGTTCACAGTCATTCTAAGCCAGCTACAGTGGTCCTGTGTCCAGCAAAGCCCAGATGTTTGGAAGGAGAGGATCCAGCAGTCCCTGTGTTCCAGTCGGGAGGTGCCTCGAGAGAACACCAGGTGCCGTGTGTTCCAGTGGCCGAGCGGGAGAGTGCCAAGAGGTCAACTGGACGTCCTGAGAGAGGCCTGGACGGGACAGGAGGAGCTTCCGGACAGAGATGGTGTCACCACCATCAAGGACTTGAGGGGACATTTAGCCAACACCAGAGACTCTGTTACAGAGGTCTTGTCAGCTTCCCAGCAACAGCAGTGGCAGGAGATGACAAGTCTGCAAGCAAGATTGAAGACTTTGACTGAGGGGGGAACATGCAAAGATTTGCATGGGACTGTGTTAACATCTAGTCTCTCTAGTAGCCTGGCAAATGCACAAGTTATCCCACTGGCAGAGGGAAAAGTATCTCTTTCAGGTTGGGGGAGGGTAGAGAGAGTGTGGCTTGCCTGTGATAGAAGAACAAAGTAACATTACTGCTGCAGAGAGGGAGCAGCTGAGAGAATTGTTACAGCCTGATCTAGGAAGGAGCTGGTGTTTTAAAGGGGGAGGAAGTCCCAGCTGGAGAAACAAAACACCATTCCAACAGTTTGTTGGAAAGTCCAAGCCAGATTGCCACAATGGTGTGCGAGCTAGGTAGATGAGAGACATCTGCCTAGGTACATCTTGAAGTTGGAGTTCAAGCCTCCAAGACTTTAAGGGTTGCAAATTTATAACCTGGAAAAGATACAAATCCGATGGGGCTAGACACCCCAGGGTTATTATTATTGCTGATTGATTAAAGGTTCAGGTAAAGTATTATGTATATAGCATGTTTTGTAGGCCTAACCTGTTTTTATTTACAGAAGGGTTACAATTGTATGTATGTTGTATATATATAATGCTGATGATACCTGTTAGATATTGCATTTTAGTTATGATTTGCAAATGTAAGAGTTGACTGTATTTCTATGCTCCAGGGTAGGTTAGCACTGGAGGGGATTAGAATGCAGGAGTTAGGTAGGGAGGTGATAGAGATTTCCTTTGCCTCAGCAGTTGAGTAAAATTCTACTGCATTCAGCAAATAACCTGAATTGGGGAGGTGTAAGGACTCACCTGTCCTAAGTGGGTGGAAAGCCTGCTTGGAAGTTTTGTTTTTCTGTTGGAAGATAGCTGGCATCCATTTTGGTGAGGGATTTGCAGCTAGCAGCCATCAGGGGGAGGTCATAGCCAGAGAGGGGGCGTGGCCTTAGAGTCAATCCTGCTCAGAGATAGGAGTGTCCTGTGATTGGCTGAGTGCCAGAGGGGAGGAGCAGAGCTGACTAGAGGAGGGATCTTGTCAGAAAGATCCTCAGTCTTGGGCAGAGATTTGATTGAGAGACATCTCAGCGCTAGCTGTCTTGGTTGGAGGTGGGAGTGACAATATCCTCCAAGCCTCAGCCATCGATTCTGACAAGTCTGTTACTATAGTGGCACATCCAGGGTGTTTGGGGTGACACTGATAGTTAGGTTAGTGTCACACCACAGTGCCTCCAGGCTGCCCATTTGCCCAGGCTTACACAGGCCCATCCGGCCCAGGAAGTGGGTAAACCGTCAGTTTGATGCTCCCCAGGCCCCATCAGGGCCTCTCTGCATTCTCGTGTGAAAGTGGCACGGAATGCACAGATAACTACCGCCAAGGTTACCAAAGCGTAACTCCCTTTTGGCCAGGTGCTGCAGAGGAACCATAAACTATTCCTCCCTCAAACATCTGTGCCGGTAATTGGGGAACATTCCGGAGAACCTTAGGTAACAATAAACATATAGTTTCTTATCAATCATTGGGCTTGATGTTCGACGCACTAGGGACTGGCCAAGGGACCCTATATCAGAGAACCCCTCACTATAGGGGGCATCTCGGATCAACTCATGCCAACCAAGGATGTTACTCTGAAGAGCCGGCCACAGACGGCCTGACCTAAGCTACTCCCGCCCTTTCCACCGGGCTGCCTTGGTCCATTGAACTCTGTAAAAGGCGTCCTGCTCAAGCCTTGTTGCTGCTAAGACTTTCGTGCTAAGCTTCCCTGCTTCCCAAGCCGCCCGGTCGTGGACACGGAGGGAATCTGTTTGGAGACTCTTCCTGCGCATCCGGCTTGGAATCCCCGCTGCAGGACTTTCTACCTGCTGTTCCCGATTGCTACTTTAAGGCATTGTATGGGCCTTCACGCTTTCCTCTTTCCTGCACAATAAAACTGTGTTGTACCTCAAAGCTGTGTGGTTTGTTCAGGGAGATCAAGTGCGGCCAAGCCGTAGAAGGCGACAGCTAGAGCCATTAGGGCTGACTTTGTAGAGTCAGACTAAACACCTTGTCTCCTCAGTGTATAGAGGGAAAGGTGGGTTCTGAGGCTAGGAGTTAGCAAGGTAGCTAACTCAGTCAGGCAAGACTCAGGGGGATTTTCTAGTGGATAGAAGCCCCTAGTAGGAACCAGCTGTTCACTGCTATTTTCAGACAATAGGGTGACAGGTTTATATTTTAGTCAAGACTCAGTACTGACTAGAGTGTTAAGATCTAAGCTTAGTGAACTATTTTCTGTAACCACACGCTGAGCATATTATTACCTGTAACCGCACACACCAGTATATTGCCTCTCTGTAGAACCAGTACGATCTGTGCCTTATTGCTAGCCGTTGGTTAATTAATAACTTCTTTTTATTGTTAACTTCAAGAAGTCTCCATCTCTCTATCTTTTAGTTCCTCACAGTGTGGTTGTTTGTTAGGTTGGTGGCAGTACTACCGGGAGTATTATTTTTAATTAATAATCTCTAAAACCAGTGTCAGGTCGTGACAACATGCTATAACAATGAATGTTACCAAGCAGTTAAATTCTCTGAATAAGTTGAAGCCCTGCTTTCCACTAGGCAATTTTTTTCTAAAATTGCCAAAGACTGGCACTTGGAGAAGCTTTTACTGTTACAAGTTCACTCAGTTCAAGAGACAACCCTGAAGGCTGGAAAGAGGCCAGCATAATCCAATTATTAAAGAAGCTACCGAGAGCCATACCAGAAGATTACAGACCAGTGAACTTAGTGCCAATTTCAGGCAATGTCTTAAGAAACTGTTTTAAGATATGCACTGAAATAGGAGCAAAGCCACATTTTAATCAAGGTTTGGTTTGGTAACACAGAAGGAAAATTAATCAGTCCCAGGAATGCCAGAACTCCATTAATCATAGCACTGTTTGTAGTTTATTCAGAAAAGTATTTGTATGTTAGTGGGTTCCTCATGGTGCTCTACAATTTCCCTTCATTAAAAATATTGTGTGACAGTCCCAGATAAATAGATTACACATTTATCTGTTATAGTTCAAATTATGGCTTTTCTCATGAAGAAAGGAAACTGTCCCACGAGACTGAAAGATGTTTTCATTCTGCAAAGTTAGGTAACTTTTAGTCAAATGTTATTGAACTGCAACTACCATTAGCACTCATCGCCATAGTTATTGGTGAAGGATGATGGGGTTGATACTCTAGCAACATCTGGAGAAATTCATGCTGTTCATCCCTGACATTCAGACATGTTTCCACTTTTATCAGCGGCATTACTGAGATGAACATGTGTTTTTCAACATCACTGAGATCAAAGGATCTCCTAGAAAAGGTATACCATAAAAATAACACTATGTAACAACATTTGAATATTTTTTGTTCCTGGTTTGAAAATGTTCTTTCCTATTTAATTATGTGGTACTTACTTTGAAAATCTTTGTTATACTCCAAAAACTTTGTTTTTGTGGCTGTCACAAACTACATGGAACTGATTGATACTCCATTAGATACTCACTGAAAAACTATAGTAAAATGTTCTGCAGGATGTTCTGCAAAACCAAAGCGTTTGCAATTCAATAAATCTTTTCCATGTTTTTATGAAAGAACCAATTACGAAATGACCCGGGAACAAAAACTGTGTTAAATAGCTATTTATTTTTATATATGCTACTTTTTCCTCTCTTAAAAGTGGAATTACAAGAGACTCAAAGAAGAGATGCATTGCTTGATGTCTCAGGTAAAAGTGAATTAATGCAGAGAAATCTTGAATTAGTTGTTCCAGTACAGAGAAAGAGTCTGACCGGCTTTAATTGGATTGAAAAGCTGAATAATTTCTGACTCACTTACTGATTCGTAAGGGAAATGGCGGAAGAAACTTCGGAAGGGCAAAGGGACTTCCGGTTTCCTTAAAAATGTCAAAATCACTTCAAAAAGGAAATATTTCCCAATTTATTCTGAATTATTAAGATTCCGACCAAACCTAACCATGCCTACTGTATACACATTGAAAATCTCTAATCCTGGAACCAGAAGTATTTGCCTGGAACCAGAAATATTTGGGTATTCAGATTTTTTTAGTACCTATATTTACATTAATGTACACAATGGGATATTTAGGAAATGGGACCCATGTCTAAACATAAAATTTATTTATGCTCCATATTTGTCTTATATGCATAGCTTGAAGATTTTTTATACAACATTTGGAACAATTTTGTACACAGTTTAGGATTTTGGAGTATTTTGGAATTTGGAATTCTAGGTAAGGATCATTCAACCTGTATAAAATTTGAAAGTAAATTTATTGTCGAAGGCTGTCATGACCGGAATCTCTGGGTTGTTGTAGGTTTTTCAGGCTATATGGCCATGTTCTAGAAGCATTCTAGAAAGTAAATTTCTTTTTAAAATGCATGCAAACCTCAGTATTCATAATATCATAATATCGAAAAATAGTTTAACAGTTTTCCTTGTGAATGTTTGTTATCAGTTTTACATTTTGGTTTAGTAAAATAATTTGAGCCATTATTTTTGGTGGATTTATCTGCTTTATTTTCTCCTGTACATAGCAGAACTGAAGGAGACCCTAGTGGCACAATGGGTTAAACCCTTGTACTGGCAGGACTGCTGACCAACAGGTTGAAGGTTAGAATCTGGGGAGGGGGGTAAGCTCCCATTTCAACTCTAGCTTCCCATACGGGGACATGAGAGAAACCTCTCACAGAATTGTAAAAATCAAACATCCAGGCATCCCCTGGGCAACATCCTTGCAGACGGCCAATTCTCTCACACCAACATGTAGTTTCTCAGGTTGCTCCTGACATGAAAAAATAAGCAGAATAGAATATGGATACTTCAATAGCTGAAAATGTGAAGTTTATGTCCATCGAATCAAAAAAGTATATACTAGCATCCCAGGACTGTTCCTCAAGCAAGATTCTTGAAATGTCTTAAGCAATCACCCTGGAGCCAGAACAAGAAAAGAAAAATTCACAGACTCTGCTTCACAGTTTGATAGCTTCCATAAAACCACTTAAAACAAGAGGCTCCCCCTCCCTTTGAGTAAAAGGTGTTTGCCTCCTAGAGCAGAGGATACCTCTCTTGAAGCACTAAGACCATATGAAAAAGCAGATAAGAAAACAGAGCCTGTTCTCAGTTAGCATCAAAGGTATTCACTGCAGACCAAACATTAAACAATTGATGGACACCAGGCCAGATGTTGAAGCTGATAGTTCCAGTCTAAGCAAAGATTCTTACAAAAAACCTCTTCTAATCCTTATTTTACACAGAAGACAAGCAGAAATGTGGAGATAAAGTATCTAGATCTGATGTAAACCATACATTTATAACATTTTACATGTATTTGTAAGCCATAGGCACTGGCTATCAGAAACCACGAAGTGTCACTTTTTAATATAGAAACATGGCCAGAACAGCCTTCACATCAGCCACATTGTTCTCAGCTCTTGAAGTTGAAGGACACTGCTCCAGACTCCTCTGATTTTTGGTTTGGTTTTTGTTTTGGCTGTGACAAGACATAAAAATTGCTACACACTGCAGCAATTTACAGATTGCTACAAAGCCATGGACTCAACAGAGGCTCCTCCTCTGCCTGCCTCAACCTGCACTTTCTGTTTCTGGCTCTGTTTCTGAGAAGGGTGGGTTATAAATGAAATAAATAAATAAATAAATGTTTGTGCTGTGCCAAAAAAATAATAATTCCCATTACTTTTGGGACAGACCACACACACATAATCAGTTTGTTACTACATGCTTGATGTGCACCAAACCAAATGAATAGAAGTCATATTTGTCTAAAATTGTTCTCTGGAGGCAATATCATGATAAAATGAGAGAGAGAGAGAGAGAGAGAGAGAGAGAGAGAGAGATTCTATAGAGTAGAATCAGAAATCGTGATTAAAATTCAGATTGGTACCTTAAGTTTGAATTCCATGCTCCAACTGCCATTGCTCTGGCCTTTGAGGGAGAGAAGAGCAGTCAGTATATGTTGCATTTCATCCACCCCCATTTCCTTTCCTTATATTCCATGTTTTACTTTGATTGTAAGCACGAGTGCATAAAATGCAATTTAATGCTTAGTAAGCCACCTTTTTGGATAAAAGTTGAAGTGCAAATGCTCTAAATCAGGGGTGCTCACACTTTTTCAGCATGCGAGCTACTTATAAAACAACCAAGTCAAAATGATCTACTTACCCACTACAAAAATATGAAACATATAACACAATATATGCTTAGAACTGGGTTTTCTGAGTCCACATTGCCATATAATCTGATTCAAAGCAGATAACATGGGATTTTTTTCAACTGTGTGGAAAGGACCTCAGATAACCCAGGGCCGGCAGCACTTGGGCGGCGTTGGGAGCCTGTGGGGTGGAACTGAGCCTTTCTCCCGCCCTGCCTGCGATCTACCAGGACGCTCTACACGATCTACCAGTAGATCGCGATCTACCTAATGAGCACCCCTGCTCTAAATCAATCAATCAAGGTGCTGGCATGGGAGTATTTCATATCTCTGGATAACCTAAACCAGTGCCATCATCCCCCTTTCCCTGCATTCATTAACATAGGGAAAGAGGAGTTCCAATGTCCGAGGGGCCCCAATAGGAATAATAACGGGGAGGAGGATATGCGGGAAACGGAGACCATTAATACGGCCTAGGGACGATGGCAGAGCATTAGTAGTTCCAAGTCGGTCTCCTGACAATGTAAGTTTGGGTACCCAGGATGGCGGTTCCTCTGGATTAAGGTTGGTGCTGTTGAACGCCAGATCTGTCAACGGTAAAACAGCTATTATCCAGGACTTAATCCTGGAAGAATGGGCAGATTTGGCGTGCATAACGGAGACTAGGTTGGATGAGGCTGGAGGCGTAAATCTGACCCAGCTTTGTCCACCAGGCTTCTCCGTGCAGCACCAGCCAAGATCCGGAGGACGTGGAGGTGGGGTTGCGGTGGTCTATAAAGATTCCACCCCCCTAACCAGGTGCCCCATTCCTCAGTCAACCAATTTCGAATGTGTCCACCTGAGGGTAGATGACCGGGACAGAATAGGGATTCTGTTAGTGTACCGTCCACCCCGCTGCACTACAGTCTCCCTACCTGAGCTATCCGGGGTGGTCTCAAGCCTGGTATTGGAGTCCCAACGGCTCATTGTGCTGGGGGACTTCAATGTCCACGCGGAGTCCACCCTTTCAGGAGCGGCTCAGGACTTCATGTCTTCCATGGCAACCATGGGGCTGTCCCAACAGGTATCTGGCCCTACCCGCTGTGCTGGCCACACTTTAGATTTGGTTTTCTGTCAGGGATGGGAGAATGGTGGTGGTGTGGAGGAGCTGACCATCGCTCCGTTGCCATGGACCGACCATCACCTGATCAGGTTTAGACTCACTGCATCCTCTAACCTCTGCAAGGGTGGAGGACCCATTAAGATGGTCCGCCCCAGGAGGCTTATGGATCCGGATGGATTCCTGACGGCTCTTGGGGAATTTCCCACCACCTCGGTTGGTGATCCTGTTGATGCTCTGGTCACTCTCTGGAATAGAGAGATGGCTAGGGCAATAGACACGATAGCTCCGGAACGGCCCTTTCAAGTAGCCAAGCTAAACCAGCTCCTTGGTTCAACGAGGAGTTGGCAGTGATGAAGCGAAGGAAGAGGGACCTAGAGAGCGTGTGGCGTTCGGATCCGAGCGAGCCAAATCGAACACTCCTTGATGCCTCTCTAAGGGCATATGGCGCGGCAATAAAGGCTGCAAAGAAATCTTTTCTGGCAGCCAATATTGCATCCGCAAAGAACCGTCCGGCGGAGCTGTTTCGAGTTGTCAGAGGCCTATTGCATCCCACCGTTCATGATGGGAGCCCCGACAACTCGGCAGCCCGCTGTGAAGCATTTGCTCGTTTTTTTGCGGACAAAGTCACTTTGATCTGTTCTGGTTTGGTCACCATGTTAACGGCAGTCTCTGAGAATGTAGCTGGAGCACCTGCTTGTCAAGTTTTGATGGATCAATTTCAATTGGTGAAACCCGAGGATGTGGACAAGATACTCGGAGGGATGAGAGCGACCACATGCATTCTAGACCCCTGCCCATCCTGGCTTCTAAAGGAGGCCAGAGGGGGATTGGCCGAGTGGGTAAAGGTGGTGGTCAATGCCTCCCTCCGGGAAGGCAACATTCCAGCGAGCTTAAAACAAGCTGTTATAAAACCGCTGTTGAAGAAACCATCACTGGACCCCACTCAATTTGTCAACTATCGGCCTGTTTCCAATCTTCCCTTTTGGGCAAAGTCTTGGAACGTGTGGTTGCCTCACAACTCCAAGTATTCTTGGAAGACACGGATTATCTGGATCCGGCACAGTCTGGTTTTAGGCCGGGGCATGGTACCGAGACAGCCTTGGTCGCCTTAGTGGATGATCTACGCTGGGAGCTGGACAGGGGCAGTGTGTCCCTGTTGGTTCTGCTGGACCTCTCAGCGGCCTTTGATACCATTGACCACGGTATCCTTCTGGGACGCCTCACGGAAATGGGCCTTGGAGGTACTGTTCTGCAGTGGCTCCGGTCCTTTCTGGACGGCCGATCTCAGAAGGTGTTACTGGGAGATACCTGCTCAACACTTAAACGAGAACAGTATGGACAATAATCATCAAATAAACACTTATTCAAAATCACGTGTTGTTTTATAATTAATATAGGTCAATAAACAGGTGAGTATTCACACACAATATACAATATACACATGAATGAATGCACAAGGCGTAAACAGAACACTCTGGCAGCTGGGAGGAAACCACTAAAAGGCCTCGTGGAAGGCAACTTTAAACCCACAAATTGGATGTGTAAAATCACAGTTCTCTAGGGTAAGAGTTCCATCAGTACCAAGTGGATATGCTCACAGTTAGAGCAGGAATTCCCCATGGAAGCCTCAAGTAGCCAAGAGTTCTTGAAGCCGCTGCAGTCCAGAAAGCTGCTTGTAAAAAATGTAAACAAGCGCTGGCTGGGGCTGCTGAGCGGGAAGCCGCTGCTCAATTACAAACTGCAGTAAGAGTCCCAATGGAAATGAATAGCAGTAAAGAGGTAGTTCCACACAATGAGGGAGGGCTGACGAGGGGCAAGTGCCCAGGCCTGATCTCGTTTCGACCTTCCCAGGTCTTTTTCAAGGCCAGGTGGACATCCAAAATATGTGGTATACGATACACATCAATAGCGGCAATCATGTAAAGTCTGGATGCTGAGCTCAATAATGCAGACAGGAATAGTCTGATGGCAGGAGCTCCTGCCATCAGACTATTCCTGTCTGCATTATTGAGCCTCAGCATCCAGACTTTATATGATTGCCGCTATTGATGTGTATCGTATACCACATATTTTGATGTCCACCTGGCCTTGAAAAAGACCTGGGAAGGTCGAACGAGATCAGGCCTGGGCACTTGCCCCTCGTCGGCCCTCATTGTGTGGAACTACCTCTTTACTGCTATTCATTTCCATTGGGACTCTTACTGCAGTTTGTAATTTGAGCAGCGGCTTCCCGCTCAGCAGCCCCAGCCAGCGTTTGTTTACATTTACAAGCAGCTTTCCTGACTGCAGCGGCTTCAAGAACTCTTGGCTACTTGAGGCTTCCATGGGGAATTCCTTCCTCTAACTGTGAGCATATCCACTTGGTACTCGATGGAACTCTTACCCTAGAGAACTGTGATTTTACACATCCAATTTGTGGGTTTAAAGTTGCCTTCCACGAGCCCCAGCTGCCAGAGTGTTCTGTTTACGTCTTGTGCATTCATTCATGTGTATATTGTATATTGTGTGTGAATACTCACCTGTTTATTGACCTATATTAATTATAAAACAACACGTGATTTTGAATAAGTGTTTATTTGATGATTATTGTCCATACTGTTCTCGTTTAAGTGCTTAGCTCTACATTGACACGGCCCCCACCTGTTGTATAACAGATACCTGCTCAACCCCTCAACCATTGTCTTGTGGGGTTCCTCAGGGCTCAATACTATCTCCCATGTTGTTTAACATCTGCATGAAGCCGCTGGGGGAGATCATCCGGAGTTTCAGGGTGCGGTGTTATCTGTACGCAGATGACGTCCAACTCTGTCACTCCTTCCCACCTGCTACTAAGGAGGTTGTTTTGGTCCTGAACCGGTGCTTGGCCGCTGTGTCGGACTGGATGAGGGCGAACAAATTGAAATTGAATCCAGACAAGACAGAGGCACTCCTGGTCAGTCGAAAGGCCGAACAGGGCATAGGGTTACAGCCTGCGTTGGACGGGCTTACACTCCCCCTGAAGACGCAGGTTCGCAGTTTGGGGCCCCAGGTTTCGACGGTGACCAGGGGAGCATTTGCACAGTTAAAACTTGTGCGCCAACTGCGCCCGTACCTTGGGAAGTCTGACTTGGCCACGGTAGTCCACGCTCTGGTTACATCCCGCATAGATTACTGCAACGCACTCTACGTGGGACTGCCTTTGAAGACTGTTCGGAAGCTTCAACTGGTCCAACAGACAGCAGCCAGATTGATAACAGAAGCGGCACTCAGGGAGCGTACAACACCTCTGTTGCGCCAGCTCCACTGGCTACCAGTTTGCTACCGGGCACAATTCAAAGTGCTGGCTTTAGCCTTTAAAGCCCTTAATGGTTCTGGTCCAACTTACATGTCCGAACGCATCTCTTTTTATGAACCTTCAAGATGCTTAAGATCATCTGGAGAGGCCCTGCTCTCGGTCCTGCCTGCTTCGCAGGCACGATTGGTGGGGACGAGAGACAGAGCCTTTTCAGTGGTGGCTCCTCAGCTTTGGAACGCCCTTCCAAATGACATCAGATTAGCCCCCTCCCTCCTGACATTTCGGAGGAAGGTCAAGACCTGGCTATTTGACCGGGCATTTGCAAATGAAGTATGATTATCAAATAGAGACCTAAGGAACGATGACGATGCAATTGGAAATCGACTTAATAATGAGACGCTGATATTGTGTTTTTAACGTTAAATGTTAAATTGTATATGTTGAAATTGTATTGATAATTGTTGGTTTGTTTGTCTTGAGCAGTTCCTGCTATTTGTACATCGCATCGAGTCAGCTTTGGGCTGAGAGAGGCGGTCTAGAAGCAAAGTAAATAATAAATAAGGGGACAGATTGACCTGTTGCCTCTTCTCCCAGACGGCTACAGAGCTCCAAGAGAGTTCCCGACCACTGCTGACTCCATAGAGGTGCTCACATGACAAGAAAGAAGATAGAGAGATTACTGAGCTCTGTAGTCACCTGGGAATGGTGACAGATGGTAAGGTAACAGTCCACGATGCTTCATGTGGTCTGAACTTGGCTGGTCGGCTGGAGTCTGATTCACTACTACTGTGAATTCAGGCCACCCTCCAGGGCAATCTGGAACATTTCTGTTCCAGACTATAAATGAGCCATGAGTAATATTTCTTTGAGCAGTATGCAGTAACCTTTAAGAAAGGGGCTGATGTCTTTTAAAAAATTCTTTTATTTTTCTGATATCAAACACAACAATCCATTTAGAAGCACTAAAAGAAATTGCACTGGAACATCAAGATCCACACTTAATCAAAACTGAGTAGCAACTGAATTGATAAAAATGTTGAATGTATGAAAGAACTGATGTTTTATTGTGTTTTTCAAATTCAGCCCCACAAAATACATTAAAAACAGCTACAACATTGGGAAAAGTGTTTTCATTGCACGTCTGCTTTATCGAGGGCATCTTTGTGCCATGTCACCACTTTTCTTGGCAAAATGCAGCTTTTTCAATTGCTTTGTCTGTGTATTTTGCTGAGAAAAGTGGTGAATTAAACACCTGTGCAGTGTTCAGAAAATAATGCAAGGTGTGCTTCATTTGTTCTAATGTACAACATGACAAGTGGGGAGCAGCAAATAGTCCCCTCAGTACTGAACTCACAATCCATCAAATACTTCAGATTCCATTTCCCCACATATCCAGCTTCTTTTCATTCTAAATTAAGTAACTGTAACCCTCATGCACAAAGATAGTGCATGCTAGTCAATCAAGTTTTTATGCAGAATGCATATACAATTAGACCAACAATGTAGACATTCCAGACCATTGTCAGCTGAGGACATAGGAAAATTGTTTACAAGTTTCAACCATTTTCCATAATTAAGATTGCTGTTCTACTGCCTGTTGACACTGAGTTCATTTACTCTGGGCAGTTTAGCAGGTTAGCTCAGTTTAAATATGCCCTGAAGCAGTCCCAAATCAAGCATATTTTTGATAAATCTGGGATCATTGTCTACATGGTCAGGGAGCACAGCCACAGCTTTGGAGCAGTATGCACCAATACCACCTCCATGTTGCTGTCCCCAGTACTTCTAGCTCGCACAGAGCTTGGCAGTTGGCTAGAAGCAGTGTTAGCAGGGACATGGCTATTATTCTCCTTTCCTTCTGTTGATGGTGCCAGTGTCCCATCTGGAGAGAGGATTAGACTGAATTGGACACAATCAGCTCTTCTGACCGTTTCAAAATCATGGGATACTATAGATCAGAGGTCCACAAACTAACCCCATGGGCTGGATACAACCCTCCAAAGTCATTTACCCAGCCCCCACCCTAAACTTTAGACTTAGTGTTGCCCAAAGTCTGAAACAACTTTAACGCACAACAACAATCCTAATTAACTTCACTATCTCATCAGACAAAAGCAGGCCCACACTTCCCATTGAAATACTGGAAAATTTTGTTGGTCAAAATTGTACTTCCTTTTAAATATTATCATTGTTCTGCTATCTTATTTTACACATAAATTATGTGAAGTGTGCATAGGAATTTGTTCATGTTTTTTTCAAACTATAGTCCTCCACCCTCAACAGGTTGTAGGACTGAACTAGTCCTTTGCTTAAAAAGTCTGAAGACCCTGCTATAAAGTTTTCATCTTACAAAGACAAACAATACCCCACTACATCTTCAACAAAGTATTTCCTCCCTTTTAATTTTGGTTCACAGTGATAAAATATCTCTAATGGAGATGTCTACATTTCCCCATATGTTCTGTGATGTCTTTTGAACAATATCACATATTCATGCATTTATTTATACCTTTAGGATCCAAACAAAATATGAGGCTAAGGTTTTAATTGGGAATATTCTGCCACAAAAAGAAGGGGGGGGGGGGAGGGAAAATGGATGATGGCCAGGATTAACTTAGTTGGCAGTTTCAGCTGCTTAGCATGCACAATTTGCTTGGCACACATACTGTAGGGTGCTTAGTTTTGACAGAGCTATTGTGACTGACAAGAGGATTGCTCTGTCTTCTGAAAATGTACAACACAGAACATTCTACCAGTTGAATTATTCATTCAGAGCTTCCGCCAACAAAGAGCAAGTTGCCTTTCAGTTATTTGAGGGGTGTCAGGGGGAGAGTTTTTTTATTATAAAAAAACAGGATGATGTCAATGGTATTTAATGGAGAGAGGTGTGATAATAATAAGCTTGAAAAGCATTGCAAGGGGTAACATCTGCTTAATAAATGCAAAGCTACTTAAAATACATTGGGGGAAAAGAAAAAAGTCTATAGAAAACAACCCTTACGATTTGAAAGAACTGGAAACAAATGCAGACTTGACATTTAAAATGCAAGAAAATGTTTAATATTTTAAGTTGAATTTTATCTTGATTTCAGATGACACACATCACAACATAACCCCAATAGGAAACTTCAGGGCATAAAAACAAAGGAACTAGAGATGAACTATAACATTTTTGTTCCAACATGGTTCATAGTGTTTACTCTGAGGCCATAAACCAACACAGAATTGTGCATGCTCAAATCTTACCAATTCATTCCAGGAAAACACTATACACAAAAGTCATTTCCAGTGTTTGAAAGCAGGTCTACATAGAGTCAATTCAAATGTCAAGGGAGCATCTATTGATATTCTACAACAAGATTTTAATAGTATTTGTTGAGGCAAAATGAAGAGATAATGTATCACTCTAAGGTATGTTTTGTACTATATGACATTTTTTATTTTGTTGTTACAAATATTCAGCAATAGTGCATAGGAGGTGCCTTCTAGAGATAGAGTTCTGAAAGTTTACTATGGTAGGCTAAAATTCTACACGTTCTCTAGTCATGGTAGGTAGGGTCTAAAAAGTAACTTTTCCAAACTGATAATCACTCCAGAGGGTCTCCCAAACCTATTAAGTATTGCTGGAATTCACGAAGTCAATTGTGAATGTGTCCTACTTTATGGGATAGCTCAGGACCCCTGCCTATCAACTTATGAGACAGCAACTCAAGCAATTGACAGAGGTCTATTGAAAAGATGCTAATTGATTATTCCACTCCTCTTGTATAAGTAATCATCAGCTTGAGGAGATTGTGGCAAAATCCTGCTTCTGTCTTCTGCACCAAAGATTGAGAGTGTGTGAGGCAGTCAGTCAACTACTTTCCAATCGATAGGGAACAGATTGCTATCAATTGCAGCTACTGCCCCCTGGTAAGTGAAAATTGAGGAGGTTGCACTGTAATTCATTGTTTTGCTATGTAATTGTGGTAATTACTCATTCACAACTCCCAAGTGAATTCAGGATCATATTTTAGGGCACCCAAATGGCCTGGAGTTCAACCCAGTTTCACTGGCAGAAGTATTTCTACTAGTAGAAGTATCCAGCTCAGGTTAGTCCCCGGGTTCTCAATTTTGGGGGGGGGGGCAGATTTAATTTTTAAGGAAGGCGATTAGAGAATGAGTAATTAACAGTGAATTCTTTGCATTTCTTATGGTTCTATGGGCCTCATATACAGTATATAAATGTATATAGGGCTACTACTCATGGGGTTGCTATGGTTCATTTTAAATTACTACTGGTAGGCACTTTGTATGTATTTTAGCCCCTAATTTTTGAGTATGCATTTTTGTGTAAATATGTTCATTTAATTATCAGTACTTATGAGAGTTTTTATTTTCCCCTGTCGATATAAGTTTTATCTGTTTGTTGTTTACATTTTATGGCATTGAATGCTTGCAGTTACATGTTGTTAACTGCCCTGAGTCTCCTTGGGGAGATAGGGTGGTATAGAAATAAAGTATTATTACTATTATTATATATTGTGACATATACATTTTAAAATTAAAATCAGATTGTACATGGCAGTGAGTTGGTGACAACAAAGAGGGGGAAGCTTGCTAATACAGTGGTGAGAACACAGAGTTTACTAGAGAATGCATGAGCACAGGCAACAATCATTCCAAACACCCATGCTCCTCTCAGTGTTCTTTTAACATTACAAGTTATACAAAACATATACAAATGTATTTTTGTTCTGCATATGAATGTAGCAAGAAATCTGTGAAGAAATCCAAAGCATAATTGTTATTTTCATAGATAAGTCAATATTTATGTATGATTTTTTTTTTAAAAAAATTATCAGCTGCAAGAAAATTAATGTTAGGTGACAGGATATTCTCACATATTCTCATGAAATATATGCTATGAAGTTGGACTAAGAAGTTACCTTGAATTTGATTCAGATTACTCAAATTGATTTTGCCTCAAATATTACTACTGCCCATATTACTACTATTCCATTTCTTTACCTAAGTTTGTCAAGTGCAAAGTTTTTTCATTAGCAAAAATTGGTATTCATTAGGTTTGAGTATAGAAATCTCTCTTTTTCCATTGCTGCAAACTTTTCTGATATCTTGATGACTACTTAAAATACATGCATTCATTTTTAGGGAAAAGAACCTTTGAGTAGATAATGAGCACAAAAAGAATATGCACTGATACATCATTAACCACCAACAAATGAAATTGACTGTAATGTCAGACCCCTTCCGCACAACTAAATAAAGCCCCACATTATCTATGTGGGCTCATAAACCAGCTCAAAGCGGATATTGTAGGATTTTCTGTCTTGATATTATGGGTTATATAGCCAGGGGCGGTTCTTAGCGGAGGCCAATTAAGCGGTCGCCTCACGGCGCCACGTGGCGAAGGGCGTATCCAGGGCCGGGCGCCATGCCCCCAGGGGTGCCGGCAAGGTGGGAGGAAGGCTCACGTAAGGCGAGAGAGGAGGGGGCAGAGGCGCCCACTTTTCTAGTCCTCCTTGCCCCCTGCGCGTCTCCTCCCTCTGTTGCTGGGGCTGCTGCTGCTGCCGCCAATGCACGTGGGGCGAGGGAGGAGGAGAGGGAGGCTGTGGTCCGATAAACCCTGACTTGGTGGCTCCCTCCTCCCATGCACTCATCCTCTTCCCCTCACACCGCTCTTTCCCCCTCCCTTCTGCCTCGTGCGCTTTCCCCTCTCTCTTCTCTTCTGCCTTCCACTCACTCGCTCGCGCGCTCTCTCTCTCTCTACTGCTGTAGGCCAAAACATCACGGAGGAGGGGAAAGGGAAAGCTCCCTTCTTGGAGCTGCTCTCCTTCAGAAGCCCAGGCACTGGCCCCGCCCTCCAGGCAGCACTCATATGGCAGGAATGCCAATCAACACCAAGACCCACCTCAGTCTCACAACACTTCCGCCTTCTCTAAGATAGCCAAACCCACCCCCACCCCTCCTAGAGGGCCAACGGACGCTACTGCTTGTGGCAGGAGGAGTAGGAGGCTGAGGTGAGCGGAGGGAGGGTCGGAAGAGGCCCACCCATCATCATTTGAGTCCACAGTGCTCTCTGGGTGTAGGTGAACTACAACTTCCAAACTCAAGGTAATGTCCAGCAAACTCTTTCCGTACTTTCTGTTGGTCATGGGAGTTCAATATGCCAAGTTTGCAAGAGTTCAGGATGCTCTTTGATTGTGTGTTAAACTATAAATCCCAGAAACTGTAACTCCCAAATCTATTTTCCCCAAACTCCATCTGTGTTCACATTTGGGCATATTGAGTATTCGTGCCAAGTTTGGTCCTGATCCAACATTATTTCAGTCCACAGTGATCTCTGGGTGTAGGTGAACTACAACTTCCAAATTCAAAGGTCAATTCCCAAGCAAACCCTTTCAATACTTTATGTGGGTCATGGGAGTTCAATATGCCAAGTTTGGTTCAATTCAATTGTTGCAAGAGTTCAGGATGCTCTTTGAATGTGTGTTAACTATAAATCCCAGAAACTCCCAAATGACAAAATCAATTTTTTGACCAATGGTCCCTCCTTGGGTTAGTATTAGTATGTTTTGTGGCCAAATTTGGCAGCAATTTGTCCAGTTGTTTTTGAGTTATGTTAATCCCACAAATGAACATTACATTTACATTTATATTTATATTTAGAGAGAGAGAGAGAGAGAGCGCACACATCACAGGGAAGCATGTCTGTGTAGGAGGGTGGGTCAAAAGAACATCACTGCAGACTGAAGACTGAAAGGAGACATGATAGCCCTATAGAACAAGCCCTATGAGGAGCGGCTTAAAGAGCTGGGCCTGTTTAGCCTGAAATAATGTAAGGATGAGAGGCGACATGATAGCCATGTATAAATATGTGAGAGTAAGTCATAGGGAGGAGGGAGCAAGCTTGTTTTCTGCTTGTTTTCTGCTGCCCTGGAGACTAGGACGCAGAACAATGGTTTCAAACTACAACAAAGGAGATTCCCCTTGAACATTAGGAAGAACTTCCTGACTATGAGAACTGTTCAGCAGTGGAACTCTCTGCCTCAGAGTGTAGTAGAAGCTCCTTCTTTGGAGGCTTTTAAACAGAGGCTGGGTGGCCATCTGTCTGGGGTTCTTTGATTGTGATTTTTTTTGTTGTATGAAGGCAGAAGGTCCTTGGACTCGATGAGCGATGGGCAACCTTTTGAGCATGGTGTTTCAAAATTCGCCAAAAAACCAAGCATAATTTGGGTGGTGTGTCACTTCAAGAAAAAACCCCATAATTTTGCAATATTTAGTTTAAATAATGGTAGTATGGACTCAGATAACCCAGTTCAAAGTAGATATTGTGAGATCTCCTGCCTTGATATCCTGGGATATAGGGCTGTGTGGAAGGATCCAAGGCAGATCATCAAGGCAGGAAATAACCCAGTTCAAAGCAGACATTGTGAGATCTGCCTTGATATTTGAACTGGGATAGGCAGGAAATATTTGGCAGTGTGGACTCAGATAACCCAGTTCAAAGCAGATATTGTGGGGTTTCCTGCCTTGATATTCCGGGGTATAGGGCTGTGTGGAAACGTCCTGAGAAGGAGGGAAGGTGAATAGATACAGATATAGACACACACACACACACAAAGAGAATAGTAAGAGGGCAGGGGAAAGGGTGAGAAGGAAGGTGTGTGTGTATATATATATATATATACATATGGCATGGGCGAACTTTGGCCCTCCATGTGTTTTGGACTTCATCTCCCACAATTCCAAACAGCCAGTAGGAAGTCCAAAATATCTGGAGGGCCAAAATTTGTCTATGCCTCCTCCCCCCACACACATTTTATATATGTGTATATATATGTGTGTGTGTGTGATTGGGGGAAAACTGTTCGCTTACCATTTAAAATTACCTAGATCCGGCCCTGTATATAGCTGTGTGGAAGGGCTCTCAGAAAACCCATAAGCTGAAGTTTTGAATTTAACTTCACTGCTTGTTGTAGCTGAGCCTTTAAGTAGCACTGAAATCATGGAATTGGGAGCTAGGAAGGGGAAGTGGTAAGTGTGGGCCTTCTTTTGTCTGATGAGATAGTGAAGTTAATTAGGATTGTTGTTGTTGTTGTTGTTGTTGTTGTTGTTGTTGTTGTTGTTGTTGTGTGCATTCAAGTTGTTTCAGACTTTGGGCAACACTAAGTCTAAAGTTTAGGGTGGAGGCTGGGAAATGACCTGGCGGGTTGCATCCAGCCCACGGGCTTAGTTTGTGGACCTCTGATCTATAGTATCCCATGATTTTGAAACAGTCTGAAGAGCTGATTGTGTCCAATTTAGTCTAGTCCTCTCTCCAGACGGGACACTGGCACCATCAACATAAGGAAAGGAGAAGAATAATAGCCAACTTTCTGTAAGATAGAGTGTGAATTGGTCATAATCCAAATGTATTTTTCCAGATGTATCCATGTGATATGGGTGTGTGTAATGAAGGGCATCTGTTTCACAGCTTGAATAACAAATGAAAACAAAACCATATTGCTTCAGAAGAGTGAGTCTAATTTTAATAGTGAAGCAAGCAAGGAATATTACTCCTATTTTGCAATATTATAATGAATCGTCCGAGCAAGTTATCAGTCAGATGGTAAAAATAAATAACCTCACAATTCATTGATGTGATTTTTGTAGGTCTTCCCATTCAAATTGTACTTATCTGCTTTTGTTTTCTCCCTTGTGAAATTGGTACAGACTGCAAAAATCCTAAGTCCATAAGCAGTCAGGGACCATTCATACATTGTATGTATGTCAACCATGAAATAAATCGTATGCTAACCAAAGCAGGAGAGCTAGCATAGTGTAGTGGCTTGAGCATCAGACTACAACTCTGAAGAACATGGCTTGAATACCCACTCAACCATGGCAATCTACTGAGTGATGTTAGGTAACCAGAATCTTTTAGTTAGGGGAAAGTAAAGGCAACCCTCTTGAATAAATATTGCCAACAAAACTCCATGATAGTGTCACCTTAGGTTCCCACAAAGTCAGTCACAAAGGCATACAGCAACAAACCAAGGCCGACTGCAAAAGTAGAGAGCACTCCGAAGATGTACTTCCATGCACATGTCCTCTGGAAGATGTTCCACATCTCTGCTCTCAAGGGAAATGAATGGTTTCAATGCATAAATGAATACACGATGATGACACAAGTAAATCCATTTCATCAGAAATGAGCTCTCTTTAATTTACTGAAATGGATAATGCCAGGCTGCACAGGTTTGGCAGCAATTTGATAATCCTGTAATTTGGCATGAAACTGATTAGCATCAGCTGGGCTGCTGAGCATCTCCCCTCAGAAGCCTTCTTCAGTGAGTGCCTGAATAAATTTAGCCTACAGCAGTTACATTTGTTGCACAAGCAGGGAGAACCAAGTGATACTGCGGTGTGTTTTAATATTGAGTTTACTACTGGACAGTAGGCATGAGAAAAATGAAACGGAAATTAAAAGGATTCGTAAGAGATTCGTATGTAATGGGACCTCAAAGTTTTATGTATCGCTGCCCCGAACCAGGAAGTAGACTTCCTTTTACGGTCCGTGAGGCCAACAATTTGCGTTAGGATCGTTAGAAATTCTTAAGTATTAATTAATTAATTATTGTACTACTCACTTCTCCCTGTCTTCTCCCCCTCATTTCCTTCCCGCCTTCATTCAGCTCAGCTTCTTCTTTTCCCCGCATTTCTATGGGGAACTGGAAGTGACGCTGCTGTTAGGTAGGCAATGCATTCTGGAAAGTGTAGTCCTCCAGGCTTCCCCCCTCCTTCTCTTCCCCGTTGCTCTGCTGCCATGCATGCCCCATCGCAGGGGCCTGCTTCACACACACGCACACACACGCGCGTGCGCGCTTTTCCTCCTCTCTCTCTCAGATGCTTCTCTTCCCCGTTGCTCTGCCATGCCCCATCGCAGGGGCCAGCTTCAGCCCTCCAGGTACGTGTTTTGGACTTCAACTCCCACCATTCCTCACAGCCTCAGGCCTCTTCCTTTTCCTCTCAGCCTGGGCAAACTTGGGCCCTCGCTCCCTCAGGATCGGGGTTAGAGAGAGGCAGCGAGGAGCGAGGGGGGGCTCCTCCTCCTTTTCTTTTGCTGCTTCCAAGAATAGAAAACCCCCTCCCTCCCTCCTTCCCTCCCTCCTTCCTATTTGGAGAGTCCCATCTAGAATTCAGTGTGGTTTATTAAAGTTTTGGCCTACAACTCCCAGAAATCCCAGCCAATTTACCAGCTGTTAGATTTCTGGGAGTTGTAGGCCAAACCCATCTGGAATTCTCATGCTCTGGCATACTAATTTATAACAAAGTTCTTTAGAACTTAAGTTACATTTCCGAAATTTTTGGGAATTTTTTGTAAGTCTTTGATATACTAATAAAAAAAATCCCCCCCCCCCCATTTGATTTAAGAATCGCCATTTTAGGATTCTAAAACATGCCTACTGGACAGCTTGGAGATGACATCAGTTCAAGACATTATTTCTGCAGAAACAGCACTGCTTTATTTAATGTGCAAATACCTTTTGCTCTTCGAGCAAACTGAGGCAAACTGTGCCTAAATTAAATTGCAATATAACATGATCATATTACAGGGTGCCACACCAAAAAAACCCCTCTCTAATGTCTTCCTCCAGTTTGGGGGGGGATATTCTTCATCAGAATATATATATATATATATATCATAATATATATACACACACACACACACACACACACACACACGTATGTATATATAGAGAGGGGGGGGGAGGGAGAGGTGCCAAACCATGGCTTTAAATGTTGTCACCAGCACTTTGAATTCAGACTATATGTGCTTTGCGTTGCATGTCATTCATTTAAACTTGGTGTTACAGAGGGCCTTTCTAGACAGGCCCAAAAATGCAGGGGTCCAAACAATGCCTCTGGAAAAGCAAATTAATTTGGAACAAATCAGGGTTTCTGGGATGGCGTTTAGAAACTCTGCCCAGGAAAGCCCAGGTTTGGAGGCCCTTGTGGGGACAAAAACACATGCTGAAGTGGGCTTTTTAAAACCCATTTCAGAGTGGGTTTTAGCCTTGTCTGGAAGAGCCCAAAGTCTTTGTATGTTGTTCCAGCCAGCAGTCTGACTGCTGCATTCCAATGGTACCCAGTCCGCAAACTCCTGAGGAACTCTCCCATTGGTTTATATACATATTGAACAGTGCCTCCCATGACACTCTTTAAAACCAGCCTTGCAAATAGGAAAAACACACAGATTTTAAGGAAACCATTCAAAAGCAAGTGGATCTCTGCTCTAGACAGAGGCATCTAGTTCTCTAAAGTGGTGCTAGCCCACAGGACTTTGCTTCAGCAATTCATTTCCTGTTACTTAGCTTCCAGTTTCTCCTTTGTTCTACTGAAATATCTGGGTCATGTCATCCTTTAAGAAGGAAGAGGACAGCTTTAACCCCATTCTGAAGACTCCCTCCATCCCCACATGTGTTTATACAGGCTACAACAAGACAGGAGTTGGCATGGCTCAGTAGGCAGGGTATCACTATCTACACTAGGTTGCTTGAGGAATGGAAAAGAAAGAAATGGATTGCTCTTCAGAGGTCTCATTGAAACCAACCACATTTCAAGTGTTGCGGTTTCACCATTGGGAGCTATGGTGCAGACAAACAGATTATTTTGTTGATTTTACTCCAGTACTCATTTGACATTTAGTACCTTGGCCTGGGTTAGACTCCTAGGTCCTGGTGCATTTTCTCTTTCTCTGTGCTTTCTCATTTCAATTACTCAAATCCTTTTCCCCACCACTGGCTTTTCTCTGCCTCCACTCTGGTGCTGTTTCAATCTCTTCCACTCCCTACTCTTACCAAACACCAGAAGTTTCTCCCTCCCTGTGGGTTGCCATATTCAAGTTCCCCAGTTCCAGGGAGTTACATCATCTGCTTATTATTGAGATTCCCAGTATGCAAATGTGGGGGATTGCATAGAGTCAAGCCACTAATGATTTAACCACCAGTAACAATATGTTTCATATATCTTTGCGCAGAGAAAATAAAAAGACAGTTTAATTTAATTGAATACTTTGCATCCAACCTGCTACCACTTTCCCATTTTACTTTTTCCCCTCAAAGCTCATATATTTTCAACATCTGCAGGACATGCAGATATTCAACAGATATAGCTTTCATTGATGCAGTTTTCTCTAATGGGGATTACCCAAATTCTGTGATGTTGGTTAAACATCTAAAATTACTCTAATGTGTTTATCATCAGATTCAAGCCTAAAACATGTCTGCTCATTTGTCCAATAAATGGATTTGAGTTCCTGGCTCAGAAATTTCTGACATTTTATATGCTAAGTGGCACTCTGAAAAAGGTCTTACAAGTACCTTCAGAACAAAACACTTTAGGCTTTTCAACTAATAAATATACCATCTCTTGAACACATTCAAAAGTACCATTAAAATCATTAACTCCAGGAAAGTGGACTTATGATGCATTGTAGCATGAAATATAAAGTGGCCCTGAAAGAGGACTTCTCATGCCCCCATTTTCAAACACAAACACACTTAAACTCTCTCTCCATACTCCCACTGTATGCCAAATTCAAAAAGATGATGACCTGTAACACACATTTCTGTTTTTCTAGCATTTGGGTTAAGGGCTGTCACTTTAATCCTTCAACATTGATGTCTTTAGCACTCCCACACACAATGTAGCCCATAAAGTTTAGCTGTAGTATGAATATTATCGAAACATAGCTATAGTGGATCACATAGTCATCAGCCATAACTATACTGTGACTAGAAATGTTCTAATATTTGTTTGTTTGTTTAAAATATTTATATTTGTGTGTGTGTGTATATATACGTATATATATACTAGCTTGGGGACCCAACGCTGTCCGGGTTATTTGAGAAACGTATTAGTTGGTCTGTAGCAATTATTTACGTTACTCACAGTGGTGTCAGGAAGTTAGTGAAAGCACTGTGAGTCCCATCATCCATGGTGTACCCTCATCCAAAGTGCAGCAGGATGTAGAGTGGGTCATGGAGGCTCTGTGTGCCAAGTTTGGTCTGTATTGGTGAATGGATGAGGGTTGCCTTGTTTTTAGGAAGTGAGTGAAGGTACTTCAAGTCCGATCTTCCATGGTCCGTCTCACGCAAAACTGCACCAGGATGTAGAGTGTGTCATGAGGGCTCTGTGTGCCAGGTTTGGTCTTTATCAGTCATTGGATTAGGTTTGCAGCAGTCTTGGAAAGTGAGGGAAGGTACTGGAAGTCCCATCATCCATGGTCTGCCCTCCTCCCAACTGGTCTAGATCCATCATTATTGGGGGTTGCAGTGGTATCATGAAAGTACGGAAGGTACTGGAAGTCCCATCATCTGTGGTCCACCCTCCCCCAAATTGCAGTAGGATGTAGATTGGGTCATGGGGGCTCTGTGTGCCAAGTTTGGTCTGTATTGGTGAATGGATGAGGGTTGTATTGTTTTTAGGAAGTGAGTGAAGGTACTTCAAGTCCCATCATCCGTGGTCTGTTTCACTCAAAACTGCACCAGGATGTAGAGTGGGTCATGAGGGCTCTGTGTGCCAGGTTTGGTCTTGATCAGTCATTGGATTAGGTTTGTAGCAGTCTTGGAAAGTGAGTGAAGGTACTGCAAGTCCCATCATCTATGTTCTGCCCCCCTCCAATCTTCAGTAGCATGTAGAGTGGGTCACTGGGGCTCTGTGTGCCAAGTGTGGTCTTTATCGGTGTTTGTTGGGGGCTGCAGTGGTCTGTGGGAACAGAGGGGTGTGAAAGTACTACAAATCTCATCATCCTTTGTCAGTCCTCCCCCAAACCTCACCAGGACGCGAAGGCAGTCATGGGGGTTATGTGTGCCAAGTTTGGTCTCGATCAGTAATTGGATGAGGGCCGCAGCGGACTTGGGAAGTGAGTAGAGGTACTTCAAGTCCCATCATCCATGGTCCACCCTCCTCCAAACTGCACCAGGGTGTAGAGTGGGTCATGGGGGCTGTGTGTGCCAAGTGTGGTCTGTATTGGTGCTTTTTGGTGGCCTCAGTGGTCTGTGGGAACCAAAGTGTGTGAAAGTACTACAAATCTCATAATCCGTGGGTCATGCCCCCCGAACCGCAACAGGACATAAAGGGGGTCAGGGGGGTTATGTGTACCAAGTTTGGTGCAGGTCCATCTCCCGCGCTGGTTGCTGTGGCCTGTGAAAGTGGCAGCCAATCAGAACACTGCCACATATCCCTCCACACACATACATACATACATACAAACAAACTTTCCGCTTATATATATATATCCCCCTATATCTAAAGAACTTAGTATAGTATACTGCTGAATCAATTTGTTGTTGCTTGCTTTCAAGTAGATTCTGACTTGTGGTGACCATAATGTGGACTTATCATGGGTACCCTAGGCAAGATTAACTCAGGGAGGGGTTGCTACTTCCTCTCCCTGAAGCTGAAAAAGTGTGACTGGTCAGGCAATGGGTTTCTATGACTGAGCAGAACATTGAACACAGGTCTCCAGAATCAGAATCCAGAGCTCAGATCACTATACAATCCTACTTCTGGTGGGAGAGGGAAGAATGCACTCTCAAGGATCTCGGGATAGAATATATAGGCATTTATTCCAATATTGAGGTCCTAAGGCAATGGTTCTCAACATGTGGGTCCCCAGATGTGTTGGCCTTCAACTCCCAGAAATCCTAACAGCTGGTAAACAGGCTGGGATTTCTGGGAGTTGTAGGCCAAAACACCTGGGGACCCACAGGTTGAGAACCACTGTCCTAAGGCAATGGCAGGTGCCCACTGAGCAAATATTTCCAAGAAAAACCATAAATTAGGTCTACCATAAGTCAGAAATGATTTGAAGGTAAACAATTACAAATACATTTAAGGCTTCAAAACTCCAGCACTTTGAATTCAGTCCAGAAGTATAGAGACAAGGAAGCAAAATTCCTTTAAAACAGTTGCTGCATGGTTTTTATATGGTGTTCCAAACATCAGTCTATCTGATGCATTTTGTACTATCTGCAATTTCAGAGTTGACTTCAAGAGCACCTCTGCTTAAAAGTGCACTGCAGTGGTCTAATCAGTAGGCTATCTGTGCATGGAATACTGTGGATAGGTTTTTCCTCTCCATGAGTAGCTGTTGGACTAGTTACTAGGCTTGTATGATTAAAAAAATGTTTCAAAACCCATTTCGGATGTAGGGGGAGCTGGTGGTTTGGATCTAAGAGTCAATTCTGATTTTCACAGAAAAAAAGTTCAAAACTTTTCAAAACTTCCAAGACTTCTGAATCCTTTGTTAACAGTTTCAAACTGTTATTTCCTGTTTCATTGGGTGGTCTTTACTTTGAAAATAGTTGTTTTACTCCAGAAGGTGGGGGGAAGAAAAGGGAAGAAATCCATTCACTCTGGTTAAAACTGCTTCTCTCGCTTAAGACTGAAGCAGGAGGGTAGGGAAGGGAAAGGAATACATCCATGCTGGTTTAAACTGACGTGGATCCATCCCATCCACACTGGTTTAAAGTGACGCAGGAGAGAAAGGAAAGGAATCCATCCACACCGGTTTAAACGGATGTGTATCCATCCAATCCACACTGGTTTAAACCGCTTCTCTCACATAAGAATGACTCGGGGGAGGTGGGAGGGGTCGCTATGGGTAGTCCCATAGTGCCCTCTGTGGCCAACCTATACATTGACTCATTGGAGCAAGTACACGTCTTTAACGTCCACAAAGACTCCATGTCCCGTAACATTAAGATGCATTTATGGTTCATGGATGATGTTTTTGCCGTGGTCACTAGGGACACTGACCCCATGAAATTCAGCACTTGGCTCAACTCATGGTCTGATCATATAAAGTTTACTATCACACATCATCAAGAACAAGTTGTAGCAACCCAGTTCTCTTTCGTGCCTGGGGGGCAAGGGGCAGCACAGGGGGTCCCACTTGCATTAGAACCAGCAGCAGCTGAGGAAGATTCTGAGGAGGATTTGGAGGGATTGGAAGAAGGGGTTAATGAGTTAGCTGGGTCTTCTTCCCCCACAGAGAGCCTGGCTTCGGACGATGGATGGCCTGACCCGTACGAGAATGTGGAAGGTCAGAGGGGTTCAGAAAGCAGTGATAGCGAAGGCTATGAGAAACCGGGGGGCTAGGTTCAAGTGGATTTCCTGGGCTACCGCATCTCTTCCACGGGCATAGCCATGGATGACACCAAGGTCTAAGCCGTGGCCGACTGGGCGGCCCCTGCCAGCAAAAAAGACATTCAAAGATTCCTGGGCTTTGCCAACTACTACAGAAAGTTCATTCCTGACTTTGCCAAGTGGGCTGATCCCATCACGCAGTGTTTGCGAGGAAAGGTGCCGTTCCGGTGGACATCGGAGGCGGACGTGTGGTTCCGGAAGTTGAAGCAGCTGTTCACCACGCAGCCGCTTCTGCAGCATCCCAACCCCCACACCCCTTTCATTGTGCAAGCTGATGCTTTGGATGTAGCAGTGGGAGCGATCCTGCTACAGCCGCAGGGGACGGACTTATTGCCCTGTGCTTACTACTCCCGGCAGCTGACGGCGCCGGAAAAGAACTATGCCATTTGGGAGAAGGAGCTCCTGGCCATTAAAGTAGCTTTTGAAGTGTGGAGACATCTGCTTGAAGGGGCCAAATTTCCGGTGGAAGTTCACACC
Organism: Anolis apletophallus; assembly: GCA_030556195.1. Taxonomy (NCBI): domain Eukaryota; kingdom Metazoa; phylum Chordata; class Lepidosauria; order Squamata; family Anolidae; genus Anolis; species Anolis apletophallus. Next base: position 89,658,578 of record JARBWK010000006.1, on the reverse strand, counting down.
GACCACCGGAATTTGGAGCACTTGAAGACCCAGCGCAAATTGAACCAGAGGCAGCAGAGATGGTCCCTGTTCTTTGAGAGATTCAATTTCCGCATCCACTATGTGACCCCCAAGCAGACCAAGCAAGCCGACGCTTTGTCCCGAAAGCCGGAGTATGTCAGAGGTGGGGACGGGCTTTCTGAGACACCGCTGCTGAAAGCGGAGAACTTTGCTGCCACTGGAGCGGCCCCTGCCATTTCCCCGGCGGTTCAGCCGGCCCCCAGGGACAAGAGACGTCTGCGTGACCGGATTCAGGCTCGCCAACGGGGAGACCCTTGGGTGCAAGAGCAACTCACCAAGGGGGTGCTATCCCCTTTCCAGGTAAAGAACGGGGTGCTTTACCACCGCGAGTCTGTCTACGTTTCCCCCGGGCCCGAGAGAGAGGACATTCTCAAACTTTGCCATGATAGCCGGGCCGCGGGACACTTTGGGCAGTTCAAGACTTTACAGTTGGTGCTGCGGGACATCTGGTGGCTTAAAGTGCGGAGGGATGTGGAGGACTACGTGGGTTCTTGTCCTGTGTGCCAGCAGGCTAAGAACCAAGGGGGCAAGCCGGCTGGTTTGCTCCAGCCACTCCCGACTCCTTCCGCCCCTTGGAAGATGATCTCAGCCGATTTCATCACTGACCTCCCCAAGTCCAAGGGGTTCACCACAGTCCTGGTCGTGGTGGACTGTCTCACCAAGATGGCACACTTTGTTCCCTGTGTGGGGGTACCTACTGCTAAAGAGACTGCTGATATGTTTGTGCAACATGTGTTTCGGCTGCATGGACTTCCACAGAGTTTGGTGATGGATCGGGGCAGCCAATTCACTTCCCAGTTCTGGCGGGCTGTTCAGAAGTTACTGGGAATTGATACGCGGATGTCTACGGCCCATCACCCCCAGACCGACGGGCAAACCGAAAGGGTTAACGCCACGTTGGAACAGTATCTGCGGTGCTATGTGAACTATCAGCAGAACAACTGGGCATCCTTGTTGTCGTTGGCAGAGTTTGCCTACAACAATGCGACGCAGGAATCTATCAAAGAGACGCCTTTCTTTGCTAACTATGGACATCACCCTAGGTTCTACCCTCCTGTGGACCACTCCGGAGATGTGCCAGCAGCGGAAGATTGGCTTCAGGAGCTCACTGCCTTGCAAGACATGCTACGTACTCAATTGGACCAGGCTAAAGCTGATTACAAGCGGATGGCTGATCGGCGGCGCCAAGAGGGTCCGGAGATCCGAGTGGGAGACAAAGTTTGGCTGTCTACCAAGAATCTGCCCACGCAGCGCGCTAGCCGCAAACTGGATGCGAGGTTTCTGGGGCCCTACAAGGTGTTGGAGAGTGTGGGCCCTGTTGCTTTTAAACTACAGCTTCCGGCGGACATGAAGGTCCATCTTGTTTTCCACCGTTCCCTGCTGCGGCCGGCGAAGGGGGTGCGGCCTGATGTGATGCAGCCGCCCCCTCCTGTGATGCGCGATGGGGAGGAGGAGTTCGAGGTCCAGGACATCCTGGATGCCCGCATCCGCTACCGGAAGTTGGAGTACTTGATTGACTGGAAAGGTTTTGGACCGGAAGAGCGCTCTTGGACACCGGCACGGGATGTTCACGCCCCGGACATTGTTGCCCGTTTTCACCGCAAGTATCCCGACAATCCCAAGCCTCGCGGGAGGCCTCAAAGGGGCCCTGGGGGGGGGGATAGTGTAGCAACCCAGTTCTCTTTCGTGCCTGGGGGGCAAGGGGCAGCACCAGGGTCCCACTTGCATTAGAACCAGCAGCAGCTGAGGAAGATTCTGAGGAGGATTTGGAGGGATTGGAAGAAGGGGTTAATGAGTTAGCTGGGCCTTCTTCCCCCACAGAGAGCCTGGCTTGGGATGATGGATGGCCTGACCCGTACGAGAACGTGGAAGGTCAGAGGGGTTCAGAAAGCAGTGATAGCGAAGGCTATGAGAATCCGGGGGGGCTAGGTTCACAGGAACGAATGTGGGAAATGGAGGAGGATGAGTCCATGGAAGTGCAAGGGGAGTTTGACTCTCACGAAGATAGAGAACCAGGTGCTGGGCGGCAAGGTCGCAGCTTTGATAGGAGACGGAGCATTGAGGCTAGCAGGAGGGGCTGGCACCACAGCCTAGACTGGCCAAAGGGGGCGCGGGCCCGAAGCATAAATTGGAGGCGAAGCCTAGAGCGGCGGGGTCCTCGCCAAGGGAATTAAGTAGAGGATCCGTGGGAACGGATCCTCAGTACCTCGGCCACGTCTGTCATCTACAGACGTGTAGCGAGCTAAGATCCACGTAGCCAAGTTTGGGCTTGTGGCCTGCCAAGGAGTGCCTTGGACCTTGCAACCTTGCCTTGTTCCTTGTCCCGCTGTTGCTGAGCAGAGCCTTGCCAAGCTTTTGGAAACGTCCTTGCCAAGTTGTTTTTGGACATTACCACAGACTCTTTATCTTTGGATTACTTTTGATATTTTATGGACAATACCTTTTCAACTGTTTTTATTCTTCAATAAAGCAGTTAACTGAATACCGTCTCTGTGTGTGTGTTTAAGGGGCTGGCCAAGACCCGGCATCGTGACACAAGTGGACTTTCTCGATGTATCCATATACAGAGATCATGGGCAGCTCCAAGTGAAAACTTACAAGAAAACAGACGAAAATGCTCTTCTTCACTACAAAAGTTTCCACAGTCATGCTTTGAAAGAGAACTTACTGTTCGCCCAATTTTTGCAAATCAAAAGAAATTCCTCCAAGACTACACATTACCAACATGAATCCGAACATCTGACCAACAAGCTCAGGGCGCGGGGATATCCTACCCAGATTATCTTGGATGCAAGAAGAAGAGCTGAATACATTTCACGGGAGACCCTTTTCATCAAAAAGCCTAAACCCAATTTGGACAGGACTGTTTGGCCCCTCACCCTTACCAAGCACTTGAATCTCATCATCCAGACTGTCAACAAATATTGGCACTTATTCACTGACATTCCAGGACTCCATCAGGCTCCTATGATTGCCTATAAACGCACCAGAAACCTGCAAGATGTTTTGGTACATTCGGAGATCAAAGAAGTCAAGAAGAAAAGTTCCCTTACAGCTAAAACACATCCCTGTGGCAACTGCACTCAATGCGCCTTTGTATATTCTGAGAAGGACATTTTCAGCCCAGGACGCAATTGCACGTTTAAGTTCAAGGAATCATTCACATGCAATTCTGACTCCCTAGTATATGGAATCTGGTGCCCTTGTGGACTAATTTACATAGGTGAAAGTAAAAGAAAGATTAAAATCCGCTTCTGTGAACACAGATGGAAAATCCGCAATTCTTCAGAAGATTCTCCCTTTTACTTTCACTGCAAGAGACTCTCACATAGCCCTGACTCATTGAAGTTCTTTGGGATTGAGAAAATCTCCACCTCCCCTCATGGAGACCTGAATGCTGTCCTCATTAGAGCAGAAACACGCCTAATCATCAATTACTGCACAGAAACGCCCCATGGCCTTAATGAAAGATTAGGAATTTCTGCGTTGCTCATGTGAATGGTGCTCTATAAATCTTACTCCCACTATGATTTACTTTGCTCTTGCTATCATGACGCTTGCGTCTTTTCATTGAGCCATTGACAAAGGTAATACGATGCTGTTTCACCCTTAATGATTGTTATTCATGCAATATATATCTGTATTACGTGTTTTGGCATATTGTACTATCTTCTTTGTTTTGATATTGCAGATCTATGTTAAGCCGCCGCCTGAATATATATTATTATCAGATATATTGTGACATTACCCTGGCCTTGATAAAGACCGTAAGGTCGAAACGTAAAGGAATTCCTGGGCATTTACTCCCGCATCAGCCCTCTTCACAGAGGCTTTCAGCGGCTTGGATGGCCCCCGGCAGATTCCCTCCAGTGTAGCCTCCTTGAGTTATTGCGGCTTGACTGCTATTCCCTTACTCCTGGCATTCCTCCCAGAGAGAAACCCACGCACTCCAGCACCAATTGGAGGTTTATTTTCATTCTGTTGATGTGCACTCGGCCATCCCCCTTTTCCTCTGTTTACAGCGGCTTGCCTGTCGTCACATTTGCCATGCCCCAGCGAGACTGTATTTACTACGACCTGTGTTGATTTCCATTCAGCAGCATCTTGCTTTGGTTTCCCATCAGGGATGGATTACAATTCAAACCGGAGGCCTCAGTGGGCACCCCTTCGGGGACGTGCTACAGAGCTATTTGCAGTGGTTTACGCCACTGCCCACTCACCCATCGAGGTTGGATTACAAATACATTGGCTTGTTTTTCAGCGACAGCGCTCCATTTAGCCTCCCATCTGGGATGGATTAGAGTTTATTTTTGCATCATTCCACGGGGATAGCACCTCATTGGGGGACATATTCTCTTTCTGCTTTTCCCTCATGGGATCGCACTGAGTGCATGTATACATATATATATATATTGTATTTTGTCCCCATTGTATTCTGGTGCTTGGAGGGATATATATTGGAATAGCAGCGACTATACTGCTTATATTATTGTTTCAGTTTACAGCCATTTGGGCTTTGAAATGCTATAAGTTGTATGTATTATGGTGGATAAATAGAGACATAAGTGAATATATGTCTTTGAATGATTTACATTAGAGTAGAGATATTGACTCATATATTCACTACAATTTGACCAGTGGAACACCACAGTGCCATCTTGAAATATACTCCTTTGAAACTGGGTCCATGATTTTGAGGCACCCTATACTTTCTTCTCTCCTTCACTCACCACTCATTATATCATCCACTGAATTCAGTGGGACTGGGATTCCAGAACAAAATGTCAATGGATTTTCCACACATTTTGAATTAGAACAGGGCTGTTACAAATATCAATGGATTTTCATATGAACACATTTTGAATCCGCCCCTCCCCGGCTCCACCCCAGCTCCGCCCCTCCCCCGGCTCCCGCCTTGGAGGTGTCTGTGGAGGACACCGGGGCTTTGACTTGGCGATAGAGATGAACACCAAAATCCCAGTCTCAAGTCCCAGTCCCTGCTTTGAACTGGATTATATTGCAGTGTGGACTCAGGGCCCTTCACACAGCCATATAACTCAGAATATCCAGGCAGGAAACCCCCACAAAACCTGCTTTGAACTGGATTATATTGCAGTGTGGACTCAGGGCCCTTCACACAGCCATATAACTCAGAATATCCAGGCAGGAAACCCCACAAAACCTGCTTTGAACTGGATTATATTGCAGTGTGGACTCAGGGCCCTTCACACAGCCATATAACTCAGAATATCCAGGCAGGAAACCCCACAAAACCTGCTTTGAACTGGATTATATTGCAGTATGGATTCAGGGCCCTTCCACACAGTCATATAACCCAGAATACCTGCTTTGAACTGGATTATCGGAGTCCACACTCATATAATCTGGTTTAAAGCAAATAACATGGATTTTATTCAGATGTGTGGAAAGGAAGTCAAATAAGAAGCCAGGGCCCTTCCACACAGGCCTATAACCCTGAACGACAAGGCATAATATTCATTCTGCCTCTGCTAATAATAATAATAATAATAATAATAATAACAACAACAACAACAGGTTCCTGGAGTAGGAGACCTCCAAGGGCCATCCAGGGCCATCCAGTCCAATCTCCTTCTGCCATAAGGGGGAAAATACAATCAAAAGCATTCCTCACAGATGACCATTCAGCCTCTGATGATGATAATAATAATAATAATATTAATTACAATGGGTTCCTAGAATAGGAGACCTCCAAGGGCCATCCAGTCCAATCTCCTTCTGCCATAAGGGGAAAACACAATCAAAGCATTCCTCACAGATGGCCATTCAGCCTCTGATGATGATAATAATAATAATAATAATTACAATGGGTTCCTAGAATAGGAGACCTCCAAGGGCCATCCAGTCCAATCTCCTTCTGCCATAAGGGGAAAACACAATCAAAGCATTCCTCACAGATGGCCATTCAGCCTCTGATAATAATAATAAGAATGGGTTCGTAGAATAGGAGGATACCGCCAAGGGCCATCCAGTCCTACCTCCTTCTGCCATAAGGGGAAAACACAATCAAAGCATTCCTCACAGATGGCCATTCAGCCTCTGATGATGATGATAATAATAATAATATTAATTACAATGGGTTCCTAGAATAGGAGACCTCCAAGGGCCATCCAGTCCAATCTCCTTCTGCCATAAGGGGAAAACACAATCAAAGCATTCCTCACAGATGGCCATTCAGCCTCTGATAATGATAATAAGAATGGGTTCGTAGAATAGGAGGATACCGCCAAGGGCCATCCAGTCCTACCTCCTTCTGCCATAAGGGGAAAACACAATCAAAGCATTCCTCACAGATGGCCATTCAGCCTCTGATGATAATAATAATAATAATTACAATGGGTAGGAGACCTCCAAGGGCCATCCAGTCCAATCTCCTTCTGCTATAAGGGGAAAACAAAATCAAAGCATTCCTCACAGATGGCCATTCAGCCTCTGATGATAATAATAATAATAATTACAATGGGTTCCTAGAATAGGAGACCTCCAAGGGCCATCCAGTCCAATCTCCTTCTGCCATAAGGGGAAAACACAATCAAAGCATTCCTCAGCCATGTTGAATCAAACCTAAACTCTCATGAGAGCAACAGAAAGTACTGAACCTTGAGTTTGGGAGTTGTAGTTCTCCTCCATCCAGAGAGCACTGTGGACTCAAATAATGATGGATCAGGACCAAACTTGGCATGAAGCCTCAGGAGAGGAGGACGCCGGAAGGGAATGGGTGAGCACCCCCGTGCTCGAACTCGGCCCCGCCCCTTTTCGCCTTGGTCACGCCCCTCTCACTCGTGCACTCTCTCTCTCCTTGCTCTTTCCTTCAGGTGGTGGAAGGGGGAAGGAATGAAAGGGGGAAAGAGAGAAAGAAGGAGGGAGGGAGAGGGAGGGGAGGGAGGGGAAGTAGGAGGAGGAGGAAGAGCCTGCTCCTCCTCCCTGCCCGCCCCTCACCCCCCGCCGCTTGAAAAAAATAAATAAAAAATATTCGAAAAATATTCCAAAAAATATTCCAAAAATATTTTAAAAAAATTTTTTTAATCTTAAAGGCAGGTATCTTGCAGGAGGGCAGGGGGCCATGGGGAAGGGGCTGGGGGGCCATATACGGCCCGGGGGCCACCAGTTGGACAGCCCTGAATTAGAACATGCACATTGTAATGGTTTGAGTATTGGACTACAGCTCTGGAGGCCTGTGTTTGAATCTCAGTTCAGCCATATAATTAGAAACCCTCTGAGTGCCTTTGAGCAAGTCATACTGTCTCAGACTCAGAGGAGGGAAACAAAAATGGCTTCTTCACAAATTTTGCCAAGAAAATCCCATTATAGGTTCATCTTTGGATTGCCATAGTTTATAAATGATTTGTTGGTCCACAACAATAATCAGCAATTTTTTTTAATATCCTGCTTATAGATTGTGCTTCAGGATTGTTGTTGTTTTTAAAGAAATGCTAAAGAGAGCAGGTCGATCTCTCTCTCTCTCTCTCTCTCTCTCTCTCTCTCCCTCTCTTAGACATGCACATCCCTCAAAACACTTGGGACTAAAAAGTAGCCTCTTGAATTATTTTAGTAATATTGTTAACATACTTGAAGGCAGTTTTTCCCTTAATTTGTAATCTCCCAGCCTTCAGAATTATTACTTATAATTATAATAATCAGAAGTGATCAACAGTATTTCTCTTAAGGATGGCACTGTAAACATTTCCAATTACACCCCAGTTAATATGTTTTGCTTGACTGCAATTATTATTTTGATTTCCTTCCAAGATTTATACAGGCTGTAACCATTTAATTAAGCAAGTTTCCTACTTTGTATTGACATGTTTTCTCCCCTTAAGCTTTTCTGTTACCAAATGACCAAACAACGAAAAAGTCTCATCACCCTTTTTAAAACTGGGGGGAAACTGTCCTTACTGTCAGATGTTCTTTCTATAATTGTTGTTCATTAATAGATTTAAATCTCAGTGTGCATGGCGTATGTGTGTGTGTGCATGTAGATTTATGTCTTTTAAACTAATACCATGCCATCTCTTTAATCATGCTGATGCTGAATAATTCAGCTACTCTCTGGAATTTGCAGGGCCAGGATCTATAGCTCTATCTCTCACTGGTGGGAGTTTATTATTACTGAGTCTGACAGCCAAGAACTCTGGCAGGTTAATTGCTCCAGTCCGACTAGCTGGGAGTTTGCTGTTGATATATAGTGACTAAAGGGAGTGAAGGAGATTGACTGTGTCTGTTACAGCACAAATATCTTCATGCGCCTCAGGTTCCTCTGAAAGATATGAGAAATAAATGTTCGCTGTTCATTTTCTGTCTGCACAATACAAATAGCCTTGGGGCTGAACATAGCAGTGGCAGCATACTATCTATCTATCTATCTATCTATCTATCTATATATATATATATATATATATATGGAATCCACAAATTAACATTATTACAAACATTCCTGTTTCAAATGGCTGAAAATCAATTTCAGCACATTTTGCATTTTAATAAGCTGCCAAGGAGATAAATCAACCCCTTTCAAGGGGATGCTTGGCTGGCAATGATGTTGCTTGATCATCTCCTCTGTTAACAGAGATGGGATTGTGTCAAACCAATGTTAATTGAAGGTGTGGGATGTCTAAATGCTAGTTAATGAAGTAACCCCGTGCTGGTTATGCCAGACCATTAATCCAGTTTAGACATCCGGTTTGCTATGAATGGCTTCTTCTTTCCCTGCTTTGATAACAAGCAATGCTGAAAGTTAGAATTAATGAGGTCTTTCGGTTTTCAGGGAACTGGCTGATATTTCCTGAAGGTTATAAAGCTCTCTGTCACACATGTAAAGACCCTCCTAGCCTCATAATAGTGAGCTGATATTTAATATTCACAGTTCCTTCTGTGTAAAGTGTGAGCAAAGGGACACATGCTTTTATCCTTTCTCAATGAGCCTCCTCATTAATGGTTATCTTTTCAAAAACCTTACTGTGTATGATGTAGGATGCATCTACACTGTCAAATTAATGCAGTTTGATACCACTTTGACTGTCACAGCTCAATGCCATGAAGTAATGGGAGCTGTAGTTTGGCAAGGCACCAGCACTCTTTCGCAAAGAAGGCAGAATGGCTGGATTATAATTCTGAATAGTAAGGTTGGAATCCACTGGGTGGCTTTGGAGAAGTCACATTCTCTTAGCCAGAGTGAAAGGCAAAGCTCCTTTGAAGTAATTTTTCTTGAGGGTCACCATAAGTTGGAATGACTGGAAAGCACACAATAAAAACAGAATTTAGGGGCAGTAACTGCTCTCCAGAAGAAGAAAGGGATCTGTTCATTTGGATGAAGATTTTGCTCTGATCCAGCAAGGCTCTTTGTAAAATATTATGATTACTAGGGTGCAGGACTTACTGCGGTTTAAGTATTAGTGCAGTTATTTGGCAGAAGATAAGCAGTTCTGGATCTGGTTGAGAGACTGTATGGAAATGCCAACTTGAGTTTGATGACACAAGAAAGGTAAGGTTTTAAAAGACAAATAAATAAATAAACATTCAGTAATCTGTTTTTCAAAGGCAAGAACCTTCTTCTCAGTGTTATCTGTCATTCTTCTTTCTTTTAAAACATGGTTAATAGTTGTTTTTAAAACTACAGCACGGCAAGAGATTAAATAATCAATAGCTTACATCATGTTTGAAATTCAGGCCCTTTTCATCCTTATTAGTTTCTCCTAGCAGGAAAGAGAGGATGCTTTTTCCCCTGGTATTATTAAAGGGAATCTTTAGGCTTTGCCCAGCATTGCTGAAAGGCAATCAGTCCCTTTCCATCCGATTATTGTGCTCATTAGCTGCACTTCACTAGCTTGCAGGTCACCACTATCTTATTGGGGGGGGGGGGGGTGATGGAAGCTAACAAGCATGTTACTTTATAGAGAGAATTTTTCATGAAATACTAACTGTTCAAAACTAGAGGGACTCAGAGAGTCTCTTTTTTTCAGAAGAAGAAAAGTATTTTGCCCACACTGAGGGCTGATATACTCAACCCTGAGCACTGGTTTAAAGTGCAGCTGGGTCATTGCTACTATATAGAATAGTTCCAGGACCATAGAAGATTATCTGGATGAGACTCTCCATGTCAGCATCTAGTTTCACTTATGCCTCATTTATTTGCTTTTCCCCTCTGCTTATTTTGAACCAGGCTTCAGTGTTGTCTGTCATTCAAATTGCAGGAAAAGAGATTCCACCTAAATATTAGGAAGAACTTCCTGACAGTAAGAGCTGTTTGGCAGTGGAATATGTTACCTTAGAGCCCTGATGGCAAACCTATGACACGTGTGTCAGCAGTGACATGCATAGCAATTTGGAGTGACACGTGGTGCCGGTCCGCCGCTGCAAGGAAGAGGCACTGGGGAAAAGGAGGTAGAAGGGTGGAGGGTGGACGGCATGAAGGATCGGGACGAAGACAAGAAAGGAGAAGCCTCGAGCATGGTGGAGCCTTGGCGGAGTTGCCCCTTCCTTTTCTCCATCCATCCGCTTCAAGCCTGAGGAGTGGGGCTGGGCCAGGCCAGGCGGCGAGAGTGCTCCTTTCTCGCCACTGATTCGCCTCCTTCTTGGGAAACGGAGGTGCAGGTACCTCTCCATCTCCGGCTGCCCAAAGCTCCTCATTTTTGGCTTAGTGTAGGGCAATTTGAGTCTCCAGCCTGCTCAAGTTGCGCCGCCAAATGCGCATGCACGGAACTTCTGTGCATGCACATTTGGTGCGTCGTGAGCAGGTTGGAGACACAGTGTGAATAGCCTTACACGAGGCAGAAGAGGAGGAGCGTTTGGGAGGTGGTGCCTCCGGCTACATGACCCTCCTCCTCAGTCTCCAGCCTTGTGTATTCCACCCATGCACATTTGGTGCAGCATGTGGAGGCAAGAGCAGCAGCGCGAGGAGGCTCACTGCAGAGGCCAGAGAGGAGGAGGGTTTGACATTGTTGTTGTGGCAGCCATTGCAAAAGCAGAGCTGGCCAGATCTGCCCTTCATTTTCCCCTCAGGAGGAGGGCAGGCTGCAAGGCCAGCAGCCAGGTCTGTTCTAAATACTACCTTATAAATTATTTATAATTATGTTGGATGCTATTTATTTAGTGTCACAGGCCTGGGGGATTTTTTTTTATTAGTAAAAGAAAGCTTGGACCGTTAGTTTCTTTAGAGAGGTGATTTCAGAAACTCAGGGCCCTTCATTTTCCCCCTCAGGGGTTTTCTATTCTTAAAAGGAGGAAGGGATCCCGAGGCTGCAAGAAATGAGGCTGTGGGAGTTGGAGTCCAAACTTCAGCTGGCCCTGCGATGGGGCATGGCGCAACGGGGAAGGCCCAAGTTGGCCCATGGTCAATCCAAAAGGAGGGAGTCCAGCAGCCCTACAATAATTACTATTATTTACTACCTTATAAATTATTTATAATTATGTTGGATGCTATTTATTATGATAGTTATTATTAGACCTCATTTGGAAATTATAATATTTATAATAAAGTAATTATAAGTTATTTATATTATATGTTATTTATATTATATATGTGTTATGATTAGGCCCTTTTTTTCAGTGATTGGTGAGGGGGGGTGCCAAAATAATGTTCACTTACCATTTAAAATTACCTTAGAAAGCCCTGGTTGTAAACTACCCTGGGTGGTGTGTGGGCACCAAAAATATGGAGTAGAAATCTCTGGGGAAATAAACTAAACACATTTCTCATTTATAAGCTTTCAAAAACATTTATGAAACTTTGTTTAAAAATTAAACCTGTATAAAATGTGTCATGGCCTAGCTTCTTGGTTATTTCCATTCAGTCTGATTTTAGAAATAATCTGGAAAAATATGACAAAAAAAGATGTTTAATCATTTTGGGGGATGAGGAAGTTTTCAAAATGTTGCTTTCCCAATATCCTCTCTTTGGCATGTGTATTTTTAATAGTGTACAAGCTATATTAATAAACTGGGCACAAGTGTTTTAATTCCATATAATTCCTATGTGCACAGGAATTTCACTGCTCCACTTCTTAAAACATCAGTTAAGAGTTATATGGGATTAGCCCACAAAATTGCTTTGAAAACAACTGCTTTAGACTTCAACAGTTGGCACTTGCAGAAAATCAAAAGACTGGAAAAATCTTTTTGAAAAGAGGGAGGGGGTTTGCCAAAAAGGAAACATAATAAGTTGCAATGAAACCCACTTGTAAAGATTCCCCAAATTGGTAACCACTTGAACTTTCTTGGTCTCAGTTCAAAACCAACATGCTACAGAGATGAAAAACATATGCTGCTAAGTGGTTCTAAGCTGGGTATGTAATTGAATAACACTACATGTTCCACTCATTGAAGTTCTTTCAGATTCACTTCTGGAACTAGCTTGCAGTTGATGTAAGTGCAGTAAGACATGGATATTACGTATAAGAGATTCTTCTACTTGGCAGTAATCTTACATTCTCTCTTTATACCCCCAGGTTCATCTCACTGATTTAACCTTCAACATCTTCATGCTAGTCAGGCTGTATTATATCCAATCCTTGCATCTTGTCTCAAGAAGGAAGTGTTCCCAAAATGATGGCAGGTAGTATCTCTCTCCCCCCCCCCCCCATATGATTGCTATAGTCCAGGGGTCCTCAAGCATTGTATGCAAAGGGGCCAGTTCATGGTTCTTAGATTGTTTTGGGTGGGTCGGGGTGACAATGAATGATTGGCTATAGTTCGAAAAATAATCCTATGCACACTGCAACAATTCTTTTGTAGCATAATAATGATGATAAAATAACAATACAATATTTAAAATTAAAAACAATTTTAACTAGCATAAACTTGCCAGTATTTCAATGGGAAGTTTGGGTCTGTTTTTGTCTGATAGGTTAGTGTTAGTCAAGGCAATTAAGATTGTTGTTGCTGTGTGCTTTCAAATCATTTCAGCCTTAGGGCAACCCTAAGTCTAAACTTTAGGGTGGGGGCTGAGTAAATGACCTTGGACACCCACATGTGTCCCACAGGACTTTGTTTGGGGACCTCTCCTGTGGTCGTTTTGATGACAACAAATGGGGGGGGGGTATACAAATCCAAACAGAGAAACAAAGAACTAGGATCGATTTTTCAATATCAAATATGCTTTTAATGGAAGACATTTTTAAAAAGATGCTAATAAGATACAGTGATATAAACTTTTTATTATAAAGAGCAATAAATGCCTTGGAGGGGATAGGGTTTGTTTCTTTTTTAAAAAAAAACAAGGAAAAAGTGCTTGCTATAATAATAAACACTGCTATTCTTTGTCCAAGGAATGCTGGGAGAAAGATGATGAAAGAAGTGGAAACAAATTGATTGAAGTGGAAATCCAAAGAGCATAGAGATGTTCTTTCAAAATAACCAAAATAGGACTGAGAGTGCTTTTTGTTACCAAAAACGAGGGGAGGGGAGTATTTTTAGAACATTTATTTATTATTTCCATTTCTATACCACCCTTCCCCATAGGCTCAGGGCAGTTTACATAGCTTAAAAACCACAATGGTAACATACACCAATAAAAAGTAGTTTAAAACAGATTTCCGACTAGCACAGGAGAGTCAACATGAGTTATTGGAGGCCACCAGGTTAAAAGCCTGCCGGAAGAGCGTTGTTTTGCAGGCCCTCCGAAAAGAGGATAACTCTCTGAGAGGCCTCTGGTAAGGTGTTCCAAAGGGTCGGGGCCACCACCGAAAAAGCTCTCTGTCTAGTGGAGGACAAATGGAAGGTCCGGATAGAGGGAACTACAAGAAGATTTTGTTCTTTAGACCGTAGTGATCTCTGGGGGACATATGGGGCGAGACGGTCCCTCAAGTACACCGGCCCCAGACCATATAAGGCCTTAAAGGTCAACACCAACATCTCAGCAGACCACAATTAATATAAAAGGTTTAATGTCATCTTCTGATTTTTGTTCATTAGATGAACAACTTTGATGTTTTCAAATGCAACAAGCTTCCATGCATGCTCTAATGCAGCGTTTCTCAAACTGTGTTCCTTCAAGTGTTTTGGACTTCAGCTCCCAGAAATCCTAGCCAGTTTACCAGCTAGTTAGGAATTATGAGAGCTGAAGTCCAAAACATCTGAAGGAACACAGTTTGAGAAACTCCCCTCTAAGGCATATATCCCCAACTTCTTAAGGCAGAGAAAAAGGTAAGGAGAGGGATATTTTTTCATCCATGTTTCACTTTTTCACCCAATGTTGCACATGGTGGTTAACAGCGGTACCACAAACAGAATCATACTGCACTACTAAACTTGAGATGCTTAATTGGAATCAGAGAGTTCTATTTCTTAATAAATAGACAGTACTGTTTATTGATTAATCCACTGACCTTATCAACAATAAAAGAGAAAAACAAAAATACACAAACAAACAGACACTAATCACTATGCTAAAACTCCTGGAATAGTAAACTAAAATAAATTAAAACATGAGAACACTTGATTTATTAATAAGTTTGGTAAAATGGGATTACATTACAAGATGAAAGAGGGGGAGAAATGACAAGTGGAAGAAGTGTAGATTCTCCCCAGAAAGAAAATAAGACAATTTGACAATTGGTTGTTCTGACCAAATATGGTTGTCAATATTGAGATCTCACCTTGGCATTAATACAAGAATCAAACAAAATATGCACAATGTCCTCTATGGCTGGTGCACCACAGATGCATGTTCTTTTATGGTAAGGTATTTTTTGAAATCATCCTGTTCTTTCCATAGAATTAGGTTGCTCAAATCTAGCTATGGTAAATGCTATTCTCTGTCCCTGTGTGAGGTTCATCCAAAGGTACTTTTCTATGCCAAATGCTGTTTTGTTTTTGGTAGGGGTAGATTTAACTGATGGAGCTCTTCTATCAAGTCATTCCACAATCTTGGGGTGACCAATAAAAATGTTCTCTGGGTGATAGTTGCCAGTGGGATTCTGGCTGGTTGGAGTAACTAACACCCCCTCCTCCCCCCAACAGGACCTAAGTGTCAAGAGTGGATTGTAAGGGAGCATGTGATCCTGTAGGTTACCTGGAGCCAAACTATGTAGGGATTTAAAGGCAATAACCAGTGCTTTCTACTTTGTCTGAAAGCTAGTAGCCAGTGGAATGATTTCAGTGTTGGTATGATATTCTCATTCCTAAATGTTCTTGTGACCAATCTGGCTGCCATGTTTTCAACTAACTGGAGTTTCTGAACTTGATACAATGTGCAGAAGTCCAAACTTGAGTGATCAGCTCCTCAAAGGTGTGGCTTCATTCAATTATGGAGGGCAGATATAGCATGGTACCTGTAATAAATCAATTGACTAAAACATTATTTTACAAACTTTAGATTTTTTTAAAAAAAAATAGTATATGTGCCCTTCTTGGCATAACAACCTTATTTTCTTGCAATATAGACTGAAAGTTAATGGATAGATTTCTGCACCTTTTGGAAGAGAATCATCCAGTATTAAAACATAATCTACAGCTTTTTTTTACAAAAGGGTTACTTCTTAAGCTTTTACTTGTCTCCACAATCAATTTCTTTCACATTACCTAATAGCCATTTTGTCTAAACATTTTCTACCAAACATTTGGCCCATTTTCTGCTCAGTGATAAATTTCTATAAAGAGTGAAAACGTTATTGCTTCTGATAGCTCAAAGTACTGTTGTTAATAATACATTCAGTGTTGCACTTCTAATACACTCAGAGGTAATGTGTGTTGACTTGCAGTTTCTGTGTTTGTATCTATGTAATCTTTGTTTTGGTGTGTAAATTCAGGAGGATTATAATTTTCACTCAGAACCTTCAATCAACAATGGCATCTTTTGGCTTTTGGTGTACCTGTTTCTCTTGTCAAGCAACTATTTTTCAAAGCATAGTTCCCATGTAAATTTTTGTGCTGCAATATTTAAATTCCACTATATATTACCCATACCTTGAATCAGCTGATAGAAAATGGTACTTTATTGGGCAGCTATTGCTAAGAGCTTCAAAAGGAATAACCCTTCAAACCCTAAAATACAGACATTGGTTTACAGATTTGTGGCTTTACTTCCAAGGAAAAATGATCATAAATCTTTCACCAGTTTGAATTTTGAACTGCACCAGAATAGATATTTCTGATAACCTTTACTTCAAAAGGGACAATATGCTTTTCTTAATTGTTTCCATTTTAAATATAACTTAATTAATGTTCAAAATGATAATTTATGCCATGATTAAAAAAATTAGTTAGCTGTGTAAAATTTATACTTATGTGAGTTTAAATAAAAATGGTTTTACGTGCCATGAAAAGGTAAACAGTAAATGGGTTAAATGGGATTCCCCTAGCAAGGATTTCCCTTTCAGAGCCAGTGCCTCATGAACACTGCCACATAATACAGTTTGAAACTGCATTCTATGGGCAGTGTAGAAGGGGGCAGTATGGTACATTTCTGGGACTACAGTTTGCCAAATCAAATAGTGGTCCTGAGGCTGTTGAAGACAGAGCAATGAAATCCAAAATTTTTCCCCAAGCTCTGACATTTTTGTACCTGCCTCATTTTCCCAGAGAGTGAAAACCCAAAATTCCAGACAGGGCTCTTCCAGACAGCCCCAAAATGTGGGACGTGTCTTGCTTTTACCTGAGGCATCCAAGCAAATTAATGCAGATTAAACTGGGTTTTCCCAGTTTACTCGACATTATATAAACACCTCTAAAGATCCAGACCTTAAGCTAAGGTGAGGGCCTTGTTGTTGCCCTCTAGGCCCTTGGTCAAGACCTCCCTTGATAAACCACAACAGCAGCTGAGGTCCAACAGGTTTATTTAGAATAAAAGTATAGGAAAGAGGTTGAAAGCAATCTTATAGTGCTTTCAATAGCAGCAAATCTCAGGAGCCAAGCAATGAGTAAATAGTCTCGTATCAATCAGGATTTAGCCGGAGGCAATCAGGAACAAAGCTGGATTCAAAAGCAAAGGAAAGTCTTTTCAGGAACAAGCAGGAACATAGTAGGGAAACAAGGCTTTTGCCCAAACGGGCCAGATCCAATATAGGCAGGCAGTGTCCTTAGTAAGGCCCAGCGGCCTCCTTCAGAGATCCATTGTCCTGGATGCGCTGTTGGCACGAGATAAGGCTCTGGGCCAACTCCACATGGATATACTGTCCAAACCCTTTGATCTAGCCACGTAACTTTGCGTCGAGTGTCAAAGTGGGCATGATGAATGGTAGCTGTTGTTTTAACTACCTCAGCTTCTTAAGAATGTAAACCCAATTAGCCTCCCCAGCTGCAACGGGGAATCAGGCTCTTCTCAGGCCCGGGCCTCTCCGCTTATCGGCCGGGATAGCTTTGGTAACCTTGAACGATTCACCCTGCCTGCCTGGTACCAGGTTCTCATGAGAAAGGCAAGCAGGCCTGGAAAGGATCTTAAAGCCATCATGGCCACAGTATTGTTCATGGGAAGCAGAGGCTTGTGGGGCTTGGGGCCCGACACTTGTGCAGTCCTGGGTGTCAGTCCCCACAGCCATACAAAAGCTTGGAGGAGTGGAATGGTGGCCCCAAAATTACTGAAGGGGCCTCAGGCAATGCAGACCCTTCTGTAGGGTCCTCCTGGCACTTGTAAATTACATGGAGGAGGGATTTTATCTCTCCTTCTCCTGACACATCATTTTCAAGCATCAGGAGAACTTTCCAGAGGGATCTGCACTGCCTTTTTTTGACCCGGGATGGTATCTAGCCACCCACCAAGGGAAAACCTGGGGTTGTGGGAGGGCTTTTCTCCTGGGTTTTAGGTAAGTGTAGAAGGACCTTAA
The DNA here is from genome assembly GCA_030556195.1 of Anolis apletophallus. Classification (NCBI taxonomy): domain Eukaryota; kingdom Metazoa; phylum Chordata; class Lepidosauria; order Squamata; family Anolidae; genus Anolis; species Anolis apletophallus. The sequence continues at coordinate 89,640,723 of JARBWK010000006.1, read as the reverse complement.
GTAATCCAATCTCCAGCTGTTTCAATTTGGCAGACTAAAAAGTGTGATCCTACTTTTTAACTGATTTTAAATGGCCAGATTTCACTTCCTCACCCCAACTTTCCCCTTTTGTCCATGGTTTATCTCAGCTGTTGCAAACAGAGTTAAAGTGCAAAAGTAATTTGGGCTCAATTTAGGATGAAGCTACACTTTAGAATAAATGCAGTGTAACATTGCTTGCCATGGTTCAATGCTGTGGCCCAATGCTATGGAATCATGGGGGTTGTCGTTTGGTGAGGCATCAGCACTCTTTTGGAGAGAAGGCTAAAGACATTGTAAGACTATTATTTCCCAGGATTCCATAGGATTGAGCCATAGCAGTTATAATGATATCAAACTTGATTCATTCTACAGTGTATATGCAGTCTTACTTAGCAAGTGAAAAAGGAGAGGAGGAAGTGAAGTATTTTAATGAAGTAAGTTTTAAGTGTGACCCAAGGGATATTATACTGTTTAAATGATTTTAGTTGGCTGGTTTGCAGGGTTGTGCATGGATCCATTTAAAAAATGGTCTTTGACTGGTTTGGATGCTTCGGCTTATTTGGATGCCTGTAATGGCAAGGGCTCTGCCACCATCTTTTTGTTTGTTTGAAAAAGACCATGCAGCCACCAATCACAACTACTTTTGGTTTTTATTCAGGAACACATGGAGCGCAGAGAGGCTGTCGTGCGCTCGCATGGGGTTTCCCTGTGAACCCTGCCTGTTGAGCCAATCGGAATAGAAGAAAACTGTGGTGTGTCTTACCCAAGATGAGTCTATATAAATGAGGTGAGTGCCTCCATTTCTCAGGTGTGTTCTGGCTCTAGAGAGAGGCAGTTTGATTGTGCCTCAGTCCGATTGCTGCTCGCAGCTTTAGCTTTTGGCTTAGCTTTGCTTTCTACTAGCATTTTGGCTCCAAAACAAAAAGCATTAGCAGCAGCAAATCTTTTTCTTTGATTTTAATTTTATTATTTGATTTTCTTTTATTTTCTTTATTTAGTGGGGATGGGAATTGAAAAGTCCAGGTGTGTGTGTGTGTGTTTGGGGACTTGGAGAAAAGAACATCTATTGGGTGGCTAGGTTTTCTTGTTTAAAAAAATATTAGGGTGGCTCTGAATCTTGACTCAACCTCTTTAGCTTCTCTCCTCTCCTCTGCTTATATTTTTTCTCCTCCCTCCCCTCCTTCATAAAAAACTTATAAAAGATTATTAATAAGAATTCCAGCATACAGCAAAGCCTCCGTCTCAGAAAAACCACTACCTACACCAGTGCTTACCTACCTGAACACCAATACCTAATTTCTTTCCTTTGCAATCTCATCAAGTTCTCTCTGTGGTTTAATTTAATCAAAATATGTCTTTCATTGCTCTTCATTTCTTCTGTTTCTTACACTTCATTTTAATTGGCTGGTGCTTAAAAATAATATTAGGCTTGGCTTTTGTTGAAACTTTGCCTATAGAACTACACTATAGAACTACCCATCTTCTCTCCTCTATCTCCAACCTCCATCAGGAAATATACTTTCAAAAGAATATTATTAATAAGAATTTTACCAGCAAACAGCAAACCCTAATTCTCAGAAAATTCACTATCATTACCTACCTACCTAAGCGCCTATTACCAATACCAAATATATTTCCTTCACAAATTTCATCAAGTTCTCTCTGTTGCTTGATTTAATAAAAATCTAACTCTCTTGGCTCTGATCTGAAGTCATCCTTCTCTTCTTGTATCTGAGCCTCTCCATTGCCCTTTTTGGGGCCGCCACCACCTTGTCTTTCTGGATCAGTAAAGCTGATAACCTGCTCTGAATCACTATGAGACTTAAAATAATAATAGTGCTCCAAAAGCATTGTTTTTTACCCCCAGATATGGATTGATTTCCCACCATACATTTTTCCAGTGGATCATACTGGAGTGTTTTTTTCTAATATAAGGGGACATGCTGCTTGCTTGTTTGTAGATGGAGGCATTTTCCAGTATATTGTGGGTACAAAAGATGCAAAAGCTTTGGAAAAAGTGGCTTTTTAGTAGTAAAAAATTATAATAGTAAGCTGTGTGATGTGGAACTATGCATCTTCGACAGTTTGGCATTTGACAGGAAGGAATGGTGCCCTGTTCCTGCTCCTGAAGAAGTTACAGGTCGGGGCCAGTGGGGATACCCTTTGGGTATTTTTAATAAAAGATTTTATTTTTAGAAAGTTAAGAATTTGCTAAAAGTCAGGGGTGACCCATTATGAAACTTGGAGGACTAACAGTGGTAGATGTATCCTCCAATTCTGGCCATTTTCATCCCGATACCCCTAAAAATGATAGGAAGGGGAGCCCAGGAAGCGCTCCCCCCATTGTTGCCAATGGCCGGATTTTCCCACATTTTTCTGCCATGGGCCAAAAACAGTTTTCAGACACCAGCCATTTATTGCAAATACAGATCTGTGGGTTTGCTGAAATTTGGATACCAAAATGGATCGCAAAAATGGATTGCCTTACTGGTTTGTTTAATTTTATTTTAATGTTTGTATGTTGTGGATTTTAAACTACTCTGTTTATTAATGTGGTGAACCACTTTGTATCTTTGTGTCAGTAAAATAATAATAATACTTTTCCTAGTAGGTTTACGCAAAATCATATTGCTTCAATCTCTTAGATGTTATTCTTCATTAACAACTTTTGCCACCTTGACCTCATAGTGATGTTGTTTGGCCACAAGTGTCCCAGTTTTCACCTGTGAAATGTTGATGGGTATGGAGGAATGAATAAAATCACCTTATAGGCAACATTTTAACACAAGGGCTGTGACTTGGATATTTGACTAAAACAGGTATTAGTAACAACTCTTTTTGTCCTTTCCATCTGATTCTAAGGAAGCTGTCTCTGTACTAAACCACTGTCTGCAGTCAATAATAGAATGCATGGAGGTAAACAAGTTGAAAGTTACTCCAGATGAGAAAGAGGCACTCCCAGTCAAACATAAGGGAGAATAAAGGTTCAGGAGAAAAAAGGTTCAGCAGGTCCTACATAAGGTTATCTTGATATATCAGGTTCTCAGTTTGGATTTGCTCTTGGACTCAAAACTGACCCTGGATGTCCAGGATATGGTGGTGGCCAGGAATGTGTTTATAGTTAAAATTAGTGTGTCAGCCACGACACGTCTTAATTACATCTCATTGGGTTGCTGCAATTTTTTCTACATGAGGCTGCCTTTGGAAACTGGAAATGTTAATGGGTCCAAAATGCTACATCCAGGCTATTGACCCTTCCTGTTGAAACAACTTCACAGGATGCCAGTGTTTATCTGGATACAATTCAAAGTATTGGGTTTGAGTTAAAAATATTGTTTTTGTATTTTAAACCCCTTTGTGGCTTGGGTCCGTACTTTAAGATCTACAGGAGAGGACTTCTGGAAGTTGCTTTGGATTGCATCCTGGCAGAAAAATAGAGTATAAATTCACTGTAAATAACGAAACATTGTCAGTCATTCATAATGGAATCTGTATAGGAGAGGTAGAAAATATACTTTCCCTTATAACTCAATACAAGTACAAAAAAGATGCTTAAATGTCTGTTTTCTCCAGAAACTGGGCTGAGGTTTATAAAACACATGTTGCGATCAAATGTGTGAAGATTATTGCACTTTTAGAAGCACTGCAGTGTGTTTGAATCTCTCTCCAATTCAGTAACTGCAAGTAAAAAGTGAAGATGAACCTTTTGAGTAGTTAGTAATAGACCTTCAAGTACACTTCAAAAGTGTTTTCTTATACATGAAGATTCTGTAGAGCACTGTTATTTAATCTTGAAAACAGGAGAGCTGCTCTGTCATTGAATAGAGACTTGTACACACATATACTCACACACACATCACAAGGGGCCACTTTGCATTGAGGTGTGATAATTGTAACATCAGGTCACTATTGTTGAACAGCTCAGTCTCTTATATATGAGGTAGCAATGAAAGTATGGTGGTATCCATTCTTAACCTGAGAAGACATGGATTTCTTTTTCAAGATGAGGCAAAATGTCTGCTTGGTTTTCATTTTTACAAAAAAAGCTGCTTCAAAGGGGAGGGGGAAGCCCTACAAATGTTTAAAGTACTGGATATATAAATGCACGAAAGATATATAAAATAAGCTCTTAGTGTATTTGACAACTTTTGGTCTATCTTTTGAAACTGGAGAAAGAATTAATATAATAGGTAATATGGAATTGCCAATGAAAATGATAGGTTTCTGTCTAATTCTCTCTTTCATCACACAACATGGAGATACTGGATTTTATTCCTACATTATTAATTATTTATTCATTCATTATTTATTCATTCATTCATCATTCATTCATTCATTCATTATTATGAGGGACTCCAATTACCCTGATATCTGCTGGGAGACTAACTACTAAGCATAGCAGATGTGACTTGCAGATAATGTCCTATTTCAAAAGGTATGAGAAAGAACAAGGACTTGATCCTCACAAATAGAGAGGAGTTGATCAATGGAATAAAATTAGTTGGTACTTTAGGGAGACATGATCTCTAAAAATTCAAGAATTCATGACTGTGGGACAGTGAAAAAAAAGTATGGTCAAATGCAAGTCATGGAGTTCAGGAAATCAAATTTTACAAGTTTGGGGAACATCTGGGTGAAAACCCATGGCTTAAGATGCTAAAAGGAAAAGACACCAAGGAAGAGTGAGAGCTCTTGAAGAAGTAGTTTTTTAAAAAATATCACAAACAAGAGGAAACAGAAGAAGAAAAATAGGACATATATGTAAAACCGAATGTGGCTGCACAGCAAATTCAAGGAGAAAATGAAAAGAAAAGGGGTATGTACAAAGAATGGGAGGAAGGCAAAGAATGGGAGGAAGGGTGAATTACCAAATAGTATAGATGTGTAATGCAAGCTTTCAGGGTTCGTATAAAGCAAGATAGAACTCAGAATGAGCTAAGACTGGCTAGGCGAGCAAGGAGCACCAGCCCCCCAGATACATTCATAATAAGAGAATAACCAAGAAGGCTGCTGTTCAATAAGGATGGTAACTGATTACATCAAAAATGCAGAACTGCTCAATACCTATTTTGCTTCTGTTTTCTCCCAAACAGAGAACTGTGTGCTGCTCTTCAGCTGTGGAGACTGCCATAAACAACCCTCTGGACTTGGAAGATTCAAAGGAGGAGGCAAATTGCTAGGAATCTACAGCTCCTAATTGTGGTGGTTTTCCCAAATCCAAGGAGCTGGGAACAGAGATGGGGGTGGTACTCCACAGCAGGAAGTAGAAGATGCTGAGGATATTACCATTATTTGCAAAGTGATGAAGGGACAAAGAGAGATAGCACCAATCCAAGTGGAGTTAAATAGGTAATTGTTTTAAATATAATTTTTGTTAAAATATAAAAATGGTGAGGAATGCAAGAATAGATATAGAGTAGGGACTTTTAGAAAACATAGTATCAGCTTCTTCCATTGTCGTCTAGTACAAAAGGGATTTCTAGCAATGTTAAAAAAGGAGAGAAAAAGGAAAAAGAATCTTATTTAGTCTAAAACAAAATACTAGAAAAGTGTGTATAGAGTATGTAGAAGCATAGAAGATAGGAAAATTATGAAACAGAAAACAGACAGCCCCATCAAACACTTCCTGCCCTAATACTTCCTGCCTTCTTCACAGTCAAAATATTTATCTTTTTTTGTCTTGTGTCTTCTTGCTTCTGGTAGATTAACTTTTCAGGATCCCTTAAATAGCTTTAAGGATCCTACTGTTCTTGTCACTAACTCTCCCTTTTCTCTGTTCTTGTTGTTCTTACATCCCTGGTGGTGCAGTGCGTTAAGCCCTGGTGCTGGCAGGACTGGTGACTTGAAGGTTGGGTTGCTGATCTGAAGGTTGCCAGTATAAATCCAACCCGGGGAGAGCGCGGATGAGCTCTCTCTATCAGCTCCATCTCCATGCGGGGACATGAGAAAAGCCTCCCACAAGGATGATAAAAACATTTTTAAAAACCTGGGCATACATTGAGCAATGTCATTGCAGATGGCCAATTCTCTCACACCAGAAGCGACTTGTAGATTCTCAAGTCACTTCTGACCCGAAAAAAAATTCCTGTAATAGTGATGTTCTCTTATTATTATATAAAACCCAATGCTTTTATTTTATTTTATTTCATTCTTTTAAAAAGGTAATAAAAGAATGCCACTCTTCTTCAAATTTGGGAGGATTTGGCGATTGTATAAGCACAATCAATTTGTTCATCCTTGCCAGATTCATCATTTGCGTAATCCATAAATCTTGAGTGGGAATTGTTTCTTGTTTCCAGTAACAGACACAGGCATTCCTTGTTGCCATAACCATATATTTAAAAAGTTTCAATAATTTCTTTGTCAATATTGCATTTTTAAATCCCAGCAGACATGCTCCTGGTTCTAGTGGTATTGTAATTTTAAGATATTTTCAATGTTCTTGTTATTGTAATCCAGAATATTTTGTCTTTAGGGCATGTCTACCACATATGGTAAATTTTCCTTCTTTTTGATGAAGGAAACATTATTTAAAAATTGGATCCATCTTTATTTATTTATTTGTCACGTTTCTATACCGCCCCTCTCAGCCCAAAGGCGACTCGGGATGGTTTACCCAAGGCAGTCTCTGCCCTCAATACAACACAAGCAAACAAACCAAAATAATAATAATCATATAACAACAAATTAACAATTAAAAACATACAATTGCAGTCTCAGCGTCATGTTGAAATCAGTTTCCGTCACATCGTCGTCATTCCATATATCTAATTAAACCGTTACATTTTATCAGCAAATGCCTGCTCAAACAGCCACGTCTTGACTTTCTTATGAAATATCAGTAAGGAGGGGGCCGATCTGATGTCTCTAGGGAGGGCGTTCCAAAGCTGAGGAGCCACCACTGAAAAGGCCCTGTCTCTCGTCCCCGCCAGTCGCGCCTGCAAAGAAGGCGGGACCGAGAGCAGGGCTTCTCCAGATGATCTTAAACATCTTGATGGTTCATAGGGAGAGATGCGTTCAGACAGGTAAGTTGGACCCAAACCGTTTAGGGCTTTAAAGGCTAAAGCCAGCACTTTGAATTGTGCCCGGTAGCAAACTGGCAGCCAGTGGAGCTGGCACAACAGGGGAGCTGTACGCTCTCTGAATGCCACTAATTTTATCAACCTGTTTGCTGTCCGTTGGACTAGTTGCAGCTTCTGAACAGTCTTCAAAGGCAACCCCACGTAGAGAGTGTTGCAGTAATCTATACGGGATGTAACCAGAGCGTGGACCACCGTGGCCAAGTCAGACTTCCCAAGGTACAGGCGCAGCTGGCACACAAGTTTTAACTGTGCAAATGCTTCCCTGGTCACCGCCGAAACCTGGGGTTCCAGGCTTAGCGATGAGTCCAGGATCACACCCAGACTGCGCACCTGCGTCTTCAGGGGGAGTGTAACCCCATCAAGCACAGGCTGTAACCCTATGCCCTGTTCGGCCTTTTGGCTGACCAGGAGTACCTCTGTCTTGTCTGGATTCAATTTCAATTTGTTAGCCCTCATCCAGTCCGACACAGCGGCCAAGCACCGGTTCAGGACCTGAACAGCCTTCTTAGTAGCAGGTGGGAAGGAGTGGCAAAAGTTGGACATCATCTGCATACAGATGACACCGCACTCCGAAACTCCGGATGACCTCCCCCAGCGGCTTCATGTAGATGTTAAACAACATGGGAGATAGTATTGAACCCTGAGGAACCCCACAAGACAATGGTTGTGGGGCTGAATAGGTGTCTCCCAATAACACCTTCTGAGATCGGCCCTCCAGAAAGGACCGGAGCCACTGCAAGACAGTACCTCCAAGCCACATCTCTGCAAGGCGTCCCAGAAGGATACTGTGGTCAACGGTATCGAAGGCCGCTGAGAGGTCCAGCAGAACCAACAGAGACACACTCGCCCTGTCGAGCTCCCGGCATAGATCATCCACTAAGGTGACCAAGGCTGTCTCGGTACCATGCCCCGGCCTAAAACCAGACTGTGCTGTGTCTAGATAATCCATGTCTTCCAAGAATACCTGGAGTTGTGAGGCCAGCACATGTTCCAGTACTTTGCTAGGAGATGTTGATTTAGTTACATGATGCCTTAAAACAGCTGCCAATAAATCTCCCAGCAGCTGGGGATGTTGTTGCTTTCAACCATGGTACCTTGGTGACTGGCCGTACTTTTCAGCAATTACAATGAATGGATTGCATGGTATTCCTCAGATGTTCTCTGGAGTTCCTAGCAGATGATGTCATCATTATGTATCCAACACTTGGAGGGCTGTCATACCCAGGCAATGAGGGATCGCCTAATAAAATAGGTCTTAGTCAAAATTAAATAGATTAATTCTAGACACCAGAACTATGGGAATACTTCAGTCTAATAAGCAGATTTTCATTGGCTCAAAATAGAACTTTATTTTTTCCATAATTTATTTGTGCACATAGGAACCCATGAATCTAACATGTCAGTGTAATGGGGGGGGGGGGAGAAAAAGAAGAACATTCCTCTCCATTCTTTTCCACTTTCCCCTCTTTCGTCACTTGGTCAAATGTTTATATTCTGGAGTACAGCTTACATAGGAAATACAAAATAGTATTAGATAAAGAATGGATGTGCAACAGTCTTTACCAGACTTTCAAACCAACAGCTTGTACACCATGCACATAGGCTGGACGAACAGAATAACAGAACTACTGAGTCTAATCTTAGAGATTCCTTCACGTCTAAATGCTGTACTAACAATAAACAGAATTGTATACTGTGTAGAGGATGTTAGCATGTGTAATCAACTATATATGTCTTTCTCAAAGAAAGCTGCCTCCATTGGCCTTTCCACATCCCTCCTAACTCATCTGGGTTTTAACATGGCTCTCAAATCAATCAAACAAAGACTGTGGGACATTGCCTTTTGTGAATTGTGCTCTCACTCTTACGTATCCTGCTCTCCTAGTGCCCGGTCCATACATCATGTTGGGCCTTTCATGCAGCAAACTATCTAAAGAGCTTGACAGTGCCCAAATATTGCTGCCCATTTTCCAAAGCAAGGTGCAATGTGCTCCTGTCTGAATTGCTGCATGGGAGATTTGTAGGTACTCCATACAATGAAAGACTCTGCCCATGTAACAAAGAGGAGGTAGAGTACATCTACCACATTCTACTGTCAAGCAGTTTCTATGAACAGGCCCAAGCAGACATAATCAACCTCCTACTAAGGAACTTCCCAGCAAATCAGTGAAATTTTATGTGAAGATTCTATTTGGTGACAACCTTCCCCACGTGACCTTACCAAGTTTCTTTCTGAAAAAGCCAAAATTAGACATTTCCCAATTTTAGGCACAGGCTGAAAGCCTTTTTACCTATGTTATTAGCCAGCATGTGTTTTAAGCAATTTTTAATCTGTTGTTAACTTTACCCACCTGTGTGCCCAATCAACTGGTTGTTCTTAATCCCATTGTCTGCATACCTTGAGGCTGAAACCAGCCAGCACTTCTTGTAGTTTTTTATCCTTGTTTTTAGCCAACATGTAGTTTAAGCAGCTTTTACTGTTTGCAAATTTTATCCTCTGGATGTTTTTAATTCTCATTACCTGTATAACTTGAATACTACAGTGGAATAAGGGTCTCTGGACCATAATACAATGTATCATCTCTCTCTCTCTCTCTCTCTCTCTCTCTCTGTCTGTCTGTCTGTCTGTCTATCTATCTATCAGCCATAGAGTACTGTGGTGATCATTCAAATGCCCCAGTGACTGGGAAGATTGATATAGGAAGAGGCTCTCCCTTGAGTATTCAAGTCTCAAGCTAGTAGTTAGGGTTTGAAAACTGAAAGTAATAATGCTCACTATTTCATTCAAGAACAGAATTAGTAAAGAATTAGACTAGGCTTGAATAATGTGATTCTGACAACAATGTAGCTGCCACATATTGTATTACACTATGAGCATAATTTTTGTTCCTTTTTTATAAATGTTATTTCATAGTTGAGTCTTTAACAAAAACATGGGAAATTTTTTATTAAACTTCAAAAACTTGAAAGACTTCCTGCAACACATTTTGCTATAGTTTTTCAATAAATATTTCATAGAGTCTCAACCAATTCAACATAGTTTGTTACAGCCACAAAAACAAGGTTTCGGGAGCATAACAACTACTTTCAAAGTAAGTACCACACAATTAAATAGGTAATAATATTTTCAAACTAGGTACAGATTTTTTTTAAAAAAATGTTACATAGTGAATATCTATACAAGATGTGGCAGCTAAATCATATTGTAGTGATCTAAATTTCCTAACATTTTGGGCAAAATAATTTTGGAGATTCTAAAAGCCAAGATGCTAAGGAATATCTCCAAATGACAAAAGGGCTGAGGTTCTTGAAAACAAAGATAATTGTTCATTCCATAATATACTCCACCATGTACCAGCTAAGATCAAATGGTCTTGGACTTGGGAGTTCACATTTGTCTTGCATTTGAATGAGGCAGCAATCAATTGAAGATATTTTCAGAAGTGCTTCAACCACAGTGGAAACATCTGAAAACTTATGCTGCTTCCATTTGCAGAGATGAAAAGATTTTTTAAAAAATCGCCAGACCGAAATAATTAATCATCAGAGTAAGAAAAGAGAAATAAAACTTCAAACACAAAAGGATCAACACTGGGGAAGCTAAGTAGTTAAGACACAGCACAAACTACAAAGGTTTCCATAGAGCTACCTGATATATCAAGTTAGAAACCACAGTGAACAGGCAAGCCTTTTTTTGACCGAAAGCACACACTTTCACTAGCTCTGCACATCTTCCTGAGTAAAAAGTTTCTGGGAGGCAAATATGATGTGATAACAAGAGCACTTAACATCAACATTATTCCTTCCTCTCTACAAACACTGAACTAAACATTAGACCAAATAAAATTAAACACTATTTGATACCTTGTCTGAGTGGTCCTTGCACTTTACCCATTCCCCCGGCCCCATGCTTTTTCTCTGCACTAGTCTTGGCCCAACCCTCTCCAAAATTCTGGTCCCTAATAGTTTATCTTGCACGAAATAATAGTGCTGAAAGTGGTTTTAATGTAAAATTAATAATTTTATGCTTATGTTTGTGTTTACTCTATGTTTTCTGTGTTTTTGTCTATGTGGAAACTGCCCTGAGTCCCCTAGCAGAGATAGAGTGGTATATAAATACAGTTTTATTATGATGATATGTGAGTTAGAAAATGACAGACAACACATATTTTCTGAAATATTCCCCAAATTAATTATTGATGGAAGCCACCAAACATGTCTGGTTGTACAGTCATGGTTGGTGGCTTCCAGGTTAATGGATAGTGAATCATTTCCAGAATTAAGACATCATCACATCCTCTTTTCTTTTACAATTTCTTTCAGTAACTGCTTCTCAAGGAATGGTGCTAAAAACCATTTAATCGGTTTGGTTTCATTACTGTCTTGATTTTTTCAGTTCCTGTTTAAAAATGCTTCCAATTTCTTTCTAGTCAAAGTAAATTAAGGATAATGCAGTCCTCTGTGATTGTCCAGAATGGATAACTCTGAAACTGATTTATAGATGCTGTACAATGCTTAGTTACACCCTGCAGTGGAACAAGGGCTGCTTCATATATGCACATATATTGCCCAGTATTCCATCCCTCAATTGGTTTATTTAATCCATGACAGAAAGTGAAACAAGATGAATTATATGTGGCAGAATGTAAAGCCACATGAACCTTCTTTCTGTGGTGTTTGATCTGCAATGGCCTGTTGCTCCTTGCCTCAGTCTCCCACGTGATGATCATGTCTGTGAGATCGAAGGTTTCATTGGGCCTTTGTTTTCAAACACAAGCAAGAACATTTTGTCCCATTCACTGTTTATCAAACTCAGCTAGTTTCGACATACACTTTCAAATTGGAAAGGGAATAAAAAGTCTGGAAATTGCTCTTTGGAGTTTCATACAACTCTGTCAGAGCAAAAATCACACCACATCTTCAAGGGCCATCGGCTGCAAATAATGAATTAAAGCATGATCACCAATATCCTGGAATATCAGAGGATGGCTTTGAGAACTAATCAGCTCATCCACATGACCGTGCTGTTAGCCAAGACTTGTTATTTGACTAATCCTTATGATCCAGATGACATTCTGTTCCTGTTCCAGTGCACAGCAGGTGGGAGAGTGGATTTGTTAAGCTGGGTGGCTTTATCCTTCTTTTATGTGTTCATTCAATTTTATGTTCCTTTACTTACTGTACACATATGGCAGGGGAAGCTGTTAAAGTAATAACTGTTATCCTGCAAAAAAAGCCAGGGCAAAGAAACAGCTGTAAGACCTCTGCTATTCCTATTGGATATGGTGTGGCTGTATACATAAAGGAAAATTCCTTAACTATTTAAATAGCATTTTGTTTTAGGAATGGACAAGAAATCTGTGGAGTTTGCACTCCTCTGAGAGGGGTTTGCATTTTCCCAATTTGTTTTGGGTTCATATTTCCCATAAATATAGAACACAGGAATCACACACAGCATTGTGATTTCCTTGCCTCTGTGGCAAATATGGGTGGTAGCGAGGCAATCCTGGCACTCCGGCCCTCAAATCTGCATGGATATTTCGAGGGAAGTGGGGTTGAGTCACTTTTTGAAATGAAACAAAAATGCAAGTAGGATTCTGAGAGTCAAACAAGGAAATCGACAGATGTTTGCAGGTTGCAAGGAGGTGCGGAATAAACCCACTATCTATTTAATTTGCTACAAACCAGGGTTTTCCTGGTCTGTAGCGCATTAATTCGGGATTGTCCAGGATGTCACCTGTACAGCTCCTTTATTGCAGGAGTTACTGCAATAAAGAGGCTGTCTGGGTGTGCCCTCAGTAGCTGCTCCCAGATTTTCAAACTTCCTTCTTAGGGAGACCAGGATGGGTCTCAGTCTTGATAACCTTCAGGCAACAGGTAAAAATGAATAAATGAACAAGGATGATGATAATTTAATTGTAATCTTAGTTTATTTGATCAACTGGAAACAGATCACTTTGACATGAACAAAAGTACTAATATATATGGACTGAGAGGCTAATCTTGATAGCTTTATTTTACTGGCTTGAAAATGACTTTGCTCTATTGACCTGTACCACGGTGGTCTCTTGAGGTTTTGCTTTCTCATTGTTTAGTGTAATATATTGTATACTGCTACAAAACATGATACCAAGACCAGAGATAAAGTACATGTCAGAGCTTGAACATTTTACTCCCAATTTCATATTCATGGCCAAAACATCACTAAATTGTTATTCCTGAATTGTTATTCCTAAATTGTGTTTAATAGTGGCCTGAGTGTTAGACTAGGACTGGGAGAGTAGAGAAATAGTCCTTGGTGAGCCATGAAAAACCCCTGGTCACAGACTTGGCCAGATGTCAAGGAATCCAGTTGTTTCGCCCACAAATTAACATCGAAACCAGGTAGGGTGACTACCTGAATTGGATACACCAAATTCCTGACACCCCTTGAGTTAAGGTTAAGGACAGTTAAATAGGTAACAATTAAAATAAATGTTGCCCAATTTGAACCCAACCACTGTTGTCGTGTGTCTTATTTTGGGGGTGGGCAGACAAAAACCCCTGGTCACATATCTCTGCCCAAGTGAAAGGCAATGAAAACCTTAGATTAGGGTTGGTCACCATCAGTTGGAATCACCTTGAAGGCACATAACAAAACATTCCAAATAGGGATTTGTAGTGCTCTCCATTAAGAAATGTTGCTAATCATATGGAAACACTTTGCTTGTCTATATGTTTTAGTTTATCAAGGAACCTATTTGTCTGCTCTGTGTAAAATTAGGTGGCAACTGTCCTGATTGTATCCTTAAAGCCAGTCATGAAATGTCTGCAATTCATCAGCTTCATAAACCCCCCGTTTCCCCTCCTCATCTGGAACTGCAAGAAGGGCAGAGTACACAGGATTCATTAGTCACCACCAAATATGGATAGTGACCTTCATTCAGTTTTCAGCCAACCACTGAGTTCATTAAAAAAAACTCTCCCTATAGAATATTTCTATTTAAACCAGTGTGACTGATTTGAAGAAGTGGACCCTGTTTTGTACTAAAGTACCTGTGTAATGTTATATTGAGTCCTGCTGAAGGTCTAATGAACTCCACTTGGATTCACTTATGGTTTAATTTTCTGGGTTAAATCACCCAATTGGTCAAAATCCCTTGAAAAATTGAAGTATTTTTTGTGGGACAAACTGAAGTAATGGGAATGAGTGGGCAAGAACCTTAATCTCTGTAACAACCTTCTCTATGCTTGTTTGAAAGAGAAAGTATTTTCCTATTATTGGTCTCACTCTTACATGATCCCAATTTCCCATATTGCTCTCACATGTATGATTATTAATTTATCATTCTTAAATTGTTTTTATATTCAACCTGTCCTTCAATGAATTCAACATGACTGTCCTTTTCCCCACTTTATCTTCCCAACCACACTGCAACACTGTAAGTGTGACTATTTCAACCAGAGAGTTTTATGATTCAATGAGAAATTGAACCAGATTGTACACTCCAATCCCACATTCTAATGTTTTAACATACATTGATTTTAACTATGTCGCATGCCATAGGGGAAGACTTTATGGATCTATCTACTGAGTTATTGTTTATATTATTTATTTATTCCATATGTAACCCAACATTCCATTGCGCACGATCCCCACATTTTCCAACAACTTGAGTAGACCTTAATAGAGATTGTGTAAAACAGGACTGTGACGAGCACTGTTAGGTTAGTATAATATGTTAGTTTGAGGTATATGTGAAATGTTGTGCATGTTCTTTTAAATGGTGTCATAGGTTGTTATGGGAGCGTGGCTAGAGGGGGGTAAAAGAGAGGGAGGTAAGGAGAAGGGGGGGAGAGGAGAGGAATGGAGTTTAGAAAAAACTGACATTGAGGGACATATGTTTTGTGGAATTGTGAGACTTATGAATAAGTGATAAGTGTTAACCATTCTGTTAAATAAAGAGTTAATTTTCTTTATATAACCAACAAGTTTGATTATTTCGGTTCTGATGACTTCACTGGCCGTGCATAATAGAAAAAGGGAGTAGGCACATTTTCCAACAGCCTAAGTAGGGATTGTGTCAAACAGGACTACCCAAATTTTCAGAAATCTTCCTGTCAAAAGAGGACTAGCACCACTTTCTACTATGTCAGATGGATGCATCAGGAGGTAACTGAAGTTAATGGTCAAATTTCTGGGGCAGATCATTCACTGAAGTAGTCAACACAGTCATTCAGTTAGAAAGACAGATAAAAATGTGCTCTATTCAGGAATCTCTAGAGCCAAGACACTTTCCACTTGCTAGTGTGTCTACCTCAAAATTGGAATATTAGAAACTGGCCAGTGTTTAGAAAAATTATCGCCTACCATTTCCTTAAGACAAGATGGAAGAACCCCTTGTCACAAAGAAACATTTACTACTACCTTTACTCACTTTGTTATATGGTGCGATGGTCCTGCATCTGTATGATTCAGTAAATCAATTAAGATGCTTTTTTGATTGCATGTGCTCTGAGCTCATGCTGACTTGGAGTGATGTTGTATAAATTCATCTCCAGTTTTATTGGTCCCATGACAGAAGTCTGTCTAAATTGTGCTCTCTAGTCCTATTTTAACGTGGCAATTTAAAATGGCAAACTTCAGCTTGCTGGTGTGATATATATGTCATCCATTCTATATTATAGAGCCATTGACTGAGATCCAAACTAGGATTGCAGGGAACATAAATAACAGGATGCTTCTCTCACTGGATCTCCTTCTGTTACTTTTGCCACCCCAGCACATTAAACATTATTTTGATTTTGAATGTTTACACAACTAAATCCCATCAGAATTTTCAACCAGTAGTGTAACAAATATTTGCAAAACTAGTGATGAATATGTAGTTTGGAAACCTGAAGGGGCCTGGAAACATTTTTAGACCTTCTTTTCATGTTTGGGGGTGGGCATTTGTCATTTCCCACTGCTAGGCTTCTAAAGGATCTTGTATGCTGGGATTTATCCATCTTTCACAACAATGCTGTTGTGTATCACAGAAAAATACCAGTGCTGCTCAAAGAACAAATAATAGATTAAAGGCTGCAACTGTAACAAAGATTGGTACATAAATGAATTTTTGGGGTCACTGGAAATAGAGCAGAAAAATAAATCTATGGGTGGGGGTACTCTCAATTCATGGGGGTATGTTTGAGTTCTTATTCTATACAAACTAAGACCAATACATGTTTTAGATTCATTTCTCCTTATTTATTAGATGCAGTAGACCAGTGATGTAGAATATTTTCAAACCAGCATGGATATGCTCAGTGGTGGCTGGAGGCTTCCATAACAATGGACCAGTGTTGATTTTACTCCAAGGTACTGAACAACCACCAAAATAAATTCAGTACTTAGGTTGTTTCCTTGGGGAATGGATTAAAACCCATGAATATTTTCCATCTCATAGACATGAAAACCATCAGGCACCACTGGCTAAACTATAAAGGAGTTGGGAAAAATCCATGTCAGCAATAGTCAGAATAGTCAGAAATAAAAGTGAAGGAGCCAGAGACAAAACCTGGAGATGAAAGTGGCCCAGGATAACCACTTATATTTCTTTGGTAGTGCGGTGTTTGCTAAGTGTACATGTCTTTCCCTTCCAGAAATCTGTATCTTCCAATTTGATCCTGTTTTCTTATGTGATGGCTGAGGATCAGTGATGGTTCTTTTCATTTGTGAGCCTTGTTATGGTTGTTAATGCTGTCAATAGTTTATTGACAGCATCGACAAACATAAGTGTTAAACAGGCATATACAACACAGCAACAAAATGTCATTTCTTCCCCTTCAGAGCTTATTTGGGTTTTTTTCACTCACCTTTTCAGATTTTAGTCTCTTCCCTGTTCCACTTCTTATTTCAAGAGGCAAACGTTTTCCAGTAACTTGTATTGTTGAATGTCTTAAAAAGAATCAGGTAGTGAGATTATCCAAGTTGCACAGTTACATATAGCAAATTAATGCTCCTTTAGCCTCTATATTTTCATCCCATGGAATCTTGGGATATGTAGTTTGGTAAGATACATAATTAATATTCTCTAATGCACTCCCTGAGCCACCTCATTAATCAACCAATATATGTCATAAAACTACAATATAGCAGGATTCTACTAGATGAAGCCATGACAGTTAATATAATATCAAAATGTTATAATTTTACAATGTAGATACTGTCAGTGACATAAAGTTTTACCTGATACAGGCAATGTATTATACCCTTACAAGATAGCCTGTTTTCATTGACAAGGCCAGACCCATTTTATGATGACTACAATTGGTGACCTGTTCAGTTTTATCTTCATGTAATCTCTGGAGGTCCACAGTATCATAGCACTCTTGCAATAAATTCATTTCACAGCTAAAAACCCAGAAATTATATTGGAATTCCAATGGCTTAAGTATTAATTGCCAAATCACAGCACAATTAGAAGTTAACATGATTTTGTCTCATGCAAATTAGGATGTTTAGTAACCAGCAAATAGAAATGCAGGGACAGATTCAAAAGACTTGCCCTGATGTATCTCAAAGACTTTGGGAGTAAAGCAGACCAAATAGGATATTGTTGCCATAAAGTAGCCAATAACCCCCAACTTGCTTTTTTTCATTTCTGAAAACATCTTATGAGCAGTCAAAGCATGTTAATGACTCCTCTCAAGAACAGTTCTTCATGATATAATTAAACAGTTGCCATCATCATCATGACAATATATCCAACTCCAAATAAGAGCTGTTGGGGGGGGGGGGATGACTGGGAGAATGCTACAGGATATACTGCCCTTTGTTCTGATCTATAGAACCCATTTCATGTCCAAAGTATCCTCAAAATACTGGCAATGGAAGAATAGTATTTAAAACCAAACATGTTTACATGTGTAGTCCCCAGATTTATCACCCAAGTAGGAGTACAAAGACCTCAGTAGCTATTAGAAACATGGTTGCAATGCCAATAAAATGTGTGGGTGAGTATGTGGATGAAGAATGTGGCTAAGTCTTTTTCTAGTGGTCTTACATCATTTTAAGAGCAGGTGACTATATGCCAAAATTGTCATGGCATTTGAAAATGTTGCCTTCCAGAAAGAATAATTCTACCTTAACTTTCCCTCTTATGTGTTACCTTTCATTTGGCATGGTGCTGTTTCGACAGAAAGGCATTCAAACATAGGATCTTCCACATGCATAGAAAGCAAAGTGGCACAGATTCAGAACTGTACTGTGTATTTTGTGCACTGTGTTTTTCTGACCAGTAAAGAAGCTGACAGTCACCAATGTGGACTGGTGATCCATCATCCCTGAAGTTCTAACATGCTCATTTCCAAACAAATCTAAAGCTAACTGTCCATACCCATGAACCACTTAGGTAAAGACATCTAATAATCACACATATGTTCTTATAATCTGGACACTTTAAAAGTAGTAAAAATGTGAGATATTGTTTGTCCAGATTTCAACTGCCTTTGATCTGGGCCATAGCTACCAGAGTCTGCTGGACTTATTTCTTTACCCCCTTTTGTCCTTTCCATTTTTCTTGTGTGTCCTCTCTTATTTAGACTATAAGCCTAAGGCCAGGAAATTGTCAAATAAACTATTTCTAAGGCACTCGTGTAGACCTTTTAGCTGAGAGACAAAGTATAAATGCTACAAACAAACAAACAAACTTGAAGAAAACATTATTATACTCCTTTATACAAAAAAAATAACTTAATGGGATCAGATGCTAGTAGTGACTAAATCAAAAGCACCATGTTCAAATGATGAGTGATATTATTTTCTATTAGGCTTAGTTGATCCCTGTGATGAGGTGGATATTTATGTGTAAATGCATGTGCTGTATGTTGATCACATGTTTGTTTATATGGTTTAGAAGGGACATTTGTATTTGAAATGGGGTTGAATGTTAGACAGACCCTAAAGGGTTAACTATGATAGTAAAGGCATTTCCCCTCCTAGGGAAATGTGTTGTCATAGTAACAGTGGGCGGAGCCAGCCAAGGCTAGCTTTAGAATGCTGAGTTTAAAAAAATGACAGTTGGGAGTTATCCAGCTGCTGTGAGCAGAGTGGGTGCTGAGAGCTCAGAGAGAGCAGTTGTGTTTAGACCAGCTCAAGGAGCTGAGAGGTGGATAGTTAATCCAGTCCAACTCAAGGAGTTGAGAAGGTGTTAGGATACTCAGCCTAGGATAAAAGCTGAGGAAAGAAGTTAAGGATAACTTCTAATAGTTAAAAGGAACAGTCCAGAGGTTTGGCTGGGAGAGCCAACCTGTAGTTTATGCTGATGCATAAAAGTGGCAAGAAAAGCCTAATTTAAGACTGTGTGACGTTTAAGAAAGAACCTCTGAGAGAGAATATTGAAACTTCGTAACCAGCAAGCTAAAGTTCACATTTAAAAAGAAACTTGTTACAGTTTCTTGGTTCATAAGCCTCCTGGTGTTTATATTATAAAAGACAAGCCTCACTCTGAAGCCTAACAGTGATTAACACATCATCTCTCTTTACAAACGGTGATCAAATAGTTACCTCAGTATTAAATTGGTGGCAGCTAGATATACAGTTTCCTCACAGATTGGGGACATCTTTACAATCCCCCCAAAAAATGGTTCAAAACTTGGTTTGGAAGTAGGGGGCACTGGTGGTTCAATTCTAAAATTACTTCTGATTTTATCCCAAAAAATGGAGCTTTCCGAATAGTTTGGAAACATCCAAATCAATTTGTTAATGGTGGACGCACATGCACAGTAGGGAAAAACAACACTGGCACTGGGGAAACTTCAGGGGCTTCTCCTGCCCTCATGTTTGGACCAATCTGGATGATATGTGCTACATTGGTAGAATCCATGGACTTCTGTTTGCTCAACAAATTTCAGAACCTTTGACTTATTCTTGGATTTTTGGTGAATTTTCAATTTGTTTTATAATTTTTTTTCAACAATAAAGAAACTCTGGTTTAAACGTGTTATTTCCTGTTTCATTGGGTGGTATTTACTCCAGAATCTACTCCAGAATCTTTGTTTGTGTGGCACAAACTGTGTTAAATTGGTAGAGAACAGAAATCATAGTGCAGAACCCATCAAGGGACATCTAATCAGACCGGACCCCCTGCTTCTGGGCAGAAAGGCACCATCCTAACTCTCCTCACAACCATTAGCTTCCTCTACTGAGTTTGAGGGGACCCTCAAGACACATCCATCCATTCTTCCGGTGCAGCGTCCATCGAGGCAGGCACGACTTGCTCTAGCTCCTGAGCAAGCCACCCGTTCCGGAGGTCTGGAGGACAGGATTGTCCCCCCACAGATCCCAGATTGACGGGGTCTAGTGGCGCGTAGCCAGCAGGTCCCTTTAGTGCCCTCAAAGTCCCCATCCCTCAAGGAGGGGGGCCGCAGGGTGCTGGGGTAGACCGCGGCAAGCGGACCGAGGACGGGAAGGAGGGGGAAACCCCCCCATTCACTGCCCAACGCTCACTCAACATAAGAAAAGGAAGAAAAAGAACGAGAGCCAACAGTAAGTCTCTCAATTTTACTGAAAGATTCGTAATTCTGCACTACAGAGGCACGTCCAAAAGAAAGGGTTGATCAAACAGCTGGAAACCCAAGATTAGGAAAAGAAGATGGTGATTTGGCCTTTCCATGACATGAGTAATTTTTGGAATTAAAAAGCAAGATAAAGATAAAACAGCAGTAAAAATTCTCAAGAAGCCACTGCCGGAGAAGGGAGGAGGGAGGTTTTAAAGCGAAGGGTGAGGAACTAAAAGAGATTATCCGCCGCAGCATTAGAAAGAAAACCACAAGTGTAAAGTAAATAAAGACTTTGGGTCGGGACCGAGAAGAGGAGAAACTCAGCTAAAGAAAATAATATTCACAAAATGGCACTGACCTTGGACTAAGATTGTTTTGTCTACCTTCCTTCGTCTTTGTAAATATCAAGCGGCTCCCCCGTAGCTCCTCCTGGTGAATGGTCACGAGGGCGGAAAGAAGCCGGAAAGGAAAGAAGGAGACACCGACCAGAGAGTAGAGCGGGGAGGACCGGACGAAGACAGGAAGTGAAGGAGGGGGGCAATACCGCGGTGGAACCGGAAGCCAGAAACCGGATCCAGGAAGAAAGCAAAGGACTATAGAGCTACTAAATTAGAGAGAAAGCTGGAAAATTAAATAAAAAAAATAAGCGGATAAAATTACAAAGCTACACAAAGCAAGACCGAGGACGAGAAGCAGACGGGATCTAAGAGAAGGAGGGCGTGGCGGGAAGGCGAGGTGCAGGGGCCGACGGACCGGGAAGAGAAGCAGACGATATCGCCGAGACCAGGACGAGAAGCAGACGAACTCCAGGAGTCTCAACCACCGGATCGAGAGGGAAACAACTGATAAACAACTGATAAACGGAGAACTATTTGACCAATACAGACACTGACACTGTGGCACTGTGACTTTGTGTAACGAGCCGGGAAGAAGCTAAAGGATGGAACTCATGTAAGGCTTGAACTAATTAATTAATCAACAGGAGAAGGCTAATGATTTGAGGGAATAATTGATTGAATAATTGATTGAAGTCTGTCAGGATTTTGAATGGTTTAATTAAGACTGAATTAATTGGGAAGAAGGGGGAATTGCCCTGAGACCTAAAAGGGAGGTAGTGGGCCTGCATTGAAATCTTATTGAAAGGGATGAATTGAATGAATTGAAGTAATGATGAATTAATTGTTACTGGGGGAAAGGAGGTATTGGGTGTTGAATAGGTTGATAAACTGATTGGTTTGATTAATTAATTAATTGATAACAATTTGGGGACCAAAGGGGTGATACAACCAATTGTATGAAAGAGGAGAAATATCAACCTCCTCAGTAACTGGAGAGTTAATAAGAATATAAGAATTGTTAAGACTATGGCGGGGCCCAAAGGTAAAGATGGAAAAGATTTCAAGGCATTACCCAGAAGAGGATCACTCTCGGGCCAAGGGCCAGAGGAGGGAGGTTTGAAGGAACTGTTGAGAGATATCCAGAAGGATATACAAAAAATGGCAGTAAAACAGAATGAACTGGCCGAGAAACAAGATAAATTACAGGAATTAGCCGAAAAACATGAATCGCAACAGAAAGTCACACAAGATGAAATGCTATCAATGAAGAAAGAACTGAAGGAAGACTGGAGAGTCATGAAGAAAGAAGTGTCAGATGCGCTGAAAGATATTAACCAAATAAAAACAGAACAAGTTAAAATGGAAAAAGCCCAGAAGAAGACAGAAAGAAGGTGGACTCATTTGAAAAAAAAGAGCCTTTTGGCTGATAAAACACAAGAGAGATTGGAATATAGTGAGATGGAGCATCAGTTGAGATTCAGGAATTTGTCTGAACAAGAAGGAGAGAATATTAGAGATACGGTGATTTCGTTGATTGCAAAAGTAATGGACCTACCGGAGAGAGAGGTGGACAGGGAGGTGGATAAGATTTTTAGAATACAAACAAATTACGCAAAGAAAAATAAAGTCTCCAGAGATGTGATCGTGAATTTTATACGCAAAAGGTTACGGGAGGAAGTGTGGAGAAGAGCAAATGCCAATCCAATCGAATTTAGAGGTACGAAGGTTTTGGTTCTTCGGGAATTTCCGATCTCCATGCTAAATCGGAGAAGGAAATATTTTTTCCTTACTAAAGAATTAAAGAACTTGAATATTAGATTTAGGTGGGAACGGATTGAGGGAATAATGGTAACCTATAAAGAAGAGAAGATTTGGCTTACATCAGAGGAGAAGGCGAAGGATTTCTATAGGAGACTGGAAAAGGAAAGAAAAATCAGAACCCCACTCAGCTCACTAGAAAAGGAGAAAAAGGCAAAAAGAAAGCGTCACAATACACCCGATCCCGAGGGGGCGGCTGCCCCGTTTCCAATGTCCACAGACCCACCTGAAGGAGTAGATGAAGAAGAATTAGAGGAAGGGGAGGAGGAAGACTTAGAAGAAGATGAAATTACTGAAGTAGAGATAGATAACATATTACGTAAACCTCGAGATGTCTAATTTTGTGCAGCAACTGAAAATATACTGCAACAATGTGAACGGTTTAAACTCTCCCAATAAAAGAAAACGAGTTTTTAACCAAATTAAGACTGGAAATTACAATATTGTGGCATTACAAGAAACACATATTAAACAAAAACATATATCCCACTTAACCCAACCAAAATTAGGAAAAGTATTTTTTGCCTCAGCGTCGGAAAAAAAAAGGGGGGTTGTAACATACATCGATGAGAAATTAGACCCACAATTCCTGTTCAGAGATGAGGACGGAAGAATTTTAGCGGTGAAAATAACTGTAGGAATTGAGACTATTATAATTTGTAATATTTACGCCCCTAATGCATCTAAGAAAAATTTGTGGAGACCCTCAAAAAGAAAATCAATAATGAACAATGCGACCATTTAGTAGTTCTAGGTGACTTCAATGGAGTAATGGATAAATATCTGGACAAATCCAGAACAACAAGAAAACCAAACCAAGAGGACAGAAGTACACTACCCGATGGCCTTATCAAATGGATGAAAGAATATGATCTGGAAGATATATGGAGATTACATCACATACAAGAGAAGGATTATACTTTTTACTCTGCCCGACACAGCAGCTGGTCAAGAATTGACATGATATGGACTTCAAAAACCCTCTCAACAAAGGTGGAAGAGATTAAGATTCACCCGCGAGACATTTCAGATCATGGTGCCTTGACAACGACGATTAATCAGAGGAGAGGGACAAGGAAGTGGAGACTGAATGAAAATTTACTGAAATCATCCGAAGATATAATAGCATATAAAGAAAAGACTAAAGAGTATTTTGAACAGAACATAAACGAAGAAACCCCTATACAGATAGTCTGGGACGCCTTTAAAGCCGTGATGAGAGGGCATTTGATTCAACATAACTCGAGAAGAAATAAAGAGAGGAGACAGAAATTAACAAAAGTAGAAGAGAAATTAAAGGAATTGGAAGACAAACTAAAAAGAAATCCAGGTAATAAGAAGATACCAAAAGAATTAGAAAGGATAAGAAAGGAGAAACACCATCTGGAGATGGAACAAATGGCAAAACAGCTAAAATATATGAAACAGTCTTCCTTTGAAAATGCAAATAAAATTGGAAAATGGCTTGCAAGAAGGTTGCGGAAAAAGAAACAATCCCAACATATAGCGATAATTAAAGCAGGGGGGAAAATTATAACGGAAGATTCCCGAATAAGACAAGAGTTCAAAAACTTCTATCAACAATTATATGCGGAGGATAGTGGATTGGAGGCTAAAATAGGCGAGTACCTATCCAAATTGAAATTAAATAAATTAACAGAAGAGCAAAGGTTCGAACTTAACAAAGAAATAACAGAGGAGGAAATTAAAAGAGCAATAAAAATATGAAGAATGATAAGGCACCAGGACCAGATGGTTATACTGCTTGTTTCTACAAAGTCACCCAAGAAGAAGTTACACCTATCCTAAAAGTAATATTGAATAAAGCATTACAAGAGAAAGTCCTTCCAGATTCATGGAGTACAGCTGATATTGTGATGATCCCAAAAGAGGGAGTAGATTCAGAAGATATAAAGAACTATCGTCCCATTTCATTGCTGAATACTGACTACAAGATCTTTGCGACAATCCTGGCAAACAGGTTCAAAGAGTTCCTCTCAGAGTGGATTGAGGAAGATCAGAACGGATTCCTACCAAATAGGAATATCAAGGACAATGTCAGAGTAATTTTGGACGTAATTGAATATTATGAAATGCACCACCAGCAACAACTGGCCCTGCTTTCAATTGATGCTGAGAAAGCCTTCGACAATTTGAATTGGAACTTCTTCAAAATATTATTTAAGGAATTAGATACAGGATTCCAATTTCAGAATGCGATAGACGCAATATACCGGAAACAGAAAGCAAAGATCTGGATAAATGGGATGACAACAGAAGAATTTAAGATAGAAAAAGGAACCAGGCAAGGATGCCCACTATCCCCATTGATCTTTGTGTTTGCTTTGGAGATTCTTCTGAGAAAAATCAGAGGCCAAGAAGAATTAAAAGGTTTGAAAATTGATAAAGAAATATATAAAATAAGAGCCTTTGCAGATGACGTGATTTGCATTGTAGAAGATCCTAAAAGAATATCCTGAAATGGTTGGACACAATTGAAGAGTACGGAGAAGTAGCAGGATTTAAATTGAATAAGAAGAAGACAAAAATTTTAACAAAAACATTTCGAAACAGGACCAGTTAGTTTTGCAAGGATTAACAGGAATTGAAATCACTCCAAAAAATAAAATACCTGGGAATCTGGTTGACAGCAAGGAATCTACAATTATTAAAAATAATTATTTGAAACAATGGGACAAGGTGAAAGATGAACTAGGGAAATGGAAGAATATGAATCTCTCACTACTAGGGAGAATTGCAGCTATCAAAATGAATCTATTACAAAAAATGCTTTATCTATTTCAGAATTTGCCGATAATAAGGAATATGGACTTATTCAAAAATGGAAAAAGATATAATGAACTTTGTATGGAACGGCAAGAAACCACGAATTAATTACAATGTAATGACTATGCAGAAAGAGAAGGGGGCTTCGCCCTCCCGGATCTAAAACTATACTACGAGGCCTGTGCACTATCATGGGTGAAAGATTGGACTCTGTTAAATAGAACAAAGATATTAACACTAGAAGGATTTGATTTACGAAAAGGATGGCACTCCTACCTATGGTATGGAGGAATACAAAAGGAAAAAAACTTTGGAAACCACTTCATTCGATCTTCCTTAATAAAAATATGGAATAAATACAAAAATTATTTTTACGACAAGACGCCAACATGGCTTTCACCTTTAGAGGCTAACCAAAGACGACTGTTGGGCTGGACCGAGTGGCCTAAGTATAAAGATATTATACAAAAAAAAAAAGGAAATTGTTTTGAAATGAAAATACAAGATGAAATTACGAGGAAATTTAAAAATGTAAGATGGCTCCATTACTTTCAACTAAGAGAACAATTTAATATTGACAGGGCCAAGGGATTTAGTGATACCGACGGACCTTGGGATAGGATAATGAAGACACATAAGAAGATAATTTCAAAAGTCTATATTGTACTACTGAACTGGGCAACGGAAACAGATTTAATTAAAAATTCAATGGTTAAGTGGGCACAGAAATATTGGGAGACCAATCCAACTCAAAGAGTGGGAAAAGATCTGGTCTAAACAGTTGAAAATAACCTATGCAACAGATTTAAAGGAAAACTGGCTTAAAATGCTGCACCGTTGGTATATAACCCCCAAGAAGTTAAGTATAATGTACAAAAATGTCGGCAACAACTGTTGGAAATGTAAAAACCAGGAGGGAACTTTTTTTCACATGTGGTGGACATGTCCAAAAGTAAAAGAATTTTGGCAAATGATACACGAGGAATGTAAGAAAATACTCCAAGTAGAATTTAAAATGAAACCGAATTGTATCTAATAGGGCTTATAGAACAGGAAACATTTCCAAATGACAATGTGGAGAAACTCTTTGTGTTCCTCTCAACCGCTGCAAGAATGACATTTGCTAAACTTTGGAAACAAAACCTCCTCCCCACAAAAGAGCAATGGCTAACTAAAATTATGGAGATAAAAGATATGGATGAATTAACTTATTGGCTAAGACAAAATCATGGTAAAGGTGTTAGAAGGACAGATTGGGCCGTGATGGAAAAATACCGATAAGAAATATAAGTAAAAAAAAAAAAGGAACGCTGTCGGTGTTTAAATAGTTAAGAAGAGCAGCGGGGCTGTCTCATATGTGAGAAAGAAGATTTAGACGAAATTGTATGACTAGTGCAGAACGAGAATGGAAGTCAATACAACCTATTGTATTCTTACCCTTTTTCCCCCTTCCCCACCCCTTCCCTCCCTGTCGTGATCATGTAAGTCTTATAAATGTAAAAACATGTCAATAAAAATTAATTCAAAAAAAAAAAAAAAAAAGACACATCCATCCATTTATTCCTTTTTTCAGATGCAATCATTTTATTTTATCATTATTTACCGACTGTAAAGGACTGCTTGACTGGCTGTGGCTGGCTGGATCCCCCATGTTCATGGCAATCAGGTCAAAGTGAAAGGATTGTTTTTTTAAGCAGTGTATTTTCTAGGCATGGTTTAGAACCCAAAAAATCGCGATCCTAAAATCAAATGGGGGGGGGGGGGGTTGATTAGTAATAGAAAGACTTACAAAAAAATTTCCCAAAAGTTCTAAAATGTAACGTAATTACAAACGAAATTCTAAATTGGTTCTAAAGTCTGAAAAGCAGGGAAAGAGGACTGACACCGTTTTAAGCACAGGCAAATCAAGGGGCAACATTTCCCTTGGTTTCCTTGCAGGGAGATATAAAGCATTAATATATTATTATTATTAGTATTATTAGTATTATTATTATTAAATAAAATAGTCAAGGCTTGCTTCTCCAGAGCATTTATTAGAATTAAATAATGAATTCTAATAGTAAGAATGTAGTAAGGGTGATAGTGACCTGGAGGGTATGAGGAACGTGCTCTTGGTAAACTAGAACAGGGCTGTCCAACTTATCTTAGCAGGCCCCTTTCCTGCTAAGATATAACCCAACCCAGGCTTGGGTTGGCTTATATCTTAGTGGGGAAAGGACTGCCGTGTGGGCGGCCCCTTTCCTGCTAAGATATAACCCGACCCAGGCTTGGGTCGGCTTATATCTTAGCGGGGAAAGGGCTGCCGTCTTGAGTGACCCCTTTCTGCTAAGATATAACCCGACCCAGGCTTGGGTCGGCATATATCTTAGCGGGGAAAGGGCTGCCGTGCAGCGGGGGGGCGGCCCCTTTCCTGCTAAGATATAACCCGACCCAGGCTTGGGTCGGGCTTATATCTTATATCTTAGCGGGGGAAAGGGCTGCCGTGCGGGTGGCCCCTTCCCGGTAAGAAATAACCCGACCCAGGCTTGGGTCGGCTTATATCTGAGCGGGGAAAGGGCTGCCGTGCGGGTGGCCCCTTCCCTGCTAAGATATAACCCGACCCAGGCTTGGGTCAGCTTATATCTTAGCGAGGAAAGGGCTGCCGTGCGGGTGGCCCCTTCCCCGCTAAGAAATAACCCGACCCAGGCTTGGGTCGGCTTATATCTTAGCGGGCAAAGGGCTGCCGTGAGGGCGGCCCCTCCCCACTAAGAAATAACCCGACCCAGGCTTGGGTCGGCTTATATCTTAGCGGGGAAAGGGCTGCCGTGCGGGCGGCCCCCTTTCCTGCTAAGATAACCCGACCCAGGCTTGGGTCGGCTTATATCTTAGCGGGGAAAAGGCTGCCGTGTGGGTGGCCCCTTCCCCGCTAAATAACCCGACCCAGGCTTGGGTCGGCTTATATCTTAATACGGGTTGGATTGGGACCTCGCAGGAGCAAAGGGTGGCATCGATGCCTCCCTTAACCCCTGCGAGTTCCCAATCGGAGGAATTTCCTCCTGTTCTCCAGGCTCTCCCTCCGCTTCTGAGAGACAGCCTGGGAAACAGGAGGAAATTCCTCCGAATCAAGACCCGAGCTGCTTCCAAAGCGCTTTGGAAGCAGCCCGGGCGAGTTTCCTCCTGTTTCCCAGGCCTGGGTCGGTTTATTTCTTAGCGGGGAAGGGGCCGACCGCACGGCAGCCCTTTCCCCCGCTAAGATATAAGCCGACCCAAGCCTGGGTCGGGTTATTTCTTAGCGGGAAGGGGGCACCCGCACGGCAGCCCTTCCCGCTAAGATATAAGCCGACCCAAGCCTGGGTCGGGTTATTTCTTAGCGAGGAAGGGGCCACCCGCAAGACGGCAGCCCTTTCCCCGCTAAGATATAAGCCGACCCAAGCCTGGGTCGGGTTATTTCTTAGTGGGAAAGAGGCCGCCCGCACAGCAGCCCTTTCCCGCTAAGATATAAGCCGACCCAAGCCTGGGTCAGGTTATTTCTTAGCGGGGAAGGGGCCACCCACACGGCAGCCCTTTCCCCGCTAAGATATAAGCCGACCCAAGCCTGGGTCGGCTTATATCTCAGCAGGGGAAGGGGCCACCCACACGGCAGCCCTTTCCCGCTAAGATATAAGCCGACCCAAGCCTGGTCGGGTTATATCTTAGCGGGGAAGGGCCACCCGCACGGCAGCCCTTTCCAGGCTCCTTTCCTGCAGTTTAAAGCGTTTTTTTCCTGAGTCTTCCAGCCACTCTAGGACTTCCGGTTTCGATCTCTCTATGGTTCTGGCTGGTTTTTCTCTTCCTGGAGGCAAGGCCTTTCAGTTAAAGTAGGCCTCGAGCATGGAAAGGCCCCATCTGACTGTGAGTAATGTCTGGGATTTTGGATTTTGGAGGGGGTTATAGGAGCCTTCGAAATATTTAGAATTCTAATGAAATTTTGGGCCCAGGGGTTCGAAAAGAAAGTCCACTTCCGGGATTGGCCTTGCGATCCGTAAAAACTTGAAAGTCCCATTACATACGAATCACTTACGAATTCTTTTGATTTTCATAACTTTTTTCTCATGCCTAGTATTTTCTCTTCGTTTTGCAAAAGTTGCTTATTGCTTGCTGATTTCTTTGTAGATTCAGTTTATTTTATATTTAGATGAAGACTGCTATAGACAGCTAAATATTTTGTGGTCTTTCAGCCATTTTGGATACTGAGCCGGCATTCCTTGTGGGAAATATAGTTTAATGGCAGGGCCTTTTGCAATCTCTACCTTCCCAAACTACAGTTAAGATGGCTGTGATTAGCCTCGTGCCTTTTAGCCTCACGGGAACCAAAATGATTATATTTTAGAAGCTCCCTTGCCTTTACCAAAGTTGCTTAATGGTTGCAAAAATTAAAATAACCTTGGGAGACATCCAAACATTATGGAATATTTACAAATAAAAAGGTAAGTGTTTCAAATTCAGATTAGCACCTCCCACTTACCCTGCATGGTATCAAAATTGCTTCGGAAGCCCAAAGTTGGTAGGTTTTTATGACTTTTAGGTTTTTCTGAACCGAACCTACCCAACCCTATTTTCTATATTTGTATTTTAATGTCATAAATGTCTTTTCAGAATAATGCACATTGGTGACATGAAAAAAATGTGATAAGAATTATAGGAAAGTCTAGTTAGTGGCACACAGGCATGCAGATTCTTTACACGCAATCTGCATTTGCAATATTTGTGCATTAAGTCATTAATGCAATAGAAAAATGTGTTCAGTCTCTATTTGGAATTGTATTGGGACATGTCATGAAAATTATGACTGGAAAGATCAAGTAATCTTGTAAGTAAGGGAAATAATATAAGTACAGCAGACCAAATCCAGGCTTGCTAGCTTTTAAAGGGGATTTCTGCTTCCAAACAATGGAAATGTGAAATCATTTCTCACCTTGTAAAAGTCAAAGGCAGTCTCTGCATTTTCATTATTGTGTTGAAATCCAAATATTATTCTTCCATTCTCTAACTCATTCTCATCACTGTGTGATCAAACTATAGCCAGGAAAGGAAAGGTTAGATTTATCAATCAAAGTTTGCTACCAGCATTCTAAATAATTGAACCCTCTGGAAAAACAAGCCTTATGTATTCTTTTCTTTTTCTTTTTTTCAATATCTCTATAAAAAGTCATTTCAATATGTTTGGTTCTGTGGCAGGAGATTTTTATGAAGTGTTTATCCTTTTCACAGTTCTTGACAGAAGAGCTGATATATACATATAAATATATTTGCAGTTCAGGTCTCAGCAAACTTTCTAGAACAATTGCTAAGTTCCCCCCCCTTAATAATACTTTGCTTTTTGTGCCTGCATAATGACCATATGGAACAAGGGCAAATTAGGTATTTCATGAAATGCAGTGATTTACATCTCTTCTAAACATTACATAGAATTAAATGATAGAACTTTTGAGGTAGCATAGTGTAGCACCTACTACTTAGCAATACACTTTGGAAATGCAGGTTGATCATCCATCATCTGGAATTCTGAAATCCAAAATTCCCCAAAATCCAAAATTGTCCATATGGGTGGCTAAGATAGTCACACCTTTCCCCTCAAATAGTTCAATGTACATTAAAGTATTGAAATATTGCATAACATAACCTTCAGGCTACATGTTTAAGTACGTAAATGAAACATAAATTATTTCCATCTTTAACTAGAGCCCCATCTCCAAGATATCTATGCATATGTTAATAGAGGCATTCCAAAATGGAAAAAAACCCAAACAAACCCTAAAGCATTTTTGAGAAGGGATACCCAACCTGCAGGTATTTTTAAGTACTCCCTAAACTTGAAACTTAACAGATAAAAGAATTTGACCTTTCAATGCATTGCTTTTCCTTTGTTTAATAAAAGTATGTACGCATTCTAAACAAATTAGGTCTAAGTTAAAGAATCATTATCCAGGCAAACAGAATTACTTCCTAGGTCTACTGATTCCAATAAGAGAAAATGAATAAGCATTCTTAAAGAATTTCACTATTAATATGAATAATATTTGGAAATTGTTCTCTTTGCAAAATAGGATGGTATTATTGTCATTTTAAAAACAACATGAACAAATACACCTGGCAACAGGGCAACAGGGCAATAATTTATTTCACCCACTCTCCACAAATAAGTTAAAGAGAGCCAACGTGAATGTTGGACTAGGACACTGGGGGACTAGGTTTTGAATTTCTACTCAGCTTACTGGGTAACTTTGGGCAAATCAGACACACTGAACCTCAGAGGGAGGCAAAGGAAACCACCCTATGAACAAATTAGGACTAGGAAATTTGATGATTGGCTCATCTTAAGATCAACATTTGAAGGCACACAACAATAAATAGTCAATAGTATCAATTTATTAAAAGTTGCAGGGGGGGGGACTGCTGAGGGAACTGCTGAGGGAAGGACAACACCTTGTTCCAGTCTCTCATATAGTGGCCCACTATCAGGCAAAATGTGGTTTTTGGAAGACCATATAGATAGGTTTGCTAAATTTGGTTAGGTATGTTTGGTGAAGATGTTTTCTTTGGACATTTGGGCAGAAATAAACATCTCAGAATAAGCAATTTTGGGGGAGGAGAAAACTGATTTTATTATTTATTTTATTATGTGAGATGGATTCAAGCCTCCACACCCATTTCCTTTTAGTAACATAAATGAATGCATCCAATACTAGTTCAACTACTCTACGTATTCATGTATAATTCTAGAAATGTTAGTA
This sequence comes from Anolis apletophallus, assembly GCA_030556195.1. Lineage (NCBI taxonomy): Eukaryota > Metazoa > Chordata > Lepidosauria > Squamata > Anolidae > Anolis > Anolis apletophallus. The sequence goes on along the minus strand of JARBWK010000006.1, from coordinate 89,608,401 downwards.
AAAAATCAGCCCCAAAAACCTGGGCTGACTTATCCAAGACTCAATGCGAGTATTATACTTTAACTCTTTTTTTTAAGGGACCCATTCCGTTTTCTGGGCATGGTGACAAAAGACAAGAGTTTAGTCTATCTGGGAAGAACTTAAAAGAAGCAACACCTTCCCCCTCTCTGCTATGGTGCCATATCTAGCATTTTTGGAATGCTTGGATGGAGACATGGTAGCCACCAGAGGAAGATGACCCCAATGTGACACTGATGCTTTCCCCTCTCCTGGAAATGACCCTTAACTTACCCATGGGTCATATAAAAATCCATAATTTGGGCCCCAAACTGCCCTTGTTAAGTTGACATACAGAGCATATATCGTTTTTAACCCATGCTGAACTATTTTCAGATGACATATCAGAAATTACTATATTTGATGCATAGTTCTTTGAGCAAACTAAGATTGTTTAGATATGCATTAGAATTGGTAGGATTAGCCTATGTTGGTATAGGCCCCTTGGCATTATAAACATTATTGTATTTAATCAAATCTAGTACACCATTGAATCTAATGAACACCTCAGTTTTTAACACCCTGAAACCCAAAAGGAAAAAGGAAAAAAAGAATTTGCTGGCAAAGGTAAGGTGCAACAGAGAGAAAATGGTGAGAATGTACGAGAAGGAAAGTGAAAAAGGAAACTTGAAAGAAAAGACAGACAGATAGAGAGAATAGAAAGGAGGTACAGGAAAGAAGAGAAGGAAGGAGCCTTTAATGAAAAGGCAGAGAGAGAGAGAGAGAGAGAGAGAGAGAGAGAGAGAGAGAGAGAGAATAGAAAGAAGGTACATGAGAGAATGAGATGAAGGTTTAGGAGGTACAATAGGAAATCCACTATTTAATGCATGCACACATTTTTTCATAGTTTTTTTAATGCAAAAACTCTCTCCATGAGTTTTCACTAAGTTATACTCTTTGGTCTCAGCTTTTAGCTCTGAAATCTCAAGTCATAGAAGGATGCTGACCTGGTAGAGCTATTAGTATACCAGAAGCAAACCAGATGTATTTGGGCATTATTGGAGGCACTGTGTGCTGTACCCCAAAATCTATGCACTTCCATCCAAAATACAGACCCTCACTGCCTTATCAAGAGTGGATTCACTCTCTGTAATGAACAAGGCAGCAAAACCACAGCACCAGTTTTGGGGCATGGTTATTTTGCATTCTGTGCAGCGTCCCATACATTACTGAAGAAATTTCACTGAGGAAAGAGAAGTTTCTGGCAGGATTATATTTTTAAACCTGACACAGGACACTGTTCATTTGATTTATTTAGGAAGTTGCAATCATCTCAATTTAAAATAGCTTACAGCCTCTGTGAATCAATGAGCCCTTTTTAGCCCTGGGTGTCATCGTGCTTTGAAGCTCATTTTGGACAGAATTTCCTAATGACTCCTGATAATACTACACCTAGAGCGAGTAAAAGATAGTATGAAGTCTGGTAAATGATGCCTTTTCATTTTTTTATACTAGGTTTTATGTGCTTGTGCCTAGACAGTGGAATTCAGATTCTAAAAGAGATCATAACCATCATAAATATTCCCACTACTCCTATCTCTCAGTTCTATCAACTTCATTTTATATTAATCAGACACAGTAATTCTTAAAACAGGGTGAACAACGTGCCACTCTCCACCTGTTGCTAGACCAAAACTCTCATCAGTCCCAGCCAGCATAGCCAAAGGGAAGAGATCAAGTAAGGTTCAAGTCAAAAAACCTTGAAAAACCACAAGTTCTCCACTCATGTTTTACAATTACTCCCAAGCTAGGTTGATAGTATTATAATTTGGAAGGGCTCAGAAAGTCTGATTTTCTTAAGAAAAACATTGTAATCTTGAGTTTCAATATGTTTCTGAACTGCAGCTTCCATAATTCCCCATCTGACTATGTTTGAGGTTACCACTGGAAGTTGCAGTTAAAAACAAGGAGAGAGCTCCACATTTGCAGATTTGGCTTTTACATATTTGATCAGTTGTAGATTTGATTAGTACGTTCACTCTAGAATCTCTAGTCTTCCAGTGTGACTCTATGGAAGGTGATTACAGAATCACAGTGGAGGATGGAAAGATTCCTAGAGAGGTGTTCTTTTAGATAAAAGAAATTAGTGTTTCTTTTTATTTATGTTTTTTCCCCTTAAAAGCAAATAAGTAGACTTATGCAAAGAATTCGTTTCATGGGAGCCCGTAACAGTATGGGCCCTCCCGGTACAAAAACCCACCCAACACAAAAGCGAGTGGGAGCCTATTTCAGCTCCTCCTCTGCTTTTTGGCATCACAGTTTTATCTGTTTTTATTAATCCCCCAGAAAAAAAGAGAAAAGCCTCATTCCCTGAAAACTATGTTCCTCTTCCAAGAGATCATTGTTCTTTATTACTTGGAAGTGGGAAGCCTCATTAAAATGCATTGGAAAGAGTGCATGTGTGGCTACTGGCATGGTGCAGCCCAGCAGAGAAAGGGCATGCCTCCTGCAGCCACGTGCCTCTCCTGTAGAGTAAGAAACAGAGAACTTGTCTCCTTGCCTTGGAAAGAGTGTGTGTTTTCCCATGCAGGCCTGGGAAATAAAGTGTGTGTGCCTGTCTGCAGCCAAATACCTTTCCTCTAGAGCAGGGCTGTCCAACTGCCGGCCCTGCAGGTGTTTTGGACTTCAAATCCCAGAAATCCTAACAGCTGGTAAACTGGCTAGGATTTCTGGGAGTTGAAGTCCAAAACACCTGCAGGGCTGGCAGTTGGGCAGCCCTGCCTAGAGCAGTGATTCTCAACCTGTGGGTCTCCAGATGTTTTGGCCTTTGACTACCAGAAATCCTAACAGTTGGTAAACTGGCTGGAATTTCTGGGAGTTGTAGTCCAAAACTCCTGGGGAACTATAGGTTGAGAACCACTGCTCTATTGTAAGAAGCAGAGAACTTGCCTCCTTTACTTGGAAAGAGTGCATATGGGCACCTGCCTGCAGCCAAGCACCTTTCCTCTAGAGCAGGGGTGGGCAATTATCGGCCCTCCAGGTGTTTTGGACTTCAACTCCCAGAAATCCTAACAGCTGGTAAACTGGCTAGGATTTCTGGGAGTCGAAGTCCAAAACACCTGGAGGGCTGGTAATTGCCTACCCCCTGCTCTAGAGTAAGAAATAGAGAACTTGCCTTGGAAAGAGTATGTGTGGCATGCAGGCCTGGAAAAGAAAGCACTTACCTGCCAGCAGTCAAGGGCCTGTCCTCTAGAGTAGAAACCGGTAAGAAAACTCTTTAAAGCATGTGCTACTTGCAGCTCAGTGCCGCTCCTTTAGAGTAGAAACAGCTTAAATACCTAAAATGATGGGAAGGGGAGCCTGAAAAGCCCCCCCCCCCCATAATGAGTTTTGCCCAGTGGAGAATTTTTTTTTGCATAAATCAACAAAAGAAAGAGGTATATTCCCAACAGGAAGTTCTTGTTTTCTATTTTTCTTCTTGTTGGTTTTTTTAATTGCTTAGTCTGGCTGGAACAATATATGTAGAAAAATATAAATTGGTTGATGCCAAAGTCACAACTATTAGAACCTAAGTAGGGCTCAAGGCTAAAAATACATTGTGACACACCTCCCCCGACCACAAGTTTAAACAACACAAGATAGCAACACCAATATCAGCTACATGGCATTAATTCTTAACTATCTTTGTCATGTTTGCAAGACATTTAAATATTTCACAAGTATTTCGTGTTTCCTCAGCAAAAAGGTTCTCCTCCCTCTTGTCTTTTGCAGATTGGTAAATGAAAAATAGATGAGTTGTATAGTGGAAGACGATGTAATTGGCAATGGCCATATTTGAGCCAGCCAATCCTTAGCTCATGGGTGGATGCTTTACTGGTCATCATAAGATGCTGAGTAGATGGGCAATTTTTTAAAGATCAAAATTAAAGTATTTTTTGTTTTGCTTTAATGTATACAAAATATGTACTAGAAGAGCCCAAGTAAAGCCTTGCACTATTAGAAAAACACGGGGATAAAGAATAGAGGCTTGACTACACTGGCCCCAAACTCCATTTCAACTAGAAGTTAAACCTGGAAGTCCAAATGACAACTGATGACTTCTGATTGATAAAGTACCATGCCAGTAGTCCCATATAGACTACTGCAATGCACTCTACATGGGGTTGCCTTTGAAGACTGTCCAAAAGCTTCAAATGGACCAACGGATGGCAGCCAGGTTACTAACAGGAGCAGCGCTCAGGGAGCATAAAACTCCTCTGTTGCGCCAGCTCTACTGGCTGCCAGTTTGCTACTGGGCACAATTCAAAGTGCTGGCTTTAGCCTATAATGCCCTAAACTGTTCTGGCCCAACCTACCTGTTCGAATGTATCTCCTCCTATGAACCTGCTAGGATGTTAAGATCATCTAGAGAGGCCCTGCTCTCGATCCTACCTGCGTCACAAATATGTTTGGCGGGGACGAGAGACAGGGCCTTCCCTTCCCCTCGGCTATGGAACGCCCTTCCTATAAACATTAGATCGGCCCCTTCCTTGTTATTTATTTATTTATTATTTATTTATCAGTTTTATATGCCGCCACTCCCCGAGGGCTCAGAGCGGCTTGCAGCAAAACAATATAACAACATAGTTATAAAACTCCCAAGTACATTTAACCAATCAACAATTTTAAAATTAAAAACCACATTCAAATGCCAGACAGAATAAATGGGTTTTGCAGGCCCTACAGAAGGGCAGGAGATCCCACAGGGCCCAAACTTCGACTGGCAAAGCATTCCATAACGATGGGGCCACAGCGGAAAAGGCTCTGCATCTTGTCAATATTAGGCAGATGATTTTTAAACTGAGAACCTCCAGCAAATTCAAATCCTCAGAACGAAGTGATCTCCGGGGTAGGTAGGGGGTGAGACGGTCCCTCAGATACGCCGGCCCTAGACCATATGAGGCCTTGAAGGTTAGCATTTTGTCTGCAGTACAAACATAAAATAACTAGGGATAAAATGATCTGGAGAGAATTAAAAGAGAAGAGAAAACAATTAGAAGCCTTGGAGGAAAGGAATATAATGAATAAGTACTTATATGTTAAGAGTTATTCCCAAAGTTGGAACATAAAATCAATGAAGAGGATGGCTTATTATTTGAAAAAGAAAAAGGAAAAAACCTGGATAAAGAGATTAAAAGATGAAAAAGGGAGAGAACAAGAGGAGCAAAGTAAGATCAGGGAGATAATGACAAAATATTACAAGGATTTATATAAGGAGGAGGGGGTAGCACAAGGGAACTTAAATATCAGAGAAAAAATTGCAGAGGAAGACAGAGAGTTGTTAAATCAACCAATAACACAAGAGGAAATATTAAAGGTAATTAAAGGGTTAAAGGGGGCTAAGTCTCCAGGGCCAGATGGATTCCCAGCAAAATATTACAAAGCATATATTGAAGAATTGGTACCACATCTAACAGAGTTGTTTAATGAAATATACATTAAGCAAAAAGTCTCACAAACATGGAAAGTTTCAGAAATTATCACCATACCAAAAAAGGGAAGAGATCTAACACAACCAGGGTCATATAGACCTATCAGTCTATGTAACCAGGATTACAAAATATTCACAAAAATTTTAGCAAAAAGATTGGGAACGATAATGCCAAAAATAATTAAAGAAGATCAATATGGATTTGTAAAGGGAAGAAAAATTGGGGATCCAATAAAAAATGTGGTAATTGCAATGAATCATGCAAATTTGAATAAGGAAAAAATTGGAATACTCAAATTGGATGTCTATAAAGCTTTTGATAAGGTTAACCATAAATATCTGTTAAATGTATGTCAACAATTGAATATGGAGGAAATTTTTTTGTAAAACATTGCAGCAACTGTATAGTAATTGTAAGGCAAGAGTAAGAGTGAACAACAGAAGGACAGGAGAGATACCTATTCTAAATGGCACAAAACAAGGGTGTCCATTATCCCCCACTTTATTTGTAATAGCAATAGAGATACTAGCCGAAAGTATCAGAAATAGCACCAAGTGGACAGGGTATAAAATAGAAAAGGAGGGAGGAAGAAAGGAAGAAATAAAGCTGAACCTCTTTGCCGATGATGCAATGATTATTACCAACCAACCATTAATTATGATAAAAGATATGATAAAAATATTGGAAGAATTTAGGAGCATATCAGGATTATTTGTTAACATTGAAAAGTCGGAGATATTATGTCTTAACACCCCCCAAAAGAACAATTGGAGATTAGAAAAATATTGGGATTAAAATTAGGATTAAAGAAGATAAAATATTTAGGAGTGTGGATATATAAAAATCTAAAAAGTATAGTTGAGGGGAATTATAAACAAAAATGGAAAATAATAGAGAAACAACTTAAGAAGTGGGAAGGGAAAACGTTAGCAAGAGTGGATAGAATAAGGGTATTGAAAATGTTTGTAATACCAAAAGTATTATATCTATTCCAAACATTGCCAAATGCAGTAGAGAGGAAGACATTAAAGATATGGGATAGAAAAATAAAAACATGGGCAGTTGGAGGGAAAAGACCCAGAATAAGGGACAAATGGTTAAATGCCAAAGAGGAAGAGGGAGGCTGGGGGATCCCAAGTTTAGAAGTTTACCATGATGCATTTCAAATACAAAGATTGTTGGAAATACAATACACGGGGGGGAAATGGGTAAATATGGAAAAAATAATAAATAATATTAAAGGAAAAGAAATAATATTTACGGAATGGAAGAGGAGAGAGGAAACAGAATTTAAGGAACCCTTTAAAGGAACAGTAAAAGTGTGGAAAAAAAGAAAGAAGAAGTTAAACCCAGGCAACGAAAGCAAGGTGGCAACTATATGGCAAATGAATTATAATAATGATGTAAGCATAGGTAGAACACTGAGATTAATCGAAAGTAGAGGGAAAAGGTTAGTGGAGGATCTGTACACAGAGGATGGAAACCCTGTAGAACAAAAAGAAATTCAGAACTGGATTGGGTCAGGGAACTGGATCCAAAGCTGGGCCATAAGACAGGAAATTTTCAGACGAAGGGAAAAAATAAGAGAACGGGATAGTCCATTTGAGAAGGTGATTAGGAAATGTTTGAGAGGGGAGAAGAAAGTGGCAGGAGATCTGTACTGAACAAATCATAACAGTAAAAGAAGAAATAATAGAGGAAATTTTCCAGACATGGAGATTGGACATGGAAATTGAGAGGGAAGACATCCAGAGGGAAATAAGTAATATAGCAAGAGAAAAGTATAATGCATTAAGGGAAACCAGAAGGAAAATGTTACAAAAATGGTACAGAACTCCTGCACAACTTTCACGCTTTGTACCAGGGATGAAAGATAAGTGTTGGCACGGCTGTGAACAAAGAGGGGTGTTCAATCATATGATATGGGAATGTGATAGAGTGCAAGATTACTGGAAAATGATTGAAGGAGAAATCAATAGAATGTTAGATTTACATATAGTAATGGTTAATAGAAATGTATTACATGCACGGATAATAGGAGTGAAGAATATGCAAAAAGAAAAATTGATTGACAAATTAATAGCGTGTGCACAGATAGTTTTAGTGAGGGGTTGGAAGGATAAAACAAAATGGACATTGACCAACTGGTATAACTATATAATAAATATGTTAAATGTGGAAATAACAAATTGTAAATGGAATAATATAGATAAAATTGAAAAGATAATAATAACAAAGAGGATGTGGGAGCCAGTTAGAAATTATTTAGAAAATGTGTTAAGAGGTGGAGTAGAAAAATTAAGACTGAGACTGATATTTCAAATGTAACCTCTGTAGTTTGATGTATAAACTGTATGTACAAGGAGGGGAGGGTGGGAGAGGGAAAAAACAATATTTTTTTTTAAAAAAGGTTAGATTTTGGAGGAAAGTTAAAACCTGGCAGTTCGAGAAGGCATTCAAATAGGCAGTGTAACAAATATAGGAACATGGAATTGACTGGATGATGAAATTGGATCCTGATTTTAACTAAGAAACACTAACTATGTTGTATTGACTTTTATGACGTTGAGCATTGCATTTTTGCTACTGTAAACCGCATTGTGTCGCCCGAGGGCTGAGAAAAGCGGTATATAAATGGAGTAAATAAATAAATAAATAAAATTGGTGAAACTTCACACTTTGGTATTAGTGTGGACAGATATACCATGTGTAATCCAAGCTGGTCTGTTGTCCATATGGGAAAGCACCACCATCATTGCACAGGTGAAAGGGAATGGATCAGGCTTGTGTCACACTTTCATTGTTGCAGCAAATGTTCCATGGATCTCCTATGCCCTCTTGACAATCACTGGGAGCCTTTGCTGACATCAGTAAAGGGAAAAATTGAGAGAATCATCTCCCTTCCTCTCCCAGGTTGTGTGGGTTACCTTTCATTTTAGTAAAAGTATCCAGTGACACCAGGTGATGTGGATATTTAACACTCCAGCCAGCAAGGCCAAACTGGTTTTTGCTCTGCTGGACGGCCTGGATTTTGTTTCTGTTGGAAAGAGATGGGTAGTGTATCCACTTCCAGGGAGATTCTAGGATGGTTTTGGATTATGTGGCACATGTAGAAGCTCCCTAGGACTTCATAAGAAATTGAACTGGTAAACTACCATACAATTTACTAATGCAGTAAAGCCATCTATTATTAGTTTGGACACTGCAATCAAGAAATTTGGTTGCACAAACATCATTTAATTGAAAAAGTGATGTGCTTTTGTGCATCTTTGGTTCATTTCAATGGTGTTTGAATGGGAGAACATGTAAGAGATAGCACTGAGGATTAAGAAGAATTGAGAAAGACATGCTGAGTGTCAGAGACTATTTCAGTCCCAAGACATGGTTAAGGAAAATAGGTAGTATACAGATTCTAGTTTGGTCAGACTTCATCTGGAACACTCTGTTCACTTCTGGACACCACAATTCAAGAAAAATATTGACAAGATGAAATGTGCCCAGAGAACAGTAGTATATGTCTAGTTTAGAGACAAAAAAGTGAAGAGACAACATGACAGCTATCTTTAAATATCTGAATCTATCTATTGATGATGGAGCAAACTTTTTTGCTGTGGCCAGAGAAGACAGCACCAACAGGTGGATTTAAATTAGTAGAAAAGGGACACAACCTAAATATTAGGAAGATTTTTTTACTGCTAGATATTGGAATGGACCACCTTGGGGGCAGAATGTGTGTGTCGAAGCACTTCAAACAGAGGCTGTATTGGCATCTTTCAGAAGCACTTTACTGGTATATTTTTGCATGGCACGGGGTTGGACTAGATAGGCTTGTGGTCCCTTCCAGCTCCTAGAGTCTGTGCTTCTATGATTCATTCATGAGAACTTCCATTGTTGTACTTCAAACATATTGAGAAATTCTAACCAAATTATATAAATTCCATTAATTCAATAAATTTACTTTAATTGGAATTAATAATTGGATTTAAACCCTAGAAAGACAAATGAAATACTTTTTACTTTTCAATATATTAATCATTAAGATAATTTGGCTTTCACCCCCCTCCTGACTCTTCAGAAAAGAGCTCTATAAGTAGAAAAGCAGAACATGTGACCTGGAGAGAGAGAATGATCTAAGAATAAGTATAACAGAGGGCAGATATAAGCTATTAAACATAATAATGTAAAAAAGACTTTTTTGCTATATGTCTTTTCTTCATTTTGGTGGAACACTATTTCACAAAATACATTATGAATTAAGATACTGGTGTGTATTTAGCTTAATTAAATATTTAATCAAATGTCATCCAGATATTATTTCTGCTCTTACAAATTTTCATAACGCCTTGCAGATTTTGCTTATTTTATAATTTCTGTTGACTTTGGGGGGAGTTTTAGGCCATTATAAGGCATCAGTCTAGCTGACAGCTTCTTGTAAGACATGTTTCTGTGCGTGAATGGAAACCTGCAGAGAAGCAGCAATTGAGAGCTAAATTTGAGACGTCTGTCCCCTCCATGAGCCATACCAAGGCTGAAAATGCTAAAAATGGTAGTGAAATTTTAAAAGAATGACCAAATTACAACATCAAGCTTTGCACTGAGATTTGGACTGCTTTTCCTATTTGACATTTTAAAACATAATACTGCTACTATGCAACTACTACACTGGCCAGCATACATTTTAACCTAATCAGACAGGCTGATTTGCCTGTTTTGTTATATGCCTCTTGTTCTCGCCTTTTGTCACAGACTCCATTACACGATGCACAGTGACTTCTGGCTGGGCTCTGTAGCAAAAGGGGAGAACAAGAAGCATATGCCACTGCCATGGCAATATGGGAGGCTTATCGTGTTGCTTTGGAGCAATGGGGGAAATCCAGGCAGTGACGGTTTCCTCATGGGCTGGGGCCAGAGGTAAGTTGGGCGATGCAAGGCATGGAGTGATGGGTTCTCCACGACCCCCTCTGGGACCCCACAGATTTGCCATGATGCATGGTGAAACCATAGGCCTTTGTGATAAGGTCGGTGCCTCAAATATTAGATGTGTTTTGTCATATCATGATATGTCCACAAATATAGCCTCACATTGGCCATTTGTCATCTTCTAGGAAGATTTTTGGCTCAATTTGCACTGGAACCCATTATAGGTCATTTCGTTAGTCCATTTTCTTCAAGCACCAAATTTCAGATTAGTTGATTTTCTTCTTGTCATCTTTCTTCACTTCCCAATTTTCACAACAATACATATAATCAGAAATACAACTAGAAGAGATCAATTGACTCGGTGTTTGAATTGTAAGTTAATGTTTATGTAATGTCCATTGTCCAGAACGTTTTTAAATGTCTCCCAGAAGCTTTGGTAATTTTGGCCAATCTTTTTTTGTAATGTAAAGTCTTAAGGAAAATGTGCCCCATCAGTTGTCACTGCCCCCAAACTAGTATTTTGTGATTCAATTTTGCAAAATGAACAGATCTTGGGCAACTATATTTTGATCTGGATTTTGGAATTGATTTTACCTATTTTGACAACACAGTCTTTATGTTCAGGAACATTCAAGTCCCATAACTGAAAAAAATATAATGGTGGGTAGCCAATTTAATGGTAGTGGAGTAAAAATCCTCATATGTGTATACTTGTGGTGTTTTATACCTTTGTGCAAATTCTTGTGGCTAAGCAATTATAAGTGTTTGTGTAATAGAATATGTATTTGTTTATGTCTTCGTTTTTTAAAATAAGCATTACTATTCAAGGATGATAAAGCACTGACAGTGCTCCATAGCTAGGATGGTGTTGTGATGTCAGTGTGGGACTATGACCTCCACAGGGAACTAGACAGGGGAGTGTGTCCCTGTTGTTTTTCTTGGATCTCTCAGCAGCTTATGATACCAGCATCATGGTATCCTTTTGGACTGGCTCTCTGTGATGGGATTAGAGGACACCATGTTGCAGAGGCTCTGCTTGTTCCTGGAGGACCGGATCCAGAAGGTGGTGCTGGGGGACACCTGCTCAGACTCCTGGCCATTGGCTTGTGGAGTCCCACAAGGTTCTATCCTTTCAACCATGTTTTTTAACATCTACATGAACCCACTGGGCAGGGCCGTAGCCAGGATTTTGATTCGGGGGCTGAGACTGGGTGGAAGAGGGTCTACCCTAGCAAACCTTTTGTATTGTTATCTCAATAACCCCATTAATGTGGGATATAATGAGCATGTTGATCAGATCATGATTTAAATGCACATAACAGTTTAAATAATGTACCAGAAAGGCCTTTTCGCGGACCACCCTGAGAATTTCGGGGGGTTAAGCCCCCTTAGCCCCCCCCCCGACTACATGCCTGCCACTGGGTGAGGTCATCCAGAGTTCAGTGCCATTTGTAAACAGATAACACAAAACTTTATTATTCATTTCCACCAAAAGCCAAGGAAGCTGCCCGAGTTCTAGACCAGTGCCTGGCAGCTGTGACAGACTGGATAAGGGCTAACAAACTGAAACTTAATCAAGACAAGACAGAAGTCCTCCTGGTCAGTCATGAGGCTGATCAGAGTATAGGCTGGCAACCTGTGCTCGACGGGGTTACACTCCCCCTCAGGACACAGGTCCACAGCTTGGACGTCATCCTAGACTCATCACTGACCCTTGAAGCTCAGGTGTCAGTGGTGGCCAGGAGGGCCTTTGCACAATTAAAACTTGTGTGCCAACTCTGAATGAAAAGCCAGATCTTGCCACGATGGTCCATGCTTCACTTACATCTCATATGGATTACTGCAGTGCACTCTATATGGGGCTGCCTTTGAATATGAAGATTTGCATTAAAAAAAACACCATGTGAAGTGAGCCACGTGTATTTCCTGTGCCGTTTTCTAAAAAAAAAAATATAAAAAATACAGCAATCTTGAATAACAAACTTCTAATGCAAAAATCGTGAACACCAAAAAACATAAATCTTCCACAACTAAACCATGCAGTGTAAGATTTTTAAATGGCTTTTTAAATGTATTTATTGTATTGTAAATGAAATTTTTATTGTAAATTTATGATGTTTTTAGATTTTAAATGTTAGCATTGAATACTTGCTGTTTGCCAGTCTGAGTCCCTCTTTGGAGGTGAGAAGGCCGGGGTATAAAAGTTTTAAATAAATAAATAAATAAACATGGGTCGGAAGCTACAGTTGGCTCAAAGATTTGCAGCCAGGTTGCTGACAGGAGTGAGTTATAGGGAACGTACCAGCCTCTTGCTTAAGCAACTTTGCTGGCTGCCTTTATGCTTCTGGGCCCAATTCTGGAAGGTTATCACCTACAAAGCCCAACACACTTTGGGTCCAGCATACTTACACAACTGCATCTCCCCCTATGAAACTGTTCAGGCTTTAAGATATGATAGTCAGGCGCTCCTCACCGCCCTATTTCCATCATAAACATGGTTAGTGGGGACAAGGGAGAGGGCCTTCTCAGTAGTGACCCCCCAGCTTTGGAATACCCTCACTAGAGAGATTAGGCAAGCACCCAGACTCATGACCTTTAGGAAGGAACTGAAAACTTGGCTGTTCAAACAGACATTCGACAATGGCTAAAGTAAGCATTCTAAATCACTAAATGGACTGCATGTCTCATATGGATCAATGCAATGGTTTAGACTTTAAAAGCTTCTTTAAATGTTTTATATAATAATAGTTTGTGTGTCGATTGTTTTGAGCCAACTTTGACTTGTTTAAATTCATTATGTCACCCAGTAGTTTTATGTATCTCCCTTCTTGGGAGATGGGGTGGGATATAAATAAAGTTTAGTTGTTGTTGTTGTTGCTCTAGAGACCAGGGTTCAATACCCTACTTGCCCATGGAATTTCACTAGATGTCCATGGGCAAGTCTCTCTCTCCAGTTCAGAGGAAAGCACTAGCAAATCCTATCTGAATAAATCACAGTAAGAAAACATTGTGATATATTTCCTTTAAGGTCACTAACTTTAAAATGACTTCAAAGCAAGCAAGTGCATGTGTACACACACAGTGCTTCACTACAAACAAAGTATGCCAAATAAAATGTAGTTTCCCATATAATATGTGAAGGAAAAGGGTTCATACATAAATCTGAACTAAATGATGTGGGAGCTCTTTTTCTCTGTATGTGAATGAAAGTAATTTTGGATTTGATCTGCATATTAATTTGGAATGAGATATCCACACCGTGGTTAGCGGCAATAGACTTGACTGAGCACTAATATCTGGACATTTAGAGAATTTAGAAAATCGGAAAACCATTTAATAAGTAAGTTGTTTGTGAATTCTTTGAAAGGAATCTTTCCACATGTAAATACAGATTGTGTCCCTTATTTGAAGACTGTTCTTAGATTATCTAAATTACTATTACAAACCTTGTAACACTAGTGATGCCATTGATAATAGTGATCAAAAAGTTTTACATTGGATACTTTTTTAAAAATTAAAGAAATGTACAGCAGCTTTGTAGGTCTGAATTCTATTACCGTTATATTGCTTCTAACACATTTTTCAGCAACATAATGTCTTTGTACCACTAAACAACACCTACTTGCAAGTGGAAAGGGAACAAAAGCTCATAAAACTGCAATAAAATATTTATTTCTCTTCAGCAATAGGATTAATTTAATCACTGTAGATTTATGACCCTGGAAATTCTTTGCTGGATATTTAATATATCAAAAGAGCAGAACAAGGAAACCATGTTCGAAAATGGTTTGAGAAACACTGATTTACTGGAAAGAACAGATTTAGGTGGAGGCTTTTTTTCCAGAGGACTTAATAAAATAGCGACAAAATTGAATTAGCTTGGCATAAAGTTTAATTGCCTGACAAAAATTTGATACTTCTATTGTGTTACTGTTTATGTACAGCATATATCAGATTGAGCTTTTCTGCTATGATTGAGGGTAAAGTGGAGAAGACTTCAACTTTATCAACTACAGAAAGTTTACTTGCTCAGGCTTTGCAATAGACAACAGCCATTCTTCCCCAGCAATTTCATCTAGTTCAAGACAATATTACCTAAAGCTCATCAGAAAATAATTTTATAGTAGAGGAGAAGTTTGCAAGTTTGCTGTCAATGCACTATGATGGCAATCTTTCACAATTGTGTCATTTTAAATGCTTTTTTCCCTTTTAAAATGGCTCATGCAGTTACAATAGCAGAAAGACATGATGGGGAAGTGTACAAGCAGCACTATAGCTTCCACACAGCTGTATAAAATCCACACTGAACTGGATTATATGGCAGTGTGGACTCAGATAACACAGGCTGCTTTCAGAAATAAATTTATAATGGGAGAAAACGGATGAAAGTAACTCATTTTCCCCCCGGTTGTTATCTGCACAGGTGTCCAAAAGAAGCAAGGTTTCCCATGCATTGTTCCCATTGTAGCCTGGTAACAACTGTGCTACAGTGGGAACAACCCATAACCCCGCCTAAAACCTTTAAAATAAAAGAAAAACTTAGGAGCGATTCCCCACATGTCTCTTAGTTCTACATTGATACATTCCAAAAAGCATGCCGAAAAGCCTAACAGTGGCCTGGTAAGTTTTTATTTTATTTTAAAGGTTTTAGAAGGGATTTGGGCCCATACTCTATTCAACTTGGGTGTTTTAGGAAGACCCGGGTCTAATGGAGTATCAAATTGATTTGGGACAAAGCAGGGTTTTCCTCCTTTGTCTCAAATTAATTCAGTATTACTGGAGACATCATTTAGACACCTCTGGTAAAAACATGGTAGCTCCCACATTATGGGCCCTGTTTGGATGGTTCCCCAGTTCCAAGCAGATATTGTAGATTATCTGCCTTGATATTCTGGATTATATGGCTGTGCGGAAAGTCCCTTAGTGGGGCTTTTTGGAATGGGGGGGGGGGGGGAGTATGATAAATAATGATATGACAAATAATAAATATAAAATATATACTGAGAATCTCTCTATATTTAGGAAAAGTAACAACAACTGGGTCTTGTATGTCAAGGATAAATTCATCAGCAGAGCCATGTTGGAACTATAAATAGTCCTTTTGTTAGTTAAAGAAGCAAAACATACTGCCGGAACTTTCCAGTGCGTGGCTCACACAGCATAAATCATGGCAAACTGGAGAGTGTCCTTATCTTCAAAAGCTTACATTCCAAAGGTTGAATATCCAGGGCCTTTGCTTCTGTCACAGACATGAACTTTCCTTCTCCAGTTAACTCTATAATGGCCTAACTATATTATACAGCTCAGAAAATAGAAAACATCCACAGAAAAAACATTTTAAACTCATTTTTATCATACATCTTAGCACTGACATTGTAATACAACCATGATCAATTATATAGATGCTGAGTTTATGGTGACAACCTGAAAATTGTGAACTCATCTTTGATTTCTGAACATTCACCTCTTGGGGTAAGAAGAAGTCCAAAAAGGGAAGAGGTACAAATTCTGTACCTGAACTATGACATTAAATTAATTACTGGCTCCAGATGGTGAATAGAGCAGTTGTAGTAAACTATTGATTTCTCTCCACATCTCTAGTCATTTCCAAGGCAAGTGCCACTAATGTCATAGAGCCCCCATCTACATTTCCATATAATGCAGTTTATTAATCCAGGTTATCTGCTTTGTACTGGATCACATGACTAGTGTAGACTCATATGATTCAGTTCAAAGCACATAATCTGGATTCAGAAACTGGGGTTTTTTGGGGTTGTTTTTTTTTTGTTTATAGCGCAGTGTAGAGCCAGCTATAAAAGCCACCCTGCCCAGAAAAAGTCAGGAACATTGCTCTTCAAATATATTACAGAACAACACTGCAAAATTCTTCCAGATGAGGAAACAGTCTCCAGAAGTCCCAGTTTGTACAAACCAATTTTATTTTCAAGCTTTTCAAGACATTTTCACCATCTCAAAATTTTCCCACCATTAACAAGCACTTTTCATTCCTAATGCCCAGGTCAGTTAAATTATCACAAAATTCCAAGGGTCCTTCAAGATAGGACCAGATTCTGGGATATAGGGCCTAAGTTTTCTCTTTATCCCAGATTATCTGGCAGTGCAGACTCATATAATTCATTTTAAAGCAGAAAACCTGGGATCAGAGCCTGTTTGGAAGGGCTCTAAAAACAGATTCAACAGAGTTAAAGAGAGGAAAAGAGGAATGTTTGCACCAAAAGAAAATGAACTTAATGTTTAGCGAAATATTGGAAAAGTGCTTTAGGATGTTGACTGTAATTCCTGAATAGCAATAAGGCAGGATTAGCAGAATTTGGTAAAAATCACTTTCTGAAATATTGTGTGAGCCTAGATGTGACATGCAATCAGTGATAGGGGGGAAAAGGAAGAGCAAAAGGACAGAGTGACTATTTATTTAGTGGATATTTCAAGAAAATGTTCAGACGGAAACTGCAGGTAAAATCAGAACAAAAAGGATTGAAACCTTTTGATGTTAGCAAAAACTTTTTCCTCTTCTGGGTTAGATCTCTCAGAGAGATAGATATATTCTGGAGTAGTATTACCAGAGCGATCTTGTGTGAAAATTCTGATAATATAAAACTGCTATGCACCCTGTGGTTATCTCCATTTTTTCTGTTTCTCCTGGTCTTAATTTTGCCTATCTCCTAGAGAACAGGGATACAATATTCAAAGTAGTTTTCTCCCGGCATTGATATAGTCACCATCTGAACATCAATACAATAGTTTGCCTTTCTTCTATACCTTTAATAACAACATAGTATGCATACGTTTTCAGATGATGCTTTGACTCCATGGACATAATATATGATATTGCTTGTTATTGATTGCTAATTGTCACCGTGAACTTTTTTTTTACTGAAGCTGAGAAAGGTGGAAGTTCCACAGTCCACCGGTTCACCACTTTGAAAATAAATGAACTCCAAGCATATTGTTGGGCTGAGCAACAGTTA
This sequence comes from Anolis apletophallus, assembly GCA_030556195.1. Lineage (NCBI taxonomy): Eukaryota > Metazoa > Chordata > Lepidosauria > Squamata > Anolidae > Anolis > Anolis apletophallus. The sequence continues at coordinate 89,591,024 of JARBWK010000006.1, read as the reverse complement.
AGAACCAATAATCCATGGCAATTTATTTTAATTGGGGATTTTTGCAGTATTTAGAAGCCCTTCATAGTCTGTGGCCCTAAACTGTAGCTTTCTTTAGCTTATCCATGGATTTTGCACTGCTGTGAGTGCATGACATGAGCATGCGTGTGCCCATGCATGCATGCATATGAAATAATTTACACACACGTATACACGAAGGAGGGACAGATAGTTGCATATTTGTTGAACTGATCAATACCAGTGAAAATTACAGTTCTACATCTTTTCGTCTGATGTAAAGGATTTGTAGGCCAAGGCTCTTCAGAAGATGGATTCTTATGTCATATTTATTTGTCTAATTCTCAAAATCATTACATTAAATTGAGCAAATTAGGCACACACAGCAAGAGGGGATTGGGTTAGGGAGGCTTTAAAAGCTTCACTGTTTCCTCATATCATTACTGGAGAAAGCAAATTCAATTAGCATAAAATGCATTAGTAACAATTAAACAAAGCTGAGAGCAACAAATTAACCTCTGCTAATTTAAAATTAACTTTTCAATTTTAGGGTGCTATCAGTCCCAGAGAAAACAACACTTGATTTAAATTAAACCACCACCAACAACAACAACACTACTATTTTTCTCTGGTAGCATTGCATAAGAGAAGAATTTGATTTTCTTCCTTCTGTTTAATAGGTGTAAGAATGATTTCCTGTTGGTAAATAAGATTTTGAATGTTTAAAAATAGAGGAAAAGGCACACTAATAAATATGAGACTTTGCTTGTTAGACATTTTACAGAGCAGACAGAAAAAAGAGAAACAAATCACACTTAAGCAGTTGCTCTATTTTCTAATTCCACATCATGCACCTCAATTCAAAAGGGTTAAGAGCCCATTAAATTCTTTTCTTAGTCTGTAAGATTCTTTGCCAAACATCTCTTCACTGTTTTGAAGGAAATGTCTTGAAGGTTAGCCACAAAGAATTATTGTACTTCTTAAACATCCTTGACTTATATCTTGAAACACAGGGCCATTTTAATTACTTACGGATGAAAGCCAGAGTCATTTAGCGCAATCAGACTTGAGGTTCTTCCTATCAAGGAGAACATCTTAGAACTCTATCACATGCAAGCTGTACAGCTGATATTTAAGAGCTTTTTCAAAGTTTTTTCACCACTTCTGCCTTTTTTCTTTATTGTAAACCTGTTCCATGCAATTTGCTATAACTGACTGAAACATGAAGATTGAGGTGAAGGACAGAAGGTTGGTTACATTCCAAGCTGAATGGGAGGCCTCTGTAGAGCAGGTTTGGGGGATGTAGTCCAGATGTTGTTTCAGTCCCAATGTTATTGGACTAAAATTCTTTAGCCACTATATCTGGTGGTGAGGAATGATAAAAAGTCTAGATCAGCAAGTCTGCGAGCAAATTTCTGTAAAACTTCTTTATTTGTGAGATGAAAAGAAAATTTATAGAATTAGGAAAAAAATCCATAACCCAGCCAACTCACATTTTGGTGCCTCATATGATAGACCTATTTTTGGGTTCAAAAATGGAACCTGTTTCCCCCTATCAGCTCTAGTTTTTGAGATACAGAACATATGGCACATACTAGTTGCCATCTGCTTCCCCGTATAAACTATGATAACTGTATCTAGAGCTGATGTGGTCTATCCAATGCAATTTTCTGAATCAGCATCCCAAATAAACATAGGAACAGGCCTAAAAACAAAAACATCAAAAATATTTTTTTCCTGGATTATGAAATCAAACATCACTATTTATAGACTGAACAACTTTCTAATTTGATATCATATACCACCCTTTATTGATAGAATCATAGAATCATACAATTGAAAGAGACCATTCAATCCAACACCATGCAAGAATTACAACCCTCTCTTTCCTACTCTTTACCTGTATGTCTGATTATTTTAGAATACTCATGTTAGCATGGTCTATGACTTATGTGTGGGCCATGACTCTTGTTAATTGAATTAATTCATATAGACAAGACAACTTTTTCTCATCCATCGACTAGTGAGATTCCGACATGGGCTGTAAACCCATTCTGATGAGTTGTACGTAAATAAAGCAGTTACAAAATCAGTCTCAATGTGACCCTCTTCCTGAAATGTAAATATCTGCTTTAGTAGAATACTGGTGTGTAAATAGCAAACTATTGGCGTTTCACATTTGTCTTGCTGACAAATCAAATATATGTATTTTTCATTAAAAACTCTAAGAAGTTGTATAACTCTGTTAAGCAGCTGCATAGCAAAAATGTTCAATTGGGTGTCATATGAGAAAAATAACAAAGAACCTTCCGTATTAGAAAGCAATGGCAGAAATGATGCCATATAGTCCAGCCTTTCAGGTTATGGCAAGAAATGGTGCATGGGAGATAGAAGGGCTATGGGATATAACTGTAATCTACATGATAGCACATGTATATCCATTTGAAACAATGAAGAAAACAGCAAGATGTGTACATGTCCTAGCAGGGACGTATCACTGAACATGTGCACATCCTGCTGTTTTCTTCAAAGAAAGAACAAATGCAGACCGATTCAAATGTAAAATTCAGTTTTGTCATTGATATCACACAGCATGAAAGGTTATTTTTAATGTATATGTCTTTAAGTCAATTAAACTCATATTTCATTGCTAAGTTTCAAAAGGAGGAATGCAAGGTGCCAAAAGTCATGAAGGGGTCCAATGTATACTGTATATGACACTATGGTAGTGTATTAAAAACAAAAAAAAATGAGTTATTGCATTTCAAGATCCTTGTATAATCCATGGCCCAGCATTTATAACCTGTCCATGTAAGTCCAAAACAGAAAAAGAATTGTTTAGTTGGGAAATTCTCATGCATATTTTGCAATAGGATGCTCAGATCCAGGTTGAATTCAGTAGAAAGGATTGAAAGGGAAGTGTATAAAACTGCACAATTTGAGCAGAAATAGTGTGACATGGCATGATTGATGTACTCTTAAGTTAATATAGTCATTGCAGTTGCATATGCCTGCTGTACATAATTGATAGGGCTGATGCTGGAACACATCCAGAATTCAGCTAGCCTATGGCACAACACAGATCATGAAAGTCAATACGCCAGAGTGCATCACAAACCAAGAGATTTGCATTGATGCACATGCATTCTTGCCTCAAGAAACTGAAACTGAGCATGTCAACTTCACTATAAACTTTACAATGTTATCCAAATATTTTGCTTTTTGTATTCAAGTATTTATCTCCAATACTGCAGTACAGAGCATGAACTTTTTTTGTAAAAACTAAGCCATGGGAAGGGGATAATTATGTGGTACAGCTATATCTGGACAATTCATTTTTGGAATACCCATACAAGACAACATGCAGATATATTGCTATGAGTGGGGCCAAAATGAAGCCATTCTTTCCCTAGATAAGAATCCCCCCCCCCCCCTGATGAGTTTCTTTTTATTCCTCTTGCACTGCAGAGTGTTTATACATGGAACTCTGCTCTGTTCATTTTACCTTGTTAACTTGACTGTCCCTTTTCTTTACATGCTTTTCTAATTGCTGAATTGAAATGTTAAGTTACTGATATTTTAGAAATTTAGATACTAGAGGAAGAATTGATAGAGGGAGCAGAATTCTTGTTAAGAAGGCAATGTCATGTCCTCCCCTCTTCTCATAGCTTTACCCCATTCATACCCGAATATTTTTAATTCAGTACAGGAGATTCTTTAGACCTAAAATATGCACTGGGAAAAACAATTGACTGACATATTTCACAATGAAAAAGAAATATGCATTTTCTATGTACGGTCAGTGTTTTCTGTATGAGATGGATTAATTGTGTAGCTATCCTGATATTGGTAAACTACAACAGCCCTAGCCAACACAGCCATTTGTAAGGAGTACTGGGAATTGCAATCCGAGATCTTCTGGAAGGCAGCACAGTTCCTGCCGTAATAGTAGTCTAAACTGAAACATGTTGTTTGTCACTAAGTTGTGTGCAAGTGTGTGTGTGAGGTTATGTATAAGTCGCCCCTGTAAGTTGCCCATTGACTTATGGCGACCCCATTAATTTCAGAAGATTTTCTTAGGCAAGGAATACTTGGATATGCCATTTCCATTCTCTGAAATATAGTCTTTAGCACCTGATATTCATTGGCTCTCTCCCATCCAAATCTAAGGCAGTTCTTGATTAATTGCCCTTGGAAGCACTTAAAAAGCAATATACAAGGTACTTTGGATTTCATACATGTCTTTGTCATTCCGTTCACAAAGATCCTATTACCTGCCATCAAAACCAGCTTTAATAATGTAGCCCATAGCAAATGTATTTTCCATTGCATTTCATACATCAGACAACCACTGCTTCCAAGTGAGACAGACTTGTATGATAATGAGTCTGTTCAAAATCTGCAGAGTAAGAAATCTGGAAATCTGAAATCCTCCCAAAGGAGACAGATAGTAAAGACTTATATATCTTCACATAAAAGAAATTTCCGTAGAGTTCTAGATCCTTGTAAGTGAGGATAGGTTTAAATTCATTAATATTGAAGGTGTGTGTATACTCCTAACTTGGAGCTAAATGCCACTGCATTTTTTTTCTTTTCTCTTTCACATAGGAGTTATATGAAATTGCTCTCTTGGATTTGCTACTGATTTGGAATGTATGAAAGTAACCATTTCATCACATATTCTTCTTCACATCTGTATCTAATGATCTTACAATGGCCTTATTATTGGTTTTGATATTAAATAATTTCACAATTAATCATTGTGGATTGAATAACATATTAAAATAATAAATAAATAATAGAATAAATATTGACGTAAGTGAGCACATGAATTTATTGGCTGATGTATTACAGGGGCATATGAGAGTGATGAACATGTAAGACGAGCAATAAGAAAGTCATATTTTATGTATTTCAATAAACTAGCAAATACATTTCAGTCTTAAACATACTTCATTTCCCTAAGTTATTTTGGCTGCTACAGCATACTGTACCAGAAATGTCATAAGCAGAATATACAAAATAGCAATTCCATTTCTCTGTCACTTGGCAGGCCTACAATGAATTCTATAATGAATCATCTGCCGTGAATTCTGTTTGCTTCTGTTGTACTAGCAGTCCATTCCTTGTGTTAGACATGGAAACAGTAAACATAAGTTTTAGAGTGTCATTATCATCTTTCCTAGCTCAATGTTTAGTGACTCCAGAAATTCAATGAATTCTTATGAGTTTCATCAGAAAACCAGGTCTCATTTTAGTTATGGGCCTATCTTAACACTCACTGTTTCATATGAACATTTTCTGAAGTCATCTAAAATTAAAATCTCAAGTTCTTTGAGAGAAATGTGCTTCTTTTAAAGGACATTCCTGGTGTACCAGCATTGGCACAATTTAGAAAAAGTTAAGCAAGTCTATATCTGTTGAACTGAAGTTAGTTCAATATTACAAACATACCCTCCAACACTATAAAGATAAAAATAGAGACACATATGTAAATTTGTAAAGAATATGGCCAAGCAACATAACAGAGTGGCCAAGGGTTTGGCCAATCAACCCAGAGCATAGTTAAGAAAAAGAGTCATTAAGGAAAATACACAATAATGCAGTACTTGAAGCACAAATAGTAATGTATAGTAAAACCGCCTTTCAAGATTTCAAAAAGTTTTAATAATGTAGACTCTGTTTTTTTAACCATCTTGAATTTCTGAAAATGAATGAGTTTCATGACTATTCTCTTTTAAGAGAATAGAAGCATACAGGCTCTTATAATGGTGACAAACTAAATATCATGATGAAATGAAACAGCCATGATTTCATCAAATGCATATTGTGGTGAACTGGGGCAGATCTAATATCTTTCTGTATGCATAAAATACTGATTATGCCTCTCCTACTTATGAGACGATGTGCTACCATGGGAATGTCGACCTTTGTAGCCCAAAAGACAGTTGCATCTGCAAATCTGTATACCTTTATAAAACGGAATGTTTGTATGTGTGTATGCGGAGGGCGGGAGGGCAGAAGGGCGGAAGCAGCCACTTTCACAGGCCAGGGCGGATATGTGGCAGCCACTTTCACAGGCCAGGGCAGATATGTGGCAGCCACTTTCACAGGCCAGGGTGGATATGTGGCAGCCACTTTCACAGGCCAGGGCGGATATGTGGCAGCCACTTTCACAGGCCACAGCGACAAGCGCGGGTGATGGACCTGCACCAAACTTGGTACACATAACCCCCCTAAACCCCTTTACGTCCTGGCGCGGGTCGGGGGACATGACCCACGGATTATGGGATTTGTAGTACTTTCCAACACTTTGGTTCCCACAGACCACTGAGGCCACCAAAAAGGACCAATACAGACCACACTCAGCACACACAGCCCCCATGACCCACTCTACGTCCTGGTGCAGTTCGGAGGAGGGTGGACCATGGATGATGGGACTTGAAGTGCCTCTACTCACTTCCCAAGTCCGCTGCAACCCTCATCCAATCACTGATCGAGACCAAAAATGGCACACATAACCCCCATGACTGCCTTCACGTCCTGGTGAGGTTTGGGGGAGGACTGACAATGGATGATGGGATTTGTAGTACTTTTACACCCCTCTGTTCCCACAGACCACTGTGGCCCCCAACAAACACTGATAAAGACCACACTTGGCACACAGAGCCCCAGTGACCCAGTCCACATCCTACTGAAGTTTGGAGGGGGACAGAACATGGATGATGGGTCCTGCAGTACCTTCCCTCACTTTCCAAGACTGCTACAAACCTAATCCTCTGATTGATCAACACCAAACTTGCCACACAGAGCCCTCATGACCCACTCTACATTCTGGTGCAGTTTGGAGGAGGGTGGACCATGGATGATGGGACTTGAAGTACCTCTACTCACTTCCCAAGTCTGCTGCGACCCTCATCCAATTACCAATTGAGATCAAACTTGGCACACATAACCCCCATGACTGCCTTCACGTCCTGGTGAGGTTCGGGGGAGGACTGACAATGGATGATGGAATTTGTAGTATTTTCACACCTGTCTGTTCCCACAGACCACTGTGGCCCCCAAAAAACACCGAGAAAGTCCACACTTGGCACACAGAGCCCCAGTGACCCACTCTACATCCTACTGAAGTTTGGAGGGGGAGAACATGGATGATGGGACTTGCAGTACCTTCCCTCACTTCCCAATCCTGCTACAAACCTAATCCAATGACTGATCAACACAAATCTGGCACACAGAGCCCTCATGACCCACTCTACAGCCTGGTGCAGTTTACTGTGAGACGGACCACGGATGATGGGACTTGAAGTACCTTCACTCACTTCCGAAAAAGAATGCATCCTCATCCATTCACCAATACAGACCAAACTTAGCACACAGAGCCCCCATGACCCAATCTACATCCTACTACACTTTGGGGGGGGGACAGAGATGATGGGACTTGCACTACCTTCAGTAATTTCATGATACCACTGCAACTCCCAATAATGATGGATCAAGACCAAACTTGGCACACAGAGCCCCCATGACCCACTCTACATCCTGCTGCGCTTCACAAATAACCCGGGCAGGGCCGGGTCCCCAAGCAAGTAGGAGATAAAGGTACCACATTAAGTGGGGAGGCAAATTTTGACTGAAATATGAGGCCCTTAAAGAACTCCAGGAACACTGAGGAATGCAGAAGGAACAACAAGGGATGCTGGGAACACTGAGAGATGAGTGTGTCAGCTCCCCCTGGTGGCCAGAGTTTGCCTCTGTTCGTCTATATGTGTGTACTGTATATGTGGAAACGGCAGGGATTGTCTGCTAAGCATGTGTACCTGTAATCCGCTTTGAGTCCCCTTCGGGGTGAGAAGAGCGGAATATAAATAAAGTAAAATAAAATAAATAAATGTCTGATCCTCACAGAAATTTGTAAAAACTAAATGAACTCTAGGAATAAAACACAGTCCAACAGGATCATATAGATATGCTGCACAGTAGGATATGATCCTCTCATCTACAGATTTGCTATCTATAATTCCACATATGTGCACCAAAAATGTTCGTCCCCACACCTAAAGATGTTTGTAAGTCCTTCAGTGCAATCCTATGTATGCTTCTTGACCAAGTATAGTCAAAATATCAGGTCTGCTGTTATCTATGTTTCCAGGTATCCACAGGAGACATTTGGATGTTTTACTCATAGATATGGGGTCACCATGGATGATTGTGTAGGTTTCACTATATCAACCAATCGACAGAGTTAGAGACAGAGATATGTGGGTCATTGTAGCAACCCAGTTCTCTTTCGTGCCTGGGGGACAGGGGGCAGCACCGGGGGTCCCCCTTGCATTAGAGCCAGCTGCAGCTGATGAGGAAATGGAGGAAGGGGCTGATGAGTTAGCTGGGCCTTCCTCTCCCACTGAGAGCTTGGCCTGGGATGATGGATGGCCTGACGGCTATGATAAATAGGAAGGTCAGGCCGATTCGGAGAGTGTGGAATCCGATGATTGTTATGAGAAGCCAGGTGGTTTCGGGTCGCAGGAAAGAATCTGGGAAACAGTGGAGGAGGAGGCCATGGAAGCTGAAAGGGAGTTCGACTCTCATGAAGATAGTGAACCAGGTGCTGGGAGGCAAGGACGTAGCTTTGATAGGAGACGGAGCATTGAGTCTAGCAGGAGGGGTTGGTACCGCAGCCTAGAGCGCCAGAGAAGTGCGAGGTCCCATAGCACAGATTGGCGGAGAAGCCTAGAGCGTCGGGGTCCTCGCCAAGGGGATTAAGTATAGGATCCATGGGAACGGATCCTCAGTAGCTCGGCCACTTCTATCTTACAAGGAGTGAAGCGAGTGAAGGACTACGGAGCCAAGTTACCGGCTCATGCCTTGCCAAGAAGTTTTTTGGGCCCTGTTTGGACCTTGCTTTGTTCCCTGAACCGCATTGTTTTGCGGAGCCTTTGCCAAACCTTTGCCAAGCCTTTGCCAAGCTATTGCTTTTGGATTTTACTACGGACTCGTTACTTTTGGATTGAACTCTTTGATACTTTCTACGGACAATTACCTTTCACCTGTTCTTTATTCTTCAATAAATAGTTAGCTGATTACCGTCTCTGTGTGTGTGATTAAGGGGCCGGGCCGAGTCCCTGCATCGTGACAGTTGGCCGAACTACTCCACGAACCCCCTTTTCACACCATGGGATGCTCCAGGAAACGCGGACAGCGGGCCGGTGCAATGGCGCAGTTAACCGCGGCTCAAGTGGCCGAGATGCAGCAAGAACTGGGAGAGCTGGGAGCCAGAGCTGGCCGACATCCTTCGGTGTCTACCCCGGCCCGGTTCGGGGGGAACCCGGCCCAAGTCAATGTGTTCATTGGACAATATGAGATGTACCTGGAACTCCGGCCCGCGGAGTTTGCCACCGAATGAGCCAAGGTGGGGTTTGTTTACACGCTTCTGGAAGGGAAAGCAGCGGCCTGGGCTACTACGCAGTTAAAGTCCGCATCCCCACGAGTGGCTATGTTGGCGGCGTTCCTGGAGGCTATCAAGACTACTTGGGGAGACCCAGTGAATACAGTTGGCAGAAAGGGAGCTGGATCGGTTGTCGATGAGAGACATGCCTTTGTCCCAGTACATCTCCCGGTTCCGTGTGCTGGCAGCTCAAGTAGGCTGGAACCCCGCTGCTCTGCGTTACCAGTACATGAAAGGCCTGTCGCAGGAGATGCAGCAGGAGATCCTGAGGGGGGCTACTCGGCCTGCAGACCTGGAGGCGCCGATCACCGTGAGCATACGGGTAGAGGCTGGATTGCAGACCCGGAAACGATGGGACAAAGGTTCCGGGGAGAGACCGGGGGCGCGTAAGGAAACGGGGGCCAGCCAGTTCTCGTTTCGACCGTTCGCCCCGGCTCCTCAGCTTTTAGATGAACCGGAGCCCATGCAGTTAGGGCATGTGAGGCCAAAAGTGGACGCTGCCGAGAAGGCCCGACACCAGCGGTTGAATTTGTGTTGGTACTGTGGGGGAGCTGGACATTTTTCTAGAGAATGCCCCCAGAAGCCGCGCGGCAAGACCCCCCAGGCCTCTGCCACGTTCGAGGGGCCCCAAGAGGCTGAAGAGGCTTTCCAGATGGCGGGGGAAGGGGTCGGCCGAGTTTAAGAGGGTTCGCTAACTCGGTCGCAGTCACTAACCTCCCCCCAGAACCCCAGACTGGACAATTATTCCTGGTGATGGTCTCCCTCTGGTTGCAAGAGAAGAGGCCGATGAGGGTACACGCCATGATCGACTCGGGGGCCACCAACAATTTCATCGATGCAGACTATGCCAAGTCTGCCGGATTACAGTTTCATGATCTCCAAGAGCCCAAGGGTGTACAGACCATCGATGGGAGAACCCTGAAAGCCGGGGCCGTGACTCAATACACCGCCCCTACCAAGATGTGGACAAGCTCCCACAAAGAGGACATTTCTTTCCTTGTAACCAAGCTTTCAGATTTCCCGGTAATCCTGGGAATCGTCTGGCTGACTCTTCACGATCCACCGATCTCCTGGGCCAGAAGGCAGTTGCAGTTTTCTTCTGAACATTGCCAGGGACACTGCATGACGGGCCGGGCTTGTCAGGCCCAAGAGGTAGAACAAGCCGCCACGCTGCCCAAAAAGTATGCAGGGTTTTGGGATGTGTTTAGCGAGAAGGAGGCAGAACGCTTGCCTCCCCATCGACCCTACGATTGTGCCATTGAGTTGGAGCCCGGAGCTCCTATCCCGCGTGGAAGACTCTACCCTCTCTCGGAACCAGAGCAGCAGGCTCTCCGAGAGTTTTTGGATGAGAATCTGCGGAAGGGCTTCATCCAGCCTTCTTAGTCCCCGGCCGGGGCACCCATCCTGTTTGTCAAAAAGAAATTGGGGGAGTTGCGGCTCTGTAATGACTATCGGGAGCTCAACAAGATCACGATTCGGAACCGCTACCCCCTGCCATTGATCCCAGAACTGTTGGAGCGGATGCGGGGTGCCAAGGTTTTCACCAAACTAGACCTGAGGGGTGCTTATTATCTGGTGCGGATTCGGCAGGGAGACGAATGGAAAACCGCGTTCCAGACCAAATGGGGAAGCTTTGAATAGAGAGTTATGGGATTCGGTTTGTGCAACGCTCCCGCTTGTTTCCAACATTTCATGAATGACATCTTTCGGGACCTGCTGGATCATTATCTGGCAGTGTATTTGGACGACCTGCTGATTTTTTCTCCTGACCAGGCGACCCACGACCGCCATGTGAAGGAAGTGCTTCAGAGACTGAGAGACCACGGTCTCTATGCCAAGCTGGAGAAATGCGCGTTTGATCTCCGTGAGGTCGATTTCCTGGGCTACCGCATCTCTCCCACGGGCATAGCCATGGATGATACCAAGGTCCAAGCTGTGGCAGACTGGGCGGCCCCTGCCAGCAAAAAAGACATTCAAAGATTCCTGGGCTTTGCAAACTACTACAGAAAGTTCATTCCTGACTTTGCCAAGTGGGCTGACCCCATCACTCAGTGTTTGCGTGGAAAGGTGCAGTTCCGGTGGACATCGGAGGCGGACGTGGGGTTCTGGAAGTTGAAGCAGTTGTTCACCACGCAGCCGCTTCTGCAGCATCCCAATCCCCACACCCCTTTCATCGTGCAAGCTGATGCCTCGGATGTAGCAGTGGGAGCGATCCTGCTACAGCTGCAGGGGACAGACCTATTGCCCTGTGCCTACTACTCCCGGCAGCTGACGGCGCCGGAAAAGAACTATATCATTTGGGAGAAGGAGCTCCTGGCCATTAAAGTAGCTTTTGAAGTTTGGAGACATCTGCTTGAAGGGGCCAAATTTCCGGTGGAAGTTCACACCGACCACCGGAACTTGGAGCACTTGAAGACTCAGCGCAAATTGAACCAGAGGCAACAGAGATTGTCCCTGTTCTTTGAGAGATTCAATTTACGCATTCACTATGTGACCCCCAAGCAGACCAAACAAGCTGATGCGTTGTCTCGGAAGCCGGAGTATGTCACCGGTGGAGAAGGGCTTCCCGAGGCACGGCTGTTAAAAGCGGAGAACTTTGCCGCCACTGGCGCATCCCCTGCACCGCCCCCGGTGGTCAACCCAGCCCCGGGGGACAAGAGACCTCTGAGTGACCGGATTCAAGATCGACAAAAGGGAGACCCTTGGGTGCAAGTACAGTTAACCAAAGGGGTGCAATCCCCTTTCCAAGTAAAGAATGGGGTGCTCTACCACCGCGAGTGTGTTTATGTTTCCCCCGGGCCCGAGAGAGAGGACATTCTCAGACTTTGCCATGATAGCCGGGCCATGGGACACTTTGGACTGTTCAAAACTCTACAGTTGGTGCTGCGGGACTTCTGGTGACTCAAAGTGCGGAGGGACGTGGAGGCGTACATCAGCACTTGCCCTGTGTGCCAACGGGCCAAGAAGGCAGGGGGCAAGCCGGCCGGTTTGCTCCAGCCGCTCCCGACCCCTTCTGCTCCATGGAAGATGATTTCAGCCGATTTCATCACTGACTTGCCAAAGTCCAAGGGGTTCACCACGATCCTGGTCGTGGTGGACTGTCTCACGAAGATGAGCCATTTCATCCCCTGTGTGGGGGTGCCTACTGCCAAGGAGACTGCTGATATGTTTGTGCAACATGTGTTTCGGTTACATGGCCTTCCACAGAGCTTGGTGACGGATCAGGGCACCCAATTCACTTCCCAGTTCTGGCGGGCGGGTCAGAAGTTGCTGGGGATTGAGACACGGATGTCTACAGCTCATCACCCTCAGACGGACGGGCAAACCGAAAGGGTTAACGCCACGTTGGAACAGTATCTGCGGTGCTATGTCAACTATCAGCAAAACAACTGGGCGTCATTGTTGTCTCTTGCAGAGTTTGCTTACAACAATGCGACACAAGAATCTATCAAAGAGACTCCTTTCTTTGCCAACTACGGACATCATCCTAGGTTTTACCCTCCGGTAGACCAGTCAGGGGACGTGCCCGCAGCGGAAGATTGGCTACAGGAGCTCACTGCGATGCAAGAGATGCTGCGCTCTCAATTGGACCAGGCTAAAGCGGATTACAAGCGGATGGCTGATCGGCGGCGCCAAGAGGGTCCAGAGATCCAAGTGGGAGACAAAGTCTGGCTGTCTACCAAGAATTTGCCTACGCAGAGACCTAGCCGCAAACTGGATGCGAGATTTTTGGGTCCCTACAAGGTGTTAGAGAGTGTGGGACCTGTTGCTTTCAAATTACAACTTCCGACGGACATGAAGATTCATCCTGTCTTTCATCGTTCCCTGTTGCGACCGGCGAAGGGGGTGCGGCCTGATGTGATGCAGCCGCCACCCCCTCCTGTGATGCGCGATGGGGAGGAGGAGTTCGAGGTACAGGACATCCTGGATGCCCGCATCAGATACCGGAAGCTGGAGTATTTGATTGACTGGAAGGGTTTTGGACCGGAAGAGCGCTCTTGGACACCGGCCCGAGATGTTCACACCCCGGACATTGTTGCCCGTTTTCACCGCAAGTATCCTGACAAGCCCAAGCCTCGCGGGAGGCCTCGGAGGGGCCCTGAGGGGGGATAGTGTAGCAACCCAGTTCTCTTTCGTGCCTGGGGGGCAGGGGGCAGCACCGGGGGTCCCCCTTGCATTAGAGCCAGCTGCAGCTGATGAGGAAATGGAGGAAGGGGCTGATGAGTTAGCTGGGCCTTCCTCTCCCACTGAGAGCTTGGCCTGGGATGATGGATGGCCTGACGGCTATGATAACTGGGAAGGTCAGGCCGATTCGGAGAGTGTGGAATCCGATGATTGTTATGAGAAACCAGGTGGTTTCGGGTCGCAGGAAAGAATCTGGGAAACAGTGGAGGAGGAGGCCATGGAAGCTGAAAGGGAGTTCGACTTTCATGAAGATAGTGAACCAGGTGCTGGGAGGCAAGGACGTAGCTTTGATAGGAGATGGAGCATTGAGTCTAGCAGGAGGGGTTGGCACCGCAGCCTAGAGCGCCAGAGAAGTGCGAGGTCCCGTAGCACAGATTGGCAGAGAAGCCTAGAGCGTCGGGGTCCTCGCCAAGGGGCTTAAGTATAGGATCCGTGGGAACGGATCCTCAGTAGCTCGGCCACTTCTATCTTACAAGGAGTGAAGCGAGCGAAGGACTACGGAGCCAAGTTACCGGCTCGTGCCTTGCCAAGAAGTTTCTTGGGCCCTGTTTGGACCTTGCTTTGTTCCCTGAACCGCATTGTTTTGCGGAGCCTTTGCCAAACCTTTGCCAAGCCTTTGCCAAGCTATTGCTTTTGGATTTTACTATGGACTCGTTACTTTTGGATTGAACTCTTTGATACTTTCTACGGACAATTACCTTTCACCTGTTCTTTATTCTTCAATAAATAGTTAGCTGATTACCGTCTCTGTGTGTGTGATTAAGGGGCCGGGCCGAGTCCCTGCATCGTGACAGTCATAAAGAGATAATACCAACTACCATAATGCTACCTAATCCTACTAATAATTGTGTACTGGATTTTATGATATGAACTACTGCATATATTCATGTATAAGTCTAAAAATTTTAATCAAATAATCAACTAAAAATACTTGGGTCAACCTATCTGCGAATCAATGTAAGTGCTATACCTTGCTCTTATCAAACTATTCCCCTCTCTGAAGAGAGTAGCAAGAGACAAGAGCTTAATCTGGCCTGGAGGGATCTAAAACAAACACTGCCTCCACTATGGTGCCACTTCTGGCCTTTTTGCAAGCCTGGGTGGGGAAATGGAGATCATTGGCAGGACCAGCAGAATCCCTGATATAGTTCTGGTGCTTTCCCCTCTCTGAAAAATTACTTGCCTTATCCACCGATCTCTCCAAAATCCATTCTTTTGGCCTCTCGACTAATACATGATGTTGACTTATACACAAGTATATATGGTAGTCCATGGAGTGAGAGGCAGGGATGTGTGAGAAGTTTCTGGTGTTGAAATTGATTGTTTTTCTTTCTGTTTTAATTTATTTATTCTATCCATAACACAGATGGTAAACAGACCCACAATTTGTGGTTAGGACTGCATTCCATAAAACAACCAAATGCATTTGATGACTTATTCACAGTTAAATATATGTTCCCAAAAGAAAACTGTGCATTTCTAAAATGCTTTAGCTGTCGTAGACATCATTCATGGATTTGTGTCTATTTGAATTCACCCAAAAATGTGCAAAGATTTTTCCCTCATACATATATATTCCATATATAATTGGAATGGAAAAGAGTTGGTGGTGAGAAGGAATACATCTACAATAACAAACTTGATATATCTGTTCATCTCTAGTTAGAATTACTGTTGTTCAAAACTGTGAATATGTGCATGAATCCTGGAGCAATAGCAAATTTCTGAAATATGTATTTGATTCACAGTCTTTTACCATTCCTTTATATGGCATAAGGATTATGAATTGTCAGAACGGCAGAGTGTGTCTGTGTATCCCATATTACCTCAGTCAACTTCTGTTTTATAATTTATAATTTTCGGACTTCCGGTTGGCACCCGCAAGGAGGAAGACGTGTCTCACCGGGTCTCCAGGAGACATCCAGGGTAGAAGGCCAAGGAGAAGATTTCTCCTTCCCCACGAGCAGCGGACCGAGGCGCTTTGGGGCAGCAACCCGGGGGGGACCGGCCGATGGGGACAAAGTCACGCCACCCTCAAGGAGGCGCGACTAGATCGCCCGGCAACAGCCCACCAGGGAATGCCTTCTACCCTAGGGAAGGAAGCCAAGCGCTTCTAAATATTCCTCCGGTGGCCAACACACAGAGACCGAGAAAGCTTTAGAAGAAGAGACCGCAAAGGCGAGGGAGACCCCGAGAGCTACGGTAGTAGACTTACCAGAAGCTGGGACTCAAAGAGGATCTTACTGAAGAAAGAAGAAGGAGAAGGTACCTACACATGGGTCGGTGTCCGGCAGTCAAGAAACACAAGAGCCAGGGAAGAAGGTAAATCCAACTAGGTTCAAACGCCGCTTCCCTTCACAGGGTAGGAAGAGTCTTGACTCCGTCCTGGGATTCCCGTCCCTCTCCACCCCCCACGAGCCAAGAGCCAAATCTCACCTGAGAAGGATCGGGGTGGCGGAGGAAAGTGCCATTTTGGATGAACCTTGCCTCGTGTACGAGAGACCTGCGTCCTTGAAAATGCGCTGGTCAACGCGGCCGGTGGGCAACGCGAGACAAAAGGATGAGAGTTGCGGTTGCCCGAGAGCGGAAGCCGGAAAGTCGCGTTGGAAGGTTACGCGAGAGTACACGAGACTGAGATCGAGGGAAAGACCGCGAGAGTAGCCTGACAGGATCAAAATAACAATAAATACACAGGAAGACTCGCGAAGAACAGGGAATAAACGAGGACGGACTTGTGGCAACCAGGAAGGCCGAAGCATGAGAGATACAAGACCCAATAAGCGGAACCGGGGGGGACACCGGCGCAGGCAACGGAGCGGATACCCCTACGGCCTTGCCAGGTAAGACAGTGCCAGATTCCTTAAGACAACAAAGCAGATAAGAACAAGGAAGTGCCGAACACGGAGATGCAATCTGCTAGAGCGAGAGGAAGTCAAGGGGCCAGGGTGCCAGGCCGGAGAGAATCTCTCCCGGAGGACCTAGGATTCAGGGATACCCTGTTACAAGAGATCTGGAATATAGCGCAACAGCAAAGTAGGCAGCATCAGGAGCTCCAAATGGAAATTAAAAATCTGAAAAAAGACATGAAAGAAGACTTCAAAACACTGAAAGAAGACATGGAAAGAATGAAAAGTGACAACTAGAGGTTGTTCAAATCCCAGGCCAAACTGGAAAATAAAGTTGACAAAGTAGATGTCGCAACCCAAAAGCTACAAGAACAGGTGGAATTACTGGAAAACAAATCACTAGAATTTCAGTTAAGAATCAGAAATCTGGTGGAATCCAGAGAGGAGGACACCAGGCAAGTGATTATTGGAATTATCACGGAGCTAACTGAAATTGATGTAGCAACTGTGAGTACAGATGTTGACAGAGCCTACAGGCTAAATACAGAGTACGCAAAGAAGCATAATACCCCGAAAGACACAATAGTCACGTTTACAAGAAAGAGTCTGAGGGATATAATTCTGCAAAGAAGTGCGCAAAGACCGGTGTTCTACAAGGATAAGGTGATTTTCATGAAGGAAGAGTCCCGGGAAACCCTAAACAGAAGAAGAAAATATAGCTTTTTGACAGAGGTGTTAAAAAAGAAAAGGATTAGGTTCAGGTGGGAAAAACTGGAAGGTCTCACAGTAACATACAAAGAAACTAAATACTGGCTAAATTTCGTGGAGAAGGCAAGAGTCTTCCATCAGAACCATTTCGGAAAAGAACCAACAGGGAAATATAGACAAGGGGAAACGAATACCACAAATCAGGACAAAGAATCTAGGAAAAATGAAGAGGGAGAGGATGGAGATGAGGAGGGAGAGTTAGAAGGCGAAGAGGAGGAAGGAGAACAAGAATTAGAAGAGATTGACTCCCCAGGTCTATCGCTACAAAGAAATCTAAAAAGGCTCCGGAAGTTCTCCCCGGAAAACTACCAGTTAGTAGAGATCAAAGACCGGGCCTTAGGAGACACCCGGGAGGCAGACTCACAGGATGACATCGCTCAGGATCTTTTCAAATAACATCAATGGGTGAAATTCCCCCAACAAGAGAAAAAGAATTGTGGAACATTTAAAGGGGAAAAACTATGATGTGATCTCTTTCCAAGAAACACACATAGCCAGTCGCCATGTTAGATTGTTGGAACAGCCAAGGCTTGGGAAAGCTTATTACTCTGTCTGTGAGGGGAAAAAGAGGGGGGTTGCCACGTATGTAAAGCACAACATTACATCTAATCTTGATTTTAAAAACATGGAGGGAAGGTTTGTGGGGATCTGTGTTGAAATAAATGGTTCAAAGATACTGATTTGCAATGTTTACTGCCCAAATGGACCCAAACGAAAAGTTATAATGGATTAAAAAAATCAAATTAAGGGTCAACAATATGATGATATGATTATCCTGGGTGATTTCAATGGAGTGGCTGACATTGGGATAGACAAAACACACAAAAAAACAGGAAGTGGTAGAATAAATAAGAGTAGCCAATTACCCCAAAACTTCCTCCGAACATTAGAAAGCTTAAACTTAGTGGATGCTTGGCGCCACCACAAAGGTGACGAAAAGAACTATACACACTTTTCAGTGAGACACAAGACCTGGGCTCGAATAGATATGGCCTGGGTCACTAAAACAATAATAACCAGAGTAGGCAAGATAGAAATTCTAGCTAATCTCTTTTCTGACCACAACGCAATGGAACTAAGTCTTAAAGGTAGAAAGAAGCAATATAGATGGAGACTTAAAGATAGCTTATTGAAAAAGGAGAGTGACATTGAATTGATAAGAACACAGCTAAAGGAATATTGGGAACTAAACAAAGGAGAAGAAACCAGTAGAATAAATCAGTGGGAAGCAATGAAGGCCGTCATGCGCGGCAATTTAATCCAATTAAACAGTAGGAAGACTAAACAACATAAAAAGAGAGAAGAAGAGATAATAGAAGAAATAAAGAAAAGGGAAGAAATAGCCAAAAAGAAACCAATGAATAAAAAAGTCTTCAAAGAAATTGGCATGTTGAAGAAACAGCTTCAACTTCTCCAAACAGAAAATTTGGAAAGACAACTAAAATACGTAAAAGTCAATCACTTTCAGAATGCAAATAAAATAGGAAGATGGCTTTCCAAAAAATTGAGGGATAAAAAATCCCAAAACTACATCACTAAGATAAAAAATAATGGGAGAACAGTCACTGAAGAGGGGAAAATCGCAGAGGTCTTCACTAAATTCTACCAGGATCTCTACAAGAGAGAAAATACATCCAAGGAGTCTATACTAGAATACATCAGCAAATTAAAAATACCAAAAATAACAGAGAAACAAAGAGGGCAGCTAAATGACCCCATTACGATGGCAGAAATAGACAAAAGTATTGAGGCCTTAAAGACCAACAAGGCCCCAGGCCCAGACGGCTTTTCCGCCGTATTTTATAAAACATATAAGCTAGAACTAGCACCCTTGCTATTGGAAATTTTCAATGGAGTAAGAGAAGGAAGGGGGATACCACCAACATGGGAAATGGCCAATATTACCTTAATATACAAAGAAAACACAGATAAAGAAAACCCCAAAAAATTACAGGCCGATATCACTGCTAAATACAGATTACAAACTTTTTACCTCAATTATGGCCGAGAGAGTGTCACGATGCACAGACTTGACCGGCCCCTTAATCACACACACAGAGACGAGCTGAAGGCTAACTACTTTATTGAATATATAGCAACAGTTCAAAAGCTAGATTGTCCATAAAAATAGCAAAAGCAAATCCAAAGGCAAAAGGTGCAATAGTTCCAACCACTTGGTAACTTTCCAAAGGCTTGGCAAGGCGCCGCTCAGCAAAGCGGATCAAGGAACAAAGCAAAGTTGCAAGATACAAAACAAGGCTTGAGTAGGCCACTAGCCCGGCTTGGCTCAGTGGTCGAGCTTCGCTACACGTCTGCTCAGATGAGACGTGGCCGAAGTACTGAGGATCCGTTCCCACGGATCCTATACTTAATCCTTCTGCCGCGGTCCCCGACGATCTAGGCTTCGTCGTCTCCAATCTCTGGTAACGGACCTCGGCCTGTCTAGGCTATGAAACCATCCCCTCCTGCTAGTCTCGATGTCCCGTCTCCTATCGAAAGTGCGGCCTTGCCTGCCAACATCTGCTGCGCTATCTTCATGAGAGCTCTCCTCCCTAGATTCTTCCCAGCCGCTCTCTTCCATGTTTTCACTTAAAGGATCCTGTGAACCTCTCCCCCCCCGGTCGTTCATAGGTTTCGCTATCACTGCTTTCCATTTGCACCTGGTAATCTATCTCTTCGTAAGGGTCAGGCCAACCTTCATCCCAAACCAGGCTTTCTGTGGGAGACAGAGGCCCAGTGATGGGAAACTCTCCTTCAGCTAACCTTTCTAAATCCTCTTCAGAATCTATCTCAGCTGCTGCAGGCCCCAATGCCAATGGGACCCCCGGTCCTGTCCCCTGCCCCCCAGGCACAAACGAGAACTGCTGTGCTACAGAGAGTGAAAGTATTTTTGAGGGAATGGATATCGCCTGAGCAGAAAGGCTTCCTCCCGGGAAGGCATTTAAAAGAAAACACAAGAGCCCTCATTGACATCATAGAATATTATGAAAGTCATAACGAGAAGAAAGTAGCGCTACTGTTTATCGATGCAGAAAAAGGATTTGATAAAATCAATTGGAATTATATCAAGTGCCTCATAAAAGAATTGGACATGGGCTTCGCCTTCCAGAAAGTAGTGGCAACGCTTTATCAAAAACAAGCAGCGACATTAATATTAAACGGGCAGGTAAGCAACAAAACAATTCAAATAAATCGAGGGGTAAGACAAGGTTGTCCCCTCTCCCCACTCTTGTTCATATTAGCGATGGAAACATTAGTGAGGGACATTAACCAAGACAGGGAACTTAACGGCATACGGATCCTGAACCAGAACATCAAACTACGCGTCTATGCAGACGATATGGTATGCATAATTGAAAACCCACTAAATAATATTGAAAAATGGTTAGGCAAATTAGAGAGTTTCGGGGTCAGAGCTGGATTTAAACTAAATAAACAAAAGACAAAATTCCTAACGAAGAATCTAGAGAAAAAAGAGAAAAACTTATTACAAATGAAAACGGGTATACAAGTAGAAAATAAAGTTAAATATCTAGGGATTACCCTAACAACAAACAACACGCTACTAATAAAAAATAACTATGAACAGCTATGGAAGGAGATAACAAAAGATCTGGAAAAATGGAAACACAAAGATATTTCACTTCTAGGGCGAATAGCCACGATTAAAATGTCAATACTCCCGAGACTCCTCTTCCTCTTTCAGGCGGTTCCCATCATTAGAAATGATTTTTTGTTCAAAAAATGGGATGCAGATATAAGAAGGTTTATCTGGAAAAACAAAAAAGCAAGAATAAGCCAAAAATTGATGTCCGATGAGAGAGGAAGAGGAGGCTT
The DNA here is from genome assembly GCA_030556195.1 of Anolis apletophallus. Classification (NCBI taxonomy): domain Eukaryota; kingdom Metazoa; phylum Chordata; class Lepidosauria; order Squamata; family Anolidae; genus Anolis; species Anolis apletophallus. The sequence goes on along the minus strand of JARBWK010000006.1, from coordinate 89,569,943 downwards.
GGGATTACCTGACCTCAGATGTTATTACGAGGCATGCAATCTGACTGCGATTAAGGACTGGGCCTTCCTTCAAAACTCCCAAATTGCAACATTGGAGGGTCATGACCTCCATGCAGGGTGGCACGCCTACCTGATCTATGACAAAAGAAAATCGGAAAGAATAGCCAACACTTTGTACGGGCAGCACTCATAAAAACGTGGGAGAAGTATAAGGGTAGACTCTTCAGACAAACACCACTATGGGTATCCCCGGTGGAGGCCTTCCACAGAAAAGAGTTGGCAGACAGCAAAAATTGGCTAACATATAGGCAATTACTCCCAAAAACTGGCTCAGGCAGTAGAGAACTAAAAACATTAGAAGAAATAAGGCAGGAATCCCCTACGGTTTCTTGGTTTCAGTACCACCAAGTGCATGAAAGATTCAAAATTGACAGGAAAACGGGTTTTATGGATGATAAGATTTGGGAACCAGCAGTAAAAAAGACAAAGAAGAATATCAGTACAATATATAAAATCCTTCTTAGATGGAGTACGGAGGAGGAACAGATTAAAGAGTGCCACATCAAGTGGGCAAAAGACCTGGGCCACTCCATCCTACTCAAGCAGTGGGAGGAAATATGGCAAATGAAACTCAAATACAGCCCAACAACAGAAATAGTTGAAAACTGGGTTAAGATGCAGTTTCGCTGGTACCTGTATCTGACTAAAATTGCGAAATTTGGCAAACACTCATCCAACAGGTGCTGGAAATGCAGCAAGGAACTGGGAACTTTCATGCATCAGTGGTGGTACTGTAAGCGAGTCAATAAATTCTGGAAAATTATTCATAATGAAATGCAAAAAATATTGAAGGTCAAATTTGACCCCGGGCCACAGGGATACTTATTGGGAATCATAGAGGGGGGACTAAATCCAAATCAAGATAAAATGTTTTTCATATTAAGCACTTGTGCAAGGATAACATTAGCAAGGCACTGGAGGATGAACACAATTCCGAATCTGGAGAAATTGACTTTGAAGGCAATGGACATGATACAGATGGACTCCCTTTGGCAAAGGATGAACAACAGGAAAAAAGGAGTGGACTGGACCGACTTTGGAAATTATCTACAAAATAAGGGAAATAACATCAGGATTGATCTAAATGAACTGTAATCTGAGTCACAAAGAAATTCTGTTTCTCAACAAGAACATAAGTTAAACCATAGTAAGGAACTCTCGGACTACCCCTCGGGAAGTCAATTTTTAATTTCTGTTTCTCCCCCTCCCCCCATCTGCTCTTCCCCTCCCCACCACCCACCCCCTCTCCCCTACCCCCTTACCCCCTCACCCGCCTTCACCCCCCCTCTTAAGGCATTACCATGTATAGATATGTAACAATATGTGTCTGTATATGTATATATGCCTACTCTTCCCTCCTATCTTTTCTGAAAATCAAATAAAAATCTATTAAGTATATATATATATATATATATATATAATTTATAATTTTCATTTGTATTTATTTAATTAATTTTCCTTTGAATAGCAGCTATGCTGTAGAATTAATGCAGTTTGACCCACGTTAACTGTCATGGCTCAATACTATGGAATCGTGGGACTTGTAGTTTCAAAGGGCCTGCCTAATAGTGCTGGTGCCTCACCAAACTACATTTTCCATGATCCCATGTCATTGAGCCATGGCAGATAAAGTGGGACCAAACTGCATTAATTCTACAGATGCACCATAGTAAGTCATGTTTATCCAAAGTATCTCGGCCTCAGTGTAGTCATTTTAGCTTCTCTAGAGTTAAGTTGTGTTTAAAGATATAAATCATTGTGTCTTTAGGTATAAATGTTGGTTCTCTTGCAAAACATTACTGTTTATTAGGGCTGGTTGAATAAAAAAATTGTTTCCAAACTCGGGGGAGGGAGCCACTGTCGTTTCATAATAGGAACTCTTCTTTAAATAATTGGAATTTTTCAAAATTGATTCGTATTTAATAACAAAATTTGTTATTATTTTGTTAATGGCGGCCGCGCATGCGCAAAGCGCAAAAAAATTACAACCATTACATACAGAAAAAGAGTGTCCTTTTACTGACCAGGACTCTCGGATCTCTGTGTCTGACAGAGAAAGAGTGGCCTGGTCCTTTTCTCCAGCACCACCTCCAATGCCAATTGGGGGGGGGGACATTCTACAGCTCCAGGTGTGTCCCCCCCGACCGCGGACCAGGAACACTCCATTCTCTGTGTCTGACAGAGAAAGAGTGGCCTGGTCCTTTTCAATTCCCAGAACTCTGTGGAGAACAATTACAAGTCCCTAGGGGGGGGGTTAAAGAGGCAATTCACGAGGCACAGCATTCAAGTTGGGGCCCAAAACAGGGGCAAATTGTGTCTCCCACTATTTTGGCTTGAGCACCGGGTATTACAGTACCCAGAACTCTGTTGAGAACAATTACAAATCCCTAGGGGGAGGGGGTAATGAGGCAATTCATGAGGCGCAGCGTTCAAGCTGGGGCTCAAAACAGAGGCAAAGTGTGTCTCCCAATATGTTTTCTTTAGCACAGGGTCTAACAATTCCCAAAACTCTGTTGAGAACAATGGAAAGTCCCTTAAGGGAGATAAATAGGCAATAAAAGAGGAACAGTGTAAAGATGGTGCTAAAAAGCAGTGGGAGGCTGTGTTTCCCACAATAAAAAGAGAATAAAGTGGGAAAACAGGAGCCCTAGGCTAAAGTACTAACAAAAGCGCAAAACAAGCGAGAGAAAACGGCGGCATGGAGCAACTATGGAAGGTTTGGATGGAACTAGCTTGTACGCCCGCTCGACTGAACGATGCAAAGAACCTCCAACCCCAAATCCCGACTAAGCAGCCTCGCCTATCTATCCCTCTCCTTCCCTTGCAGATTCTGCTTTCGTACTCTCTAGCTCTCCCACCCAAGAAACGAAACAGAATGAGGCTTGCCGCGTGCGCTATGGCTTCTTAAAGGCAATGCCCCGCCCTTCTACAAGTGTTTGCTTTCCTCTCATTGGCTAGAGGGAAGCAGGTGGTTTCATGCTAATACCTGATGTCCAGTAGCCAATGGACAAAATACAGCAAGAAAGGGCGGAAATAAAAACGACATAATAATGCGCTCTTAATGGAAATGGCGGACCTAGTTTCGATTTAGAAACGTCACTTCCGGGTTGCTGGCTGCGGGTCGAAAAAGGGTCTAAATTGATTTTAATAAGAAATAATAACAGTTTTCTAAGGACAACGAACGGAGATATCCAGGCCTACTATTTATACTATCTTGAAAAATACTAATACTAATACTTTATTAAAAGTGTGTTGCAAAGGGCTTGCCTGTGGTAGAAAACACATATAAATACCTTGTAACTGTTAAACTGCAACATTCTAATTACACCATCAAAAGGATAAATATGTCTTTTTTGAAACCCAGAATTAATTTAAAATAATGCATTGTCTTCAATCATTTACTCCTGGTCTCTGTTATCACCCCATAAAATCTCTCTCACAAATGTCTGGTCAGTTTGGTAGAGCTTATTTCCAATTCCTTGTGAATAGATATCCACAGAAAATATTCAGAAACCTGTTGCTATACTTAAGGAATTTCTTTGTGCTAAGAATGTATGATTTTTATTCCTTTAAAAAAAAGCAAACCTTTGATATTAGGTGCACTCCCTATTCCTACATTGGCAATCCACAGTGGACCACAATAGAGGGCTAGTATATGGCAGGAGGGTTCCTGAAGAGCAAATAATTTCAGAGGATTTCAATCAAATGAGCCAAGTTACACACCACAAGGTGGTTGATCCAGCCCACTTTTGTGGTATTTCTCCCTGGTCTTCAAATTAAAGACAAATATTATAGCTGTGTTGGCACTGCTGCCTGCCTACATACACAAATGAATGTGTGTGCGTGTGCGCACACACATACTCACACCATGTCACATAAAGCTATCCGCCCTGTCGCTCACATGGCTGATTTTTCATTACTGAATACTAGATACCCCACTAAATTATTAATGAGGATCCTGTTATATTTATTACAGAGCTGACTGATATTACTGCCAATTGTCAAATTTCAGTTTCCTGTTGTTGATTTTCATGCATGAAGAACATATTGCCGCTGGATTGGTGCCAGCGCTCCATCAATCTCTCCAGCTGACTTCGACCTCAGGATATGTAAGAGCAGCCGATAAATTGGAAGATCAATGCCTTGTCCCTCCTGCTGTGCCAGCTGCTATTGAGAAATTAATATGAGGATCACTATAAATAAAAGATAAAAGATTATATGGCTTAGAGTGTAAAATATTAAGGTTGGACACAATGTGTTCTATGAATCTAAACCAAGAGCCAAATACGTTAACCCTGTAAGAGCTCTCACACTGCTGTGTGGGTTGGAGGAAACAGAAAAAGCCTGTTTGGAAGCGAGAAGACATTCCTTTAAAGTCTCACTTGGTTGTATGCTCACATGGAGATATAACAGAATTTGAAACATGGCATCAGGCACTGAAGTTGAATGAGACCAGCTCTTTGGTATACTAGAAAAACACCCTTCAATATTCTATATAGACATTTTTAAAAAACCCCTTTTAAAGATAGTCATAGCACTTGTATCCTGGTGCGGATTTTAAAGCAAAGGATGTCTTGGTAATGGTGGATAACTTTGTGGAAAGGTTTTGTTAGAGAGGGGAGGATGTTTTCCATTAAAGATAATAAAATCATAGAGTTAGAAGAGACCATAAGGGTCATCCGGTCCAACCTGCCATTCAGAAACACACAATTACTGTTTCTAGCTGCTTCATATGAAATCATGTCTATTATCATGTTCCTATGGCCTCTTCTTGTTTTTCCTATGTATAGCTTGGTTGTGTTTGTTTTGATGAAAAAAAGAGAATATTCACCTCAGTGATTTCTTGAATCTATATTACTGAGACCACTTCTGCACAGCTATACAAAATTCAGATTGTCTGCTTTGAACTGGATTATCTGGCAGTGTAGACTCAGATCATCCAATTCAAAGCAGATAATGTGGAATATCTGCCTTGATATTCTAGATTACATGGCAGTGTAGAAGGGCCCTGAGAATGGTGAATTTGTTCTCACATTCAGTATGAACCTTAGGGGAGCCATTTAAGATGCTGAACTATCTCTAAAATAGGTAGCTCGTTTAAAGTTGCAGTGGGATTAATTGCTTCTCTGAAGGGAAATCTCAGTGACCCCTACATAGATCAATAGAAATGGAGATAACAAATGTACATAAGACCTACCAATTTATATGCATAATTGTACATTAATAAAATGGTCATGATGAGTTGAATATCATTATTCTTTAGGGGGTTTTTTTCTTTATTTAATTTATATTCCAAATGTGACCAAAGGCAACACAAACAAGGTACACAAATTAAAACCTATGAATAAATTAACATTTGAGTTAGTATATTTAGGATTGTGCAGTATATCTTGAATATATCCACAAATATGCCAAAATTGATGAAGGGATTGTTGTCTATATTAGTAGAATCATAGAATCATAGTGCTAGCACGGTCTCTTTGGGCCATCCAGTCCAAACTTCTGCTTAATTCAGAATCTCCAGTTAGAGCATCTCTAGCAGATACCTGTCCAGTCTCTTTTTGAAGATGTCCTGAGAAGAAGGCCCCACCACCTCTATAGGCAATTTGTTTAGTTGCTGAATTGCTCTCATTGTCAAAAGCTTTTTTCTAATATTCAAAAGAACTGAGTCAGAAGCAAATAATCCAAAACCCTCTTCTTTGTAGCTGCCCTTAAGACATTTAAAGAGTGTGATCATACCACCGCTCAATCTTCTCCTCACCAGGCAGGAGATGCCCAGCTCATTTGATCTCTCTTCACACACTTTGCTCTTCCCTGAACTTGCTCCACCTTCTCTATATAGTTTCTAAAATGATCACCTAGAATGTTATTTAGAACATCATTTTAAAAATGATTAAGTTCAAACCTCTGTCTCCTCCTCATACAATGCACACCAACCAAGGCTTAACATTCAAAAGTCTGAAAAAACAAAAATTGGGTAGATAAACAGATCAATTCTATCTTCCAAGTCATTCATGCTAAACATTATTGTATACTAGTCTGCTCAGAACAGTGATTGCTATTAAAATAGTACTTAGTCTAAAATATAGTGGTGAAAACAATGCAATGTGAAATAATGTCCAAATTATTCACTAATATGAGATTTTTAGTGGATCTCTAAAGCAGGGAGCACCTGGTGTGCTAGGCAGAATTTGAACAACTCACCAACCCACTCCATGCCCCTAGGAACCCCCATCAGATCTTGCAGAGAAATAAATTGAACTTATAATAGTAGTTTTGTTCACAAATCCTTGGGCATACACAAGGCTGTCCACTTGAAGAAGGTAAGATAAGAAAGAGTGGTACATAATATCAGAAGAGTTGGAGAATCTCACCCAGAGAGGCTGTTATCATCCAGACTTCATTGTGAACAGGCAAGGAGAGGTTTAGGGGAGAGAGCAGTTAAGACATCTGAGAACAAAGAAAGGCTACATGATGCAAAAAGAGGGTGGATGTAAACAAACAAGAAAATACCATAAACACATTGTGCCTAAACTCCTAACACAATCTATTTACCAGTCATACAGAAGATGTAAATTCCAATGAACTAATGCTCACTATGAAAAATATTGCCCAATATTACATAATATAAGAGTGCAGTCTTAGCATCCTCCTCTCCTCTCCTCAATTCAATGTTTACCATTCAAACTTTTCTTTCTTGTTCGCTTTTCACTTATGTCCAACCTGACCCATTCCACTCAAACTGCATTAGTATGGAAAACTATGTGATGTGTTTGATCAATGGCTTTTAGTGTGAACAGAGGACATATTCTCCACAGTTCTCATGCAATTATATGGGAAAAAGAGATCAAACAAAGAACAAATAAAGTTTGGAAGAAATTATAAAGGAGTTGTTTTCCTGAATTTTGTGTACACCAGATATATTGATCTACACCTACAGTATCCCAGAGACCTGTCCAATTGATATTATTTAGTTAATAGAAGACAATGGCATTATTTAGGCTAAAGTTCCATGCCCCATTTACTTGGAAGTAGACTTGTAGAGGATTCACTGTTACATTTAATTAAATTTCACTACAGTACTCCATTTGTAAACTGGTTATTTATTTTTCTTTTAAAGGCAAGCTAGAAAAATTTACCATGTGTATAAATGCTTGATTTCCTTGTCAATATGCTGAATATATGCATGCCACATGTTTTGTGACTTGAGGCACAGGTTCCAGAGTGATTGGCTTTGCATATATTTCTAGTTTCTGTTTTCTGCACAATGCATTGTGTGCAGTCTGAATTATGATTGGTTCATCATGGCAGCCTTCTGCATTCTGTGGGGTCCTATTTTCTTCCATCATTTCTTCAACCTAAATTACCCCCACAAAGAATGCTATAGTATGCACACTTCCAGAGAAAAATCAGAGCTCAGAAGTTACTTTAAATGAAGTTTTACTTATGGATAGAGTAACAATTCAAAAAAGAGCACTAGTATCATTTTTAAAAGATGTTCTTTACTTTCTCGCTATCTAAAAGTAATTAGCATAGACTTTAGTTAGCTTGGTCAGTATCTATTGTGGTCATTGTTCTTATAAAAGATAAATTCACAAGAACTAGTAGAAAGGCAGTAATTCCATCCATTTCCATGTGCCCTAAAAACTACAGGGTTAGGAAACTTGGTGAACATGATTTTGGTGTGTGAGGGGTCAGAAGTCAAAACCCACAATAACCAGTATCTTCATGGTAAATTTAAGCCTTGTTAATAAAAACAACAAATCAGAATGCTCCAAGCTGGTGAAGGCAACAAATCTAGAATCATATCAAAAGTTGCTCCTGTATATCCAGGGACATATGGCCCTCATACATTGCACCTCACATTAGCTCAGTGGTTCTCAACCTGTGGGTCCCCAGGTGTTTTGGCCCACAACTCCAAGAAATCTTAGCCAGTTTACCAGCTGTTAGGATTTCTGGGACTTGAAGGCTAAAACATCTGGGGACCCACAGGTTGAGAACTATTGCATTAGCAGAAGTCAGATAATGCTATGGAGCTTCCCCCAAACTCTTGCATAACCCTGCACTTTGGAATTGGTGTAGATAGCTGGGATGCTTCTAATTTAAGCCAGTTGAACTGTTCACATGCACCAGTGCCATCATCCCATGTTCACTGTGCTCTATGGCAAAGCTCTATGGCACAGCTGCTTATTGCTGCAGCAATGGCCACAGAATTCCAGAGTACTGTTAGAAAACACATCCACACAATCTGGAAAAAGGACCTGGAGATGGCCAGGAGTTCTCTGGAATTCTCTGGCTGTTGCTACAGCGACAAAAAAGGACTCTGCTCTCACCACTGACCACTTTAGGTCAATGTGGAAATGAATCCACCCTGTGGCAGTTAAACATCGAATGGGACTGATACAGGATAACCCAAGGAAAAGCCATATGAATATGGCTTTGGCCTGGATTAACCTTAATGCAGCCTTGCCCTGGACAGCTGCAACTGTCCTGACAGCCATCCCATGATCTACAGGCTCAGACTGCCCAGGAAAATGGGATGGCAATTTTCTGTGTCTGTACCTCTTTCATGCGCCAACTGTCCCTAGCTATGACACCTACCATCTTCCTGGTGCTCTTTTTGTCATCAGACAGGACATCCGCATGCTGAAGGGAAGGGAGAGGGAAGAGGCGGAGAACCTCTACCCCCCTCCCCTCCCTCTTGATGCACTTTGGACTGCCGCACAGGGGAGGATAGCCAGACTGGCTGCCCAGCACTATCAAACTATCTTTGGCACAACTGGGCAGTAAGAACTCATCTGAGAGTCCCTGTGTGGACTCCATGCAGGTTCAGCCCATTGCTTAAAATGCCCACATTTTTGATCTGTAGAAAACAAAATCTTCTTGTAGTTCCCTCTATCTGGACTTTCCACCTGTCCTCCACTAGGCAGAGAGCATCTTTGGTGGTGGCTCCGACCCTTTGGAACGCCTTACCGGAGGATGTTCGGGCTCTCAGATAGTTATCCTCTTTTTGGAGGGACTGCAAAACAACGCTCTTCCGGCAGGCTTTTAACCTGGTGGCCTCTGATAATTCATGCTGACTTTCCTGTGTGGGTCGGAAATCTGTTTTAAACCAATTTTATTGTTGTATATTATGATTGTGCTTTTTTGGGCTATGTAAACCGCCTTGAGCCTGTGGGGAAGAGCGGTATAAAAATGGAAATAATAAATAATAAATAATATTTTTTTAAGCCCCATATAAACACCTCCATGAAATTCAGGGCTGGTCTGAAGCAGCAATGCTTTGGATCGGTCCCAGATTTAGGTGCCCATGTAGATGGGCCCTCAGGTACCAAAAACACATAAATAACTATAGCTATATCACAAAAAGAGTGAAATTATACCTAGTTATGTCTCAGCTGTACAACTACTTAGGGATGACCTAGTTATTGGGATAGGCAGGAAAGGAGTATCTTGCATTTGTAACTCATTACAAATTTGTAACTCATGAAAAATCACCTATACATAGACATGTCTTAACTACATATATAACAGCCTAGTCAATGCCAGTATATGCATGGAGTCACTGGCACTTTGCAAAGATAGTGGCACCAGAGAGCAAGGGTGGGAGTGTGTTGATGTTCATCTCACTTTTTTATTTCCCACCTCTCTGCCATTTGACATTCAAAGTTCAATTGATGTGCAAGAAAGAGGCAACTTCCTTCCCAAAGAGAAATTCACAAAACTTTCATACAGGTAGAAATACACTCTTATTTGTAGTTCAACCACCTGCTGAGTGACAAAGGCTGCTTTTGGTCTACCAGTTCCTATGAAGAATTCCCAAACTGTACAGTGGTTCTTCCCCTTCCCCTCCTTTCTCTCAAGTTCTCTTTTTCTGCTGTTTCTTAAGGGTCAAAAAAGTATGCATTACAAAAAGAGAAAGAAAAAATATTAAAGATCAATGCCTTTTCTCCCTGCAGTGCCAGCCTTGGCTGAGAAATGAATATGAAGATCACTATAAATAAAAGATAAAAGATGATATGGCATTTGGAGTAAAATATTAACACCAGGCACAAGGTGATGGATCAAAGTCCAACCAAATTAACCCCCTGGGATAAACAGGAGTCTTGTTTATGTTGGATGTGAAAAATGGAGACCTCTTTCTCTCTCTATAATCCTGTATGCATACAGACACAAACATCAGCCATTCAGGATTTTCCAAAGAGGGCTAAAGGCAGTGGAATTTCACCAGGCAATGTATTGGGCACTTTGTACCTTATGTACTCCCTGAGAGAGGCATGCAAAGGACTTTTAGCTGACGTTACCTTTGGGCTATGTAGCTAAAATAATGGCTCATTATTTTATGCAGGGATACAAAACTCTGAAGTTTATTGGCAGGTGTATTTGGCAGGAGTAGTTAGTCAGTATTTCCCAGTGAAAGGATGACTGTGGTGAATCTGATCAAAATATGTTTTCCTTTAATGTTTATACTGATTTCTTTCCTAACCTGTCCATCATTAGATGGATGTTGATGCTAGAGATGTAAAAAATACAGATGTTCTCATTCATAAGAACATTAATTTATGTAAAATAAACATGAGCAAAAACATAACTGTTGTGGTAGTAAGGGGGTAGTAATGAAATTTTTACCAAAGAAAATGAGCAGGGGAAACACCATTTTAAAATGGTTGATCTTTTCTTTCTGCCTAGCTGTACTGAAATTACCATTTCTCATTCATAAGAAATGGTAATTTCAGTACAGCTAGGCAGAAAGAAAAGATCAACCATTTTAAAAATTATTGTGTGTTTCCCTGCTCATATTTGGTATCTTTTGGTAAAAATTTCATTACTACCCCCCTTACTATCACAACAGTTATGTTTTTGCTCATGTTTATTTTACATAAATTAATGTTTTGCAAATGTATTCAAAAGCCCTGAAAAATGTGCAAACTCTCTTGAACTCTTTCCTGTGAGGGAAAATTCTATGTCTTTGCAGGCAAGAATGAAAGAAGTAAGAATTTGCATTCTGAGTTGAGGAGAAGCCCCAGTGTCTACAGCCTCCAGCAATCTTTGTCATAAAATATTTCCACATTTTCCTACCTTGGTTTATAAAGCAACTTAAATAAAGGGAAACCAAGCAACACTCTGCCTAAGTACATTTATCCCTGAGCTGAAGAAGGAAACAAAAATGCCAGGCAGTATTTGGAACAGTGAATTATTTAGGGATTATGAGGAGGTTTTTAAAGCTGTTTTATCACCCTCCCTTAATTCATTCAATTAAAGGTGGTGCCCTTCTTTCAACACAAACAACTTTTTAAGGGCATCAAAAGACACTCACTCTCCCCCGCTCCACTTACATTATCAGATATTTCCTGGTCCCAGATAAAACACTGGCACTAACATGGCTTTGGAGTGCACAAGTACAAATAATGTCAGCAATGTGGAACATTCAGATTTACAAGATCCATCACCATTCATTTCATTCAAGCCAGATTATCTAGTTTTTGTTTGTCATTATTCAGAAAACATAATTACATCTGTTGCACTCTGAAGTTTAAATAAAGAGGTAAACTAGATATAACAAGGTAGATAAGTAAATAGGACTGGGCAAAAAACTAAGAGGGTCATAAGTCATAAGAGTTTTGTTAAATCCGTACTTACAACTGAATTTTTCAAGACCGCACAGCACACCCTCCTCCCTCATACAAACAAAAACAACATCCAGTTACGCAGTTTTTGTACAAACTCTGTAACTGTCCTAAGTCCCTGTGAGTCAGCTTATACTTTCAGTGCAAGCAAACTCTACTGAGTATCACAGGCAATTGTGTTAGGTCACATGCTATCCTCAGTCTATCAGGGCTAGGAGGGCTTGCTCACCAACAGGGAGGAGGAGAAAACCATATCTTCCCTTTTTAAAAACCTATGACATATTCAGGCCCGGATTACCCATAAGGCCACCCTAGGCCATGGCCTCGGATGGCACTTTTGGGAGGGCAGCACATCCGCCCCCCCAAATAAAAAATCCCCCAAAATTTAAAAAAAAATTTTTTTCTTTAAAAGGGCACATGCGCTGCCACCCCTCCCTTTGCTCTGCTCTCCTCGGCTCTGCTTTAGGAGGGAGGGAGGATCCGCACCCCTCCCTCCTCCAAATCCGCCCTCCCTCCTAAAGCCGGCCTGAAAAGGGCGTGACGACGCAAGGGAGGAGGGCCGGTGGCGCGAATTCTCTCCGCCTCCTCCTCCCTGCCTGGCGACGCCAAGCCAGGGAGGCGGAGTGAAGCCGCGCCACTGCCCCTCCTCCCTTGCGTGGCGTGACGACGCAAGGGAGGAGGGGCAGGCGGAGTGAAGCCGCGCCGCCGTCCCTCCTCCCTTGCGTCACCACGCCATGCAAGGGAGGAGGGGCGGCAGTGGGACTCCTCTCTGCCTCCTCCCTGGCTTGGCATCACCAGGCAGGGAGAAGCCACGCTGCCGCCCCTCCTCCGTTGTGTTGCGCCAGCCCCGCCAAAAAGGGGTGGGCAGCGCGCAGGACGCGCGGCGGGAGGGTGCCTCTTTCTCCTCCTTGCCCCGCCCTCCTTCCTTCAATCTGGCGAGGAGGTGGGGCAGGGAGGGTGGGGAGGGAGGGGCGGAGCCAGGGGAGTGGCGGAGGCAGACTCTTTGGCCTTGGGCGGCAAAAGGGCCTGATCTGGGCCTGGACATATTCCTGCCAGAGTAATGCTATTTCATGACTTTTGCCTGTGCAAGATAAATTTAGGAAAAAGGAGTCAGCTGACCTCTATTTAGAATGCTCAAGTGGCAGGGCTTCTTCATTCTGTGTTTATTCCACATTTTTAGGTGGTGCTTTAAGACCCTCTTTAATTCCCCCCTCCCCCATTTTCCATACTTGAGCTGAGAGTAAAGTAACTGCTTTGGAAGATGATGATCGAGCATTCAGACAATGTGGTCAGTCCAGTGAAGTTGGTGGCAGAGATGATGATTGTTCTTTGCTTCTTACAAAAGGTTGACATTTGTCTGCTGTCTTCCCAGGAGTTTTCTAGGATTTTTGAAGGCACTGTAGATTGAATTGTTCCAGAAGTCTGCATATCATTTGTAGACAATCTACGTATGGCAGGTGTACATCAGAGTTGGGAGGACAATATCTTTATAAACAAGCATTTTGTTATCCCTATGAATGTCTTGATCCTCAAACACTCTCTGTGCTTGCAGATGATATTGTTATTCAGTGCTGATGTAGAACACATTTACCACTGTTAACCCACCATGTTTAAGAATGTTTCATTATCCACAGCTTTTTGGGGGGAATCTACAGATTTTTCATAAACATTTTTTAAAACTAAAACTAAAAGAGCCATCTCCTTGAGTTTTTTTATACATGATACAAGATAACAGGGGATCATCCCCCCCCCCCAACTTTCAGAAATATTCATACATCTACAGATTTTAGGGAATTTTTTAAATTCTGAGAATTTTAGTTTAGGGAAGGGCCCTTTGAATTTTCTGGCATAGGCCTCCTCACCTTCCCAAACTACATTTCCCAGAATTCTGTGCTTTCTAAGTCTTTTCCCATTGAACTCTGCTTTAATACTCCTAATGTCAAGAAACAATTAACTTAAAGAGGAATGGCAGCAATTTTGGCTTTGCTTTTCTTGCTTGCACTGAAAATGAAACTGACTTTGGGAGGCTTCCAAGATTTACAAAATTAAAACCAAAAAGTATTGGGTAAGTTTAGATTCTTAATAGTTATATATTTATAAATGCCAATTCTCTGACTGGGAAGGCTTCCATGATGTCTTAAAGTAATTTTTCTGGTGGTAATGACAGGGTTGTGTTTCCCACATTCGAGTCACTGTTTCCTATCCCATCTTTCCCGATAGTTCCTGGCCATAGGTCAAAATCTCACCCAACTCTTACATTAAAATTACCCAGGAGGGTGATTTTGTCCTCCTTAGGTATTTCAGATAGTATAGTATCCAGCTGGCAGGACACTTTTCCTTGCTGTTTTTGTCAGTATCTACTGTTGGTGTGTGACTGTACACCAACACTTATGATAGTTTCCTGCTGGTTTTTGGCAAGATTAATTCAGCGGAATGAGAGTTGTTTGTTAATGCTGATGGGTGCTTCAGACAGATGCTTCACCAGGTCATTTCTGATAGCAAAGCTGACTCCATATATTCCTCACTCTTGTTCAGGCAGTCCCTTCCAGAAGGTGTAGCCTCCTTTTTCTTCTTTCAGTTGTCCCTCTCCCGCTCTCCTAAATTAGGTGTCCTGCAAAAGGCCAAACAGAAAAGAGAAATGGCTTGAAAGTGGGTGGATCTAAACTGTAAAATTAACACAGGTAGACAGCACATTCGGTGCCGTAGCTCAATGCTATAGAATTATGGGAGTTGTAGTTTTACAAGGTATTTAGCCTCCCTGCCAAAGCATCTGGTCTCTGACGAAATTACATATTGCAGAATTCCATAGCATTGAGCCATGGCAGTTAGAGTGCTGTAAAACTGTGTGACAGTTCTTGGAAATCTCCACAATTTGACTGCTATGTATGAAATGTTTGCATTGCTCTTCCACAATTCTTCCCAACTTAAGCAAGATGCTGCGGCTGGGGTGGAGAGAGATAAAGGATGAGCAACAAAAGTAAGCAAGATAATATACACTGGAAGAAGTTGCAGAGCATAAAATATGACCTTACAACAGGCCAGGCAGTATGTGATAAATTATACCCAACAGGAATTTATACAGAAGATATATGTCCTTTGTATTTTCATTTAAATTCCACAGATATAATGTCATCTTAGTTATGATAACTATTTTTGTTATGTGTATCCATGGAAATTGACAGGATTATTGAAGAAGACTTTTACAAAAATATCATTTCTTTCAGCTCTCTTTTATACCCATTTATCGTGAACAGTGAGCATATTTCCAATCCAGTGGACAGAAGGAACTCCCAATAGTGTGATCAGAAAATGTTTATATAGATCTTTTAAGGGCTGAGATAACAAAACAAAAAATAGAGAACATCTTTTTTTCAGTCTGGGACCATTCAGATATATCAGCTTACAATTCCATTACTTTCAATTAGTTGTGGTAAAAAAAGATCTGTTGTTGATCTTTGTTGGTGAAAACAGGTATGGGACTTCTACTCTGTGATCACAGAGCCTAAATATTTCCAATATTATGACACTGTAACCTATAAATTAAATTCAAATTAAAACTGTAGCAGTTGTCTTATGCACTTTGCAAAATAATGAGATCTAAATTTGCCCATTGATTCACATGTTACAATTATTTCAATATCTTAGCAAATATTTAGATAAATGCCTTTTGATACTCTATATGTTGCTATAATATTAACAAAATGTCAGAAACACTGGTGGCACCCTGTGAAACAGGATATGGCAGGCTTTTAAATGGCAACTTCAGGCCTGGTTGATACAAGAGAGGTGGGATGAAATACTATGAAGATCAAATTAGGAGTGGAAAGCATTCCTTAGTCCTCTTCTTATACTTCTTCAGTTCTAGGAACATAAATGTGAAACAATTGTCTACATCTAATTGTTAATCTCAACTAGAGAAGACTTGCTGAATCAACAGAGCATAGATAGATGCTAAATTATCAAGTGTCTACTGATTTAATAATACTACCAAAATGGGGATTAATGCACAACTACACTGGATCTAGTAACAGTTCTCTGGGCCACATAACTTGCCAAAAGACCCAATAACAAAAACAAAAATGAGAAGTGGCATGAAGTTCACTTCTGATTTTGAATAGTGAAGTGTTTTATGTAAAATAGTCAGGGTGCACTTGTACCTGGATACAAACCATGTAGCGCTTTAAAGGTCATAACCAACATCTTGTACTTTGCCTGGAAACTAATTGGCAGCCAGTGGAGTGATTTTAGCATAGGAGTGATATGCTCAATCCTAGATGTTCCTGTGACTAATCTGGCTGACATGTTTTCAACTAACTGGTGTTTTTGAACTTGATACAGTTATAGCCCAATGTACAGCACATTGCAGAAGTTCAACAGCATGTGCTACCACCTTGAGGTCTTCCAAATTTTGGAAGGGACACAGGTGGCATATCAGCTCAAGCTGGAAGTACTAAGCAGTGCACTCTTGACTGCTGGATCTATCTGGGCTGACATTTGGAGAGATTGACCCAGAAGCTTTCTCAAGCTGTGAATACAGTCTTTCAGGGAGAATTTAATCCCATTCAGAACTGTTTGATACACCTCCAACCCTAGTTTAAGACCCATAATGACAAGCACTTCTGTCTGATCTGGATTCAGTTTCTGTTTGATTTTTTTCATCCAACCCATTCATTCAGAAGAGATACACTGTCCTTAGCTAAAGCTAATTTTAAAGGCTTGAGAAATTTTTTGGATGTAATTATCATACTGATTGCAACCCGCTACATGCCTATGGATGATCTTTCCCGGTGATTTCATATAAATGTTAAAAATCATTGGGGATAGAATGGCCCCTTGTGGTATGCCCCATAACAGATGTTTTTTTGGAGAAAGCAGCTACTCAAAGCACCACCATCTGGAACCTGCCTGAAAGGTACGACTAGGACTACTGCAAAACAGTGCCTCTGATTCCCAAACTCCCCAGCCATTTTAGAAGGATACCAGTCAATGGTATCAAAAACCACTAAGAGATCTTGAAGTGCCAACAGGGACACACTCTCCCTGTCAGTGTTAAAATGGGGATCATCCTGTAAGATGACCATTGCTCTGAAGCCATTTGAAATGGGTAAAGGGAGTTTATGCCATCCAAGACTACCTGGAATTGGAAGGCAACTGCCTTTATGATTACCTTTCCACAAAAAAGAAGATTAGACATAAAGGATGGCTGAAACACTTTTGCCTAGCTTACCATGGAAAGGATAGAAAATATTTCCCTCCTTATCTGATCAATGTAGACTAAGATCAGCTCTAATAAAGAGAGATGAAAAGGGTGTGTGCGAGAGAGATGGGTTTTGAGATCATGGATTGAGTGTGGACTTAATGTGGTAGTGTGTTTGTGTAAATTATAACAATAGTTGTGTATGGATGTAGTGCATGTGTGTGTGAGAGAGAATGTGCTTGAAAGTAATAAAGGAGATAAATCTAGACATGCACTAGCCATTTTGTGTCAGATCCAAGCCACACTTACTGCTGGTATTTTCCTCTCCTTGCCCAAATATTTCACTAGCAATCCACCTCTTTGACTGAAAAAGGTCAATCCTTGTAAAGAATGAATCAAACACAGTCCCACTATATACAATAACATAATAAAAGAGTGTTCCTTTTCAGAATTATCTCTTTTTTGGGAGGGGGGGATGGTATTTTCAAACTATGGATGGTGAAGTCTGTGGTGCGGAATCAGTGGATATACAGGACTGACTGCAACCTTACTTTCCATAGCTTTCTCTTAAGTAATTTCTAAGACGGTTGTCTTGGTTGGCACACAATTTAAGTATAGGAGGGAGTGTCACTTTACAACCAGGCTTTTAAACTTTCTTCCAGACCATAGCTGCTTTCTAAATGTATGTATTGTGACAGATACAAAGCCATTACATTTGTTATTCAGGACTGCAAAATCTAAACAGACAATTCTAAAAAGCACTCTCAAGAATTCTGGATGATATTTCTGCCATTTCCTTTCCCACTTAAAGTAGAAGAGTAATATATAGCAGCTTCCATAAAATCTCAGGTGGCTCACGTTTTCTGCAATATATTTCACTAATTAAAGTAAAATACCTTATGGAATATCTTTTTGAGTAATTTGCCTGGGTTTCATTAATTCTGGTTACTGACAATTTAAATTCACTCCTATGAAGCAAGACATGGAACAGAAGCCATTTTCATCATTAACACAGTCAGAGGGACTCACAATCTACAAGCACTAGGAAATCAAGAAACCTGAAAATGGACAGAACCAATAAATTGTATTTATTCTCAAGAACTGAGAACATGAAGGTTGATAGGGAAACATAAAAGCCTGCAGATTTATATAATTTGAGACTTAATTTGTCTTTCCATTTTTTTGAGAAAGAGTAGTTATTTGTTACTTGTTAAGAGCAACAAGTAACAAATTTACTTGTTACTTGTTGTACCCCCCCCCCCATAATTCCATACAATTGAGTCATGACCATTAAAGCAGTCCCAAGCTGTATTAATTCTTCAGTGTAGATAGAGGATGCAGTTTATTATTTCCAAGCAGTTTATTATATGAAACCATCAGCATGAGCAGCAAAAGCAACAGTCAGTGCTGAATCAGTGTTAGGTTTTGTGATATATTAGGACTGATAGAGTGTACAGTTTAATGCTCTTTCCTAGTTTCCTAATCATAATGGAAGGCACAAAAATTTGCATTTCTAAACCAAGAACCAGATTAATGCTAGAAATGAATAAACTGGCATGTAAGCAGTCTGTTTTCTACATTACACAATAGTGGTCCAAATAAAGTCTTCTCATTCAAAACCATTTCCAAGGAAAGAAGAGAATTCCTAAAATCTGTTTCATCCAGACAGGAATGAAATGGAATTCTACCATGAATCCAACAATCAATGCAGCCTCTAATTACAATAGTCTTTGCCAATACGGCCAATTGATAAGGATGATGAGATCTATAGTTCAACATCTATAGGCCCACCGTTCTTCCCTTTGCCCTATTGTAAACCAAGAGACCTGTGGTACTGCAGATATTATTGGGACTCAATGAACTCCAAAGTATCCTGGCCAATATTATATTCAATAATAGAAATGTAACAACAGGACGCGAGACAGAAGAAGATGTCACAGGATGTTCATGGCTTCTAAAAGTTTCTGTCTTTCTTTATCCTGCTCTGGTTGAGTTGAGTTTGCTTTGCAGGGGGCTCACAAAGAGAATGGTGGAGTTTGAGCAGCAGGGGGTGAGGGCAGTCATATCCTGCTGGTTTGTTTGGTATTCGGAGTTCAAAGAGGCTGAAGCACCATTGCCTGAATGAAGTTTGCAGATTAGCAGCATTGCCCGAGGTTTCCCAAAGGCAGGTCAAGTTCAGTAGGAGTACAAGATTTTTCCCAGAGCTTTCACATGTAGTTAAAAAACTGGGCTGATAATATGGTTAGTCTGAAATCATTTCAGAAATCCAACAGAAAGCTGTTAATATTGATATGGTTAATATACATCAAACAGGATTCCTTTAATTTTTTCAAATCGAAAAATTCTCCACAGTGTTGACATTTCCTCAGTGAACTCTCAGGATTGTTTGGTTTCCAAGACTGTAGGGCCCAAGACATATTTTGTTTTAAATAATCCTTCATAAAAAATTCAGCTTACCATCTAATATGATAGAAACCCAGCTTGAGTGTGTTTTATAATGCATTGAACCAGTAAGACTGGAGGTGTTGCATTATTCAGGACATGATAGGGAAAATAGCGATAGATGTGTGTGTTCAGGGAGGGATGATCAAAGAAATCAGTGCAATTTGATCTGTCATGTTATCTCATTTTATTTACTTTTCAGAACTCGTCCAAATATTAGAGAGGGAGAAAATCAATATCAATTTTCACCTTTGTCACGTTCTATGCTTCAATTATTAATGAATGTCAAATTTGACCACATTTCTTCACACCACCTGCTCTGCAATAATATTTCAGAACCTTTATTAAAAATGTAAAATTGTCATTGAATTTCCAAATATGATTCTCCAGTGGCTAATTCAGCTTGTTTTATTAATAAGCAGGTTCTGATGAGTAATACTAATTTAATATGCCTGCATGTAAGATTAAAGCATAAATTATTCCTGCTGAAGGTGATGAGATTTGATTGCTATGCGGTTGTTAGGCAATAACCTTCTGCATTAACCCTCTAGTTACGGTACACAAGGAAGTCATTGTTCCTCTGGAAAAAATGATCCATTAATATTCAGATTAAGGCCTTACATTTTGCTGATTTAAACAGGGCTTTTTCATATTCTATACACAATCTCCTAAACAGTATATACAGCTAGTGAGATAATCACCAAATGGCAGAAAGGCTGAATCCTTTATATCTTCCTTTTTATTTAAGTAGTGGAGTGATTCCAGGAGTGAGAAACAGGCAGTGACTTTTTTTAACAACCTAAAAGGTTCTAATGATTTCTCTGGCTACAAGGTTTTTCTTCTTTTGTTACTCTCTTAAAAAGGACTCTGGGCGAAAAATCTCCACAGTTTACTACTCTCTTGGGCATTTCCAAAAACAAGCTTTGGATTACTTTTTTTTGAGGGGGGGGGGGGAAGCAAACGTAGCCATCTAAATCTAAAAATCTAATCTAAAAAGAGACTGGTTTGCTTATCCAGCATCATAAAAGCTGTTACAGTGTGCAGTGATGCTGAGAATGCATTTTAGCATTCACAGTAGTAGCTGTATCTCATTTGAGAGGTATATATTAAAAATAAGAGTCATATTAATTTAAATCACCACATTAGAACGCCATATGCATACATGGGATGGGATGGGACAAGTGATACATATGCCTTTATGCCAGATTTTTCTTGTTTTCATAATTGACAAGTTAAGCATTAAATACATTACATTTTCCCATCCATGTGGGAAGTTTGGAAGAGTCTTTTACTCAGGGTTTTAGTAAAAGCACAGTGGGGTAAATAATCAACATCTATATCTTTAAGATTAATGTCAGTTCATTTAATTGTCTATGCAAGAGTTCCATTTGGGATGGAATGTGTATCTTTCAGTAAATCTTCAAATACTACCTTCAAGTATAGAAAGCAACAAAGTTGGCTATTTGATGTGACTGCACCTGTGGAGAGTGCTCATGTGCCTGGGACATTCTGGGAATTGTACCACCAAAAGTAACTTTTCAAAGCTTGTATCTATAGTGGGCTGATAAAGCCACTGCATTTGAAATTAACTCATTACATTATTAATTTGCAATTTTTCTGCTTGCAATTTCACCCATTTATACTGAAGTTAAAACATAGATGTTAGTAACTAGGGTCCTTAGAATTTCTTAAAATTTATTCTGCCTTCCTGTGTGCTATCTTCAATAAAAGGTGAAGGCCTGTTGCATCAGAAAAAGAAATATTAAAATGGGAGAAAATGTGTGCATATAGCTGTTTTGTAGGCTTGGTTGATCCAAAAAAAATGGTTCAAAACTCGTTTCGGATGTAGGGGGCACTGGTGGGTTGATTCTAAAATCATTTCCACTTTATTTTTAAAAAATCAAAACTTTCAGAAACTTTTGAAACTTCCAAATTGATTTGTTAATGGCAGACACGCATGCGCAGTAGGAAAAAAACCAGCACTGGCACTGGGGAAAATTCAGGGAATTCTTCCTCCCTCATGTTTAGACCAATCCTGATGAAACTGGCTACAATGGACCACTGTTAGCTCACCAAATTTCTTAACCTTTGATTCATCCATGGATTTTGGCAAATTTTAAATTCATGAGAGACGTAGTTTCCCAAAGTAACTTAGCAAGCCAGACTCTCCAGTGCATCAATCCTAGGGGACTCTAAAAGGAGAGATGAAGGAAGGAATGTCTTCAAGTTTTGGGAGAATCGGGGCCGCAACTGCCCCACTAGAGGAAAAAGAAGAGCTGTCTTCCAGCTGGGATGTGAATAAGTTCTGAATTGCTATTGCCAAAGAGTGGTCAGTGGCTCCCTGAGAGAGCGCACCGCCCCCAGAAATGGGAGGTCGCGGGTTCGATCCCTGCCAGGGAAAAATGGCAAAAAGGAATAATCATGGCAAATGGTGGGAAATAATGGCAAGCAGGGCATGAGGAGCCAAGGCACATGTTTTGCCAAAAAAAGAAGGTGTGGAGGCTCCCCATTTCTGATGGACACGTATCTTTATTGCAGGGATGACAGGAAAAAAAAGGCTTAGGGTTGCTTATTGCCTTGCTGACTTCTCTTTAGACACTTTTGTAGATTCGATCAGTTATTTTATATTTAGATGAAGACTGCTACAGACAGCTATTGAGCTATAGGGGTCCTTCAGCCATTTTGGCTAATGAGCAGCAAGGCAGTGTGGGAAATGTAGTTTAACAACAGGATCTTTTGCAATCTCTTTTCTACCATTAGGGGCCTAGCCTTCACAAACTACAACAATGGCTGTGCTTAGCCATGCCTACCTCATCCCTCTTTGCATCACCAGGGGAGGGAAACCATGGGATTTTTTAAAAAAATTTAGGCTTTATCAAGGTTGCTTAATGGTTGTGAACATTAAAATAACCTTGAAAGACATCAGAACATTATGGAATATTGCCAAAAAAAAGTTAAGTGGTTTTGCCCCTCCCACCTTTCCTGCATGGTTCAAAACTGCTTCGGAAGTCACACATCAGAAGGTTTTTTTATGACTTTTAGGCTCTTCCAAATGAACCTATCCAACCCTCGTAGAGCATCATACATACACGCACACGCACTCACACACACACTTCTGTTGTGCACAAATAAAGGGTGAATAAAGTCAATTATTTCCTGTTTTACAAAAGGTACTGGCCACAGATTCTTTGCCTACAAGTGGCTATGGATTACCAACAAAACAGACCTTGCATCATGTGATAGGACCCATAGACACAAATAGGCAAAGGGCATCAGAAATAGAGTATAAAGTCCTTAAATGATGCAAAACCATTTTCAAATACATTAAGTGATGGCACATAGAAAATGAAACAAGCTTGTTTTGGATTGCTCTAGTGGATAAGATTGCTGAATTTATATTACAAGAAAGGAGTCTGATGCAAAAGAAAATGAAGAATCTCCAGATGGTAATCGTGGTTTGACAGTAAAACAAACTTCCTGGCAGGTTAGTGGGCTCTCTTTGCATGCTGCAAGTGGCTTCTGGTTGTGAGAGAATCAGCCATCTACAAAGATGTTGCCCAGGGGATGCCCGGATGTATTACGATCCTGTGAGGAGGCTTATCTCATGGTCAAAGGACATTTAGTATAATGCCAAGTTTTTAAACGTTGTGTTTTTAAAAACACTACAACCATTCCCTTGGTTCACTTCTGACATGATAAATGAATAGTGGGCTCTCCTTAGTTGAGTGACAGATGCCTTTCAAAAGTGCTTTATCTATGGACTTCCTGCATTAGTGAGTTTGGTTTGGAACTAGGATTAGGGAATTGGATTAGATTTACAATTGTATGATTTTAAGTGGAAAATGGAAACAAATGAATAAACTGCACAAGAGATTTCTGAAAGAACATGACTTAGTGAAGTGTCTAAAAGAACATAGAATTGGTCTGAATACACTTCTAAGAGGGAAGATATTTACTGAGAAGGAAAGGAAATCTATATTGGAGCTCTTAGCAGTCCGTGCTCTCGCATTTTCCTTGTTGGAAGAACTGCTCCATCAAGTTTTATTTGGCAACAGCATCCAGAGCAGGGATTCAGTGACAAGATTGCAGGGGAACAAGTGGAAAATATGGTTCTCAGAATAACCAGATTGCAAGCAATAAACATGCTATTTATTTAGACCATAGTCCAAATGGGCAAGTTTTTATTCACTTGTGTCATTTGCATTCATCTCTAGCTTGGGGAAAAGGCTGCTTTCTTATTCTTGTTTGTTAATTATGGACAGAAGTTTGGGGACTAGAAAGGACAGTGCTAAAGGCTTAGAAATGGGCTTTCTCCTCTGGCACAGAAAGAAAGGCACTTTTGAATACTGCTGGAGAGGATTCCCTTTCATGCCCTGGAGGGAGTGTTTGATAAAGAATTAGTAAAGCCAAACAGCTACATTCCCCTGAGTGAGCTTCTTTTGACTTGTGACTCTCTCTTCTATCTCCAAAGATTCCTCTAATGTGGATAATTACACTGATGGCTGGCCTGAGAAAATAGGGCAGAGAAAGAGGCTTTGTGTGAGTCGGTTAATTGCTTTGGTAGACAACCAGCTTGGCCCTTTATTCATGCTTTGCAACCCTTTCATCAAATGCACAGATTATTTTTAATGCATATTAGATGGGATGAACTCATCACAAAGAAGTAAAAAAAGAGGTGTCAGTATGTAGTTCTATTTGTAGGTTGTGCGGGGCTCTTAAGACTTTTCTTTATCATCACCAATAATTTTCAGTCCCTCCTAAACACATACAGAAAGGTAGTGTGTGCATGGATGTGAATGTAGTGACCAACACTTACAGTCTTTGCATACAGGAAATAGGCAAGCAACAAAACAATTTGCTAGTTTATTGCATTTGATGTTAGGCTGATTGTGGTTACACCATGTCAGACAGAAATAATTATAAATATGACAGTATGCAAATCAGATCCAAGCATCTTTTATACCCTTTTCACATGCTAGTGATGTGGAGCACTAATGGATAAAACATTAGTATTTTCAGGCTAGGATCAAATATAGAAATGAAAATCTGGCTTTGTGGCTTAAAGCCCCATCATATGCTTTAGACACAGATGCTGTGCAAGTTTCAGTTGTGAAGAGTATGAATTAAAGAGCCTGCAGAATTACTTTTACTCTTAAGAAGCATAAATCTGGTTTGTGTAATATGCTATAATGAGAGGAAAGGGGTCTGGGTGATATCTGAGATAAGATAATAGAAGTATGATATCCTATGAGCACAGAAATAGCCTATGAGCACAGAAATAGGCCAAGGGAATGTGCATAGTGATGAAAAAATCATTTTGCATTGTATTTTCACAGTAATCCATTAACATCACACACATTATGCTGAGATTGGCACAACTGGCCACATTTCCCCCGGCAAACTTATTTTGGTACAAGGATGCATTTCACATCTCTAATCCTTCATATTATTTTTGACCACATGGTTGTGGCCACTCTCCTTTCACACCTTCCCTTCCAGTCATGAATATTAATATAGATATTTCCACTTGATGTATTAGGAACTGATCAGTTTTCATGTTCCATGAATCTGCATCCCCATAGGATAGGACCGCTTTTACACCTCCCACCCAACCGTTCCTCCCCTCAGCTGTGCAGTGATACTGCCTTCAGGGGCCACATCCCTCAACATCCAGATTTTCCAGAAAACTGCAGGGTTAAATGTAATGTCATGTATCCGAATTGTGGCTACAAGGTATGAGTTTTTTCATCAGTGTAAAAAAGCCATGAAAAATAATCTATGGGACTTCTTCTCACACACAATAATTCTATATTTTATGTAGTATGGAGGTTCAACTATGAATGTCTGGTAACTTTTAATGAAAGGACACCTAAAAGGCATTGGACAGCTGCTCTATCAAGAAAGCAGCCTGTGAAGTCTCCAAGAGCAGCCATAGTTATACACTATTTTAAGTTTTTATAAACTTAAAATAAAATTAAGGAAAGAAAGGAAAGAAAGGCCCTTCAAGGCTGGGGGGAGGGAGGGCTGAGGAGGGAAAGTGCTTTAGAGAGCGGCGGCAGCAAAAAACCCACAAAATAGTGAAAATACCATGATATATATATATATTTTAAAATTTAAATCCGCGAAATAGTGAGTCCGCAATAAGCGAACTGCAAAGTAGCAAAGGCACACTGTACTCATAAATTGGTTAATCAGGGCCCTTCCACACAGCCCTATATCCCAAAATATCTGGGTGGAAAAATCCCACATTATCTGAGTGTGGACACAGATAACCCAGTTCAAAGCAGATATTGTGGGATTTTCTGCCTTGATATTCTGGGATATATGGCTGTGTGGAAGGGCCCCCCAGTTAATATTAATGACTAAACCAGGTTTTTTTAAATAAAAAAAACTGAAAAATTTCAGGAGAAGGGAGGATGAAACCCCCCCCCCCAACTCTCACACACATATGCAATCTGGCTACAGGCCTGGCTCTTGGGAATAGTTAACAGCTAACTCTTCTTCTAATGAAGGAAAAACAAGGCACTGGGAACTGTCCAGAGTACCCCAACACCTGATTTACAATGTTGTGCTCTTGTTTCTCAGAGCAAGGAAGACACCATAAGTAAGATGGCCTTAGATACTAGCTTGAACGTGGAAAATGACTTTTTTTATACTACGGCTGCTGAAGTCATCCAGCTATCTTAGGTTTTGGACAACAAATATATAATTTGCATTTTGTTCTAAATAAAAGCAGGTGGTTGTAAGATTCCAATTTCTATATAAGATCACAGATCTCTGGCAGTTTTGAAGATGTACATAGCACAACAGGTCTGACCATACATTCATATTATCTAGACCTAATTCTGCATATAACATAATGTTGTGCAATCTTGAATGATGTGTAATTATTCTGGGTACCAAAAATCCCAGCCCGTTTATTAGTTGTTAGGATTTCTGGGAGTTAAAGACCAAAACATCTGGGGACCCACAGGTTGAGAACCACTGCCATAAGAGCCCATGTCATTCAGAAGAAGGGTGTGATCCTCCTTTTTTTCCTACCATGTGGGCACCCTTTCCCCTCCTTTTCCTGGTCACATTTGTGCCTCTACTGATATCAGAATGGGGTGCCTATGTGATCAGAGAGGAGGAAGATGTGCACAATTCTGGGATGCAAAAAATCATAGAAATGTGCAAACCCCTGTAAAAGTAAAAACCCCTCTCTTGCAATCTCTCACAAGCCGACGGACATTAAAACCTTTTTGGTTTTGTGTTAAAGAATGAAAAAAGCTCAGTCATTGTGACTCTTCCAAAGATTGTGTGCATGTTATAGCAACAATTCCAGAGCATGTTTGAGAACACAGTTTGGTTACATGACACAGAATTAAGTCTCACTACCCACAATTATTAACTGAGAATAATCCTTACCTTAGAAGATCCCTAGAGGTACCAGGTTGAAGGATTCATAGTCGTTAGGTAACCTTGTAGTGCTAGAGAAGCTTGCTTCTGTAATCTGATCTTGCTGAAAAGCTCCTTAAAATCCTTTATAAACTAGTTGGATTTTTTGTTTGATTGTGTGCTCTAAGTTACATGTGACATGTAATGAAATTTTAGGCTTTATTATTAAACAAGGAGTCATGGGGAGATAAGGTTAACATATTTTAAGGTGCCTATACATTGCCTCCCAGCCCACAAGGGCTCCTCAAACAATGCACAAGCAGTCAGTGAGATCTTGTAACCCTAATTAGAAAAGCATGGTTATCTAGACCACACATTGTTTCATTTACAATATTTGTTCATTTGAACACCACCTTTTTTTACAGATGCAGTTTACAAATCATAAGAATGATTATATATCCATTTCAGGGATGGAAATATGCATTAGATTACTTGGTAGGGAATCATTTTGCCTCCCACTTTCCTGCCATATGAACCTGCCTGATACAGCAGTTTCAAATGATCTTGCAGCCATGATGTCACTTGACTTGAAGCAGCCTCTGGGTGTGGGAAAAAAGTCTTTTCATTGTGTGAAAGAAAGCTGTTCTGCTTCATACCCCCTGGGGGTTAGTTTGATAATGGATTTTATTCCACAGCAGTGCTCATTATAAGAAGGGAAAACCAATGGGTTGGTTAGACCCTTGCTTTCAATTAAAATTTCTGTTACCAGGAGCGTGGAAAAGCTGAAGCCATTACTTAAGTTTAACTTTTGAGTTACTTTTGTATTGTGCATGTGCATAGATCCACAAGTTTCATGTTGAAAGAAATGAAGGGCCACCTTTATTCACTTCCCTTAAATTGAACCTCCCCCCCCTTGCAATCAATTACACATTTTACAGCAGAAAGTTTTGGATTTAGATCAAGTCATAGCTACATGTTGATGCAGCATTTTGCAAGAAACCCCGCCATAAATTAATATTATGTTATGTTAATGTTCAGGGGAAAAAACTATAACATGGTTTGTTTGGAGATTCCCTTGCAATATGGTACTGGATCTGCACAACAAATTTCAATGGTATGGCTAAAAGGACAAAATCTTCATGTATGGGCCAAGAGACCAGGAAATGCCATGCCTCTTATGCACATTTGTTTTGCGGCCTACACTCCCACCTTCAGTGAAGTGTGAACTGGTTATCCTGGAACGAGGTAAAAAAGTTTGTCCTCTTTAAAGAACTGCACTGGCTGCCTTTTATTTTCTGGTCCCAATTCAAGTTACAGGTGATCACCTATAAAGCCCTAAACGGTCTGGGTCCCGCCTACCTTCGTGACCGGATCTCCCTCCATGAACCACCTCGAACCCTCCGCTCCTTGGGGGAAGCCCTCCTGTCACCCCTGCCAGTCTCACAGACTTGTCTGGTGGGCACAAGGGAGAGGGCCTTCTCCTATGTGGTCCCCCGACTCTGGAATTCCTTGCCCGGAGAGAGTAGGAAAAACCCCACTTTGGAGACCGTTAAAAAAACCCGGAAAACCTGGCTTTTCTGCTGTGCCTTTGAAGAGTAGTTATTTATTTTCTATCATTGCTCTCCTCAATGCCCCTGTTCTTGGAGTCCCCCCCCCCCCAGTAAAGGATGGTATTCCGCTTATCTCACCCTGAGTTTTTAACTGTTTATATGTGTGCCTGCGGCCTGCCCTGTCTTTGTGATTTTAGATATTTGGTTGTATATTGTTTTTTATTTATATGTATGTATCTTTTATTGTGTTTATTGCTGATGTTTTTTATTTTATTTTATTGTAATTTGTTATTTGGGCTTGGCCTCATGTGAGCCGCCCTGAGTCTCCATTGGGGAGATGGGGCGGGGTGCAAATAAAGTTTATTATTATTATTTTTACATGTATTTTTTGCCTACTTCTTACTGTTTCTGGGGGACTATGACTATTGCCTGTGGCTTGCTTTAGTTGATGGAAACTGAATTTAAAATAGCATTTCTTTTGTGTCCTTACTTATTACCAAGTTTTGTCTCCCTGTTTTCTGAGCACACTCTGATGTTATGTGCTTCCTAAATCTGTTCTGATGGATCTTCCAATCCTCACAGGAGATTTGAGGTGTGTTTCCAAGGACCAGAAGGATTCCTATCTACCAACTTTATGAACACTAGTAGATAGTGTTCATATTCTATTTCATAGCACTTCTTTCTGTCCAGAATTATTGATTTTGTGAATGCAGTTAGGCTATAAAATCTAAGAACCTCCTTCAGACCCTTCAATTTTATAATTCTAATTAACTACTCAATTCTATCAGTGTTCCCCCTGTTTGCTTCATTAAATCTCCTAGTATGTTAAACTCCTTGTATTAATAGACACAAATAATAATGGCTGTAACATGGCAGTCAAAATTTTATTGCTCCCACATTTACAATGTTTCCTACGAGCTTCTGATTACAAAGTCATATCCTTGTAGTTTTTGTGGCAGCAATACACGTGCGGAGAAAAGAATAATTCATTGTTTGTTTGTTTCAAGGAACTAAAGATGAATGCAATATAGGTGTTGACTTAGAAACACCTATAGGCAGTGTCTCTGACCTAGGGATATTAGTCCAAGTGCTGAAATGTGCTGGTGTCATCCTGACAAAATAAACATGCTTTTTATTTTAAAAGGCACAACACAAAGCTGCCTTCCTCCAGAATTAATGAGCAAAATGAGGAAACAGATTTAAAACATAAATGAGATACATATTTATACTTCCCAGTTCGCGTGAATACTTGATTTACTACCCAGGGAAAATATATATAAACAGCTACAGTGCGCTTCATTATGTGCGTAATAAAGTGGCTAATGTTCTTTGCCCCTCTTTTGTAGCATTGGTAATGGAAGATTTGCATTCTGGGTAGAGCTTTCTCTTGGGGAAGACAGAGAAGCTGTAGACTGACACTCCCTAAGCCCCAAACCTTGTTAAATGTAGTTTCAGTCCTGGGGACCTAATGCACTGATTGCTTCCCTAGAAGGAATCTCACTGCTTGCTCCATTTGGTCCTATTACCGAAGGTCTAATTACATCTATTATGCTGTTCAGTTTTGCAGAAGGTTGGCAAGGGGAGGTGTGTAGTGACTGTGTCGGAGTTGGTGAGGGGGAGAGATGGGAGGAAGAGTCAAACAGGGAGGATGTGCTGAGGTGGGGGGTGGGGGGGATCCTTGGAGGCCTCTGCTATTCAGAAATGAACTCATGGCCAAAGTAGAGTACTTTGTGAGATTATATCTAAACCTCTGAGTGTGTTACTGTAACAAGACAAAATGGAGATGGGTCCAATTTTGTATTATTGCCCAGGCAACAGGGAACCAATTACTCTGTCAAAATCTGAGGTGCTAAAGCTTAAAAGCTTCACAAGACCTCAGCTCTCCCAAACAAATGTTAGCTGGCAGAAAAAGAAAAGTGCAGCAGCAGGAGCTACAAGAGTTGTGAGTGGCTTGTGGGGAAGGGAGAGCAACACACACACACACACACACACACACAAATTTCTCACTAAGTAACCAGGCTTCATTTCCATTCTGGGTGCTGAAATTGCTTCCTATCCCTCCGCTTCTCAGCAAATAATGCCAACATCACATGCCAAGTTATGCTTTTGTGTAGGATGGAGATTAAGACTGTTATCTGGGTCCAATAGAGCTCAAAAGGGGAAACTGGCAGGGAGGGAGGGAGAAGGAGGAGAGGGGAGAGAAAAAGACTCATTATTTTAGATGGCTTCTCTTTTCCCATAGGGTTTCTATAGATTCTACTTAGCAGCAACTCATTCCAACACTGATTAAGTGGGAAACACACAGAATCTCAAAAGGTCAAACCTATAATCAGATGCCCTAAGGGGTTGACATGGAAAACTGCTTAATCCAAGTTAGGTTTATTGCAGTCTTATAACAAGGTGCAGGAAGTGGTGTGACATGCCAAGAGAAGCAAAAACAAAAACCCAGAACTATTTCCTAGCCAAACTTCTGATAGCAAAGACAAAAAAGACAAAGAATGACAAAATAAGAAGCTGACAATATAAAATAATTAAACATGCACACAAACATTGGAAGGAAATAATCTAACAGGGAACTGGTAGTCTCATTAGCCAACAAATTGTGAGAGATGCTTTGAAGCTATATATATATATATGTGTGTGTGTGTGTGTGTGTGTGTGTGTGTGTGTATATATATGGAATTTTTATTTGCTTCTAAGTTGTTTTTCTCTCTCCCTATAAAGCTGTGATCTTAAAAACTCTACTAGTTTGCAACCCCTCTGGACATTTCTGAGTAAATATGGCTAGGAATGTTCTGATCCCCTTGTGCAATTTTAAAATGTTTTCTTTAAATATCCATAGACATTGTTACTTGTTATGTATGAATATGTTTTAAATAAGAGTTTCTGGACATTTGTTTATCTTCAATCCTCCAACATTTCTCATATGAAAATTTGAACACGTGTGACTAAAGAACACCAGAGCGTGGCTGAGATGACAATTGTTCCTAATAAGGAAGAAGGGATGTGGCAGAGGTTTGCTTTTGCCTGAGCCTACAGGCGAAGGAAATTTTCCCCTTTCCTCTTCTTCCCTTCCCTCTTCCTTTTACTGAGTTAGTTGACTGAAAATTCAGTTAGCTGCAACTAAGTTGTGTTGAGGACCAAGGAGGAAAGTGAGACAAAAATAGAAAAGTGGGACATTTAAAATTAGATGAAACGTTGAGACAATAAAGGAATAATTGGAAGAGCTAGAGGGTAGGCATCTTATGGTATGTGTTCTATATGTTTTTTTTTTAAAAAAAATCACATTAAGAAATAAACATGTTCTGAAATAATATCTGTGAGTTTGATATCTGTGTGTGCTATCTCCTCTTCTCTGATGTCATCCTATCACAGTGAAGAAATATAGTGAGCTCCATGTGTATAGTCAAGAATTAGGGTTCCAGACAAGGGGAAAACCCATGACAAAGCCCATTTTTAAAACCACTTTGGCATGGGTTTTGATCCCCACACCTTTCCCCAAAACCCAGGCTATCCTCGAGGGGGTGTGTGTGTGTCTAGATGCCCTCCCATTAACTACCAGGTGGGCACCCAGAAACCCAGAAGCCCTCCAAATTAGTCTTACAATATTTTTTTTTACAAAAAATCTTACTGGACCGCCATGAAACTGCTCCAGCAGTCCTCCTGATGAGTAGAAATTTATTATTTATTTAAAATATTTCTCTTCCGTTCTTACCTGGCAGGAAACTCAACATGTATACATGTATACAGCAAACATTCAATGCCGGGACATAAAACTATAAATATACACAAACATTAAAATCACTTATATCCACCTTAAAATCAGTGGCTTAAAAACCCTCTTAGGACACCATTCTATTCTTGCCTCATTGCACTGCCCCCAGGGGCGGTCCTACAAGACAGGCCAAGTAGGCGGCCGCATAGGGCGCCATCTGGGAAGGGGGCACCATCCTGGCCGCATGGGGCGCCATCCTGGCCCTGCCGATGTTCTTCAGACAGTGCTGCAGCTGCCTGCTTTTTGACCCTGGCCTTGTGCACTCCGACGCGGCTTCTGGGCATGCGCGGAAGTTTTCACGCAGGCGCAGTTGCTCCGGAGCTGAAGTTGAGCACAAGAGCAACTGCACATGCGCGAAAACCTCCGCACATGCCCAGGAGCTCCCTTGCGCAGAAGCCTGTAAGCAAAGCACTCCCTATCGGGCAGGCAGGGAGTGCTTCCCCTCTCCCTTTGTCTCCGCAGCACACGCGCGTTTGCAGGGAAGTAGAAAAGAATCAGTGAAGGAAGTGTAAGTGAAGGAATGAATGAAGGGCTTTCCTCCTCCTCCTCCTCCTCCTCCTCTGTGACCTCTTCTCTCCCTCCTTCCTTTCTTCGGCTCTATTTCTGTCTAGACCTGAGGGGCCTGAGGCTATGAGGAGTTGTGGGAGTTGGAGGCCAAAACACTTAGAAGGAGGAGGGCCCAAGTTTGCCCAGGCCGCGCTGCCTGTATTCGACCTCATTTGAACATTTTGGCTGTTTTTCATTTACATTTACATTGGGATCCTAATTTTGACTTATGGGAGACTCCTATGAATTATGAGTCGGGTGATAGGTAATATATTCTGATTTTGATGCATTTACATTGCATTTCTTGTTGATTATTATACAGTTCTGCTTAATATTGCCATACAATATAATACAAATACAATATAACAATAGAATAATGATATATTTTATATTACATGTAATATTACAAACAATATTGCAGTATAGTGGTATTGTACAAAATAGTAGTATATAATATTTTATTTTACTTTATTTTGGGTTATTTGAGTTTTATAGGAATAATGAAAATATTTAGTAGAGGATAATTTTATTTAAATAAATAATTTTATTATTTTATAATAATAATATAATAGAATGTTACATTATATTATAATGTCAATATATTATAATATAATTATATTGTAATGTAGTATAATATAATTATGATATAATATAGTATGAGTATGGTATAATATATTGTATATACATTGATACAATATAATACTACTAATGGTATGTGATATTATAATTGTATTTTTGTTTTACATGGGGTGCGGCAAAATAATGTTTTTTTGGGAGGGCACCAAAATAATGTTCGCCTACCATTTAAAATTACCTTAGACTGCCCCTGACTGCCCCAAAGGCTTGGTCCCACAGCCAGGTTTCACCATCCTTCTGAAAGACAGGAAGGAGGGGGCTGATCTAATATTGCCAGGAAGGGAGGCAATCCATAGCCAGGGGGCAATCACTAAGAAGGCCCTGTGTCTCTTCTCTGCCAAACATGCCTGTGACAGTGGCAGGACCAACAGCAGGACCTCCCCAGAATATCTTAGTCTTCGTGGTAGTTCGTAAAGGGAGATGCATTTGAACAGGTAAACTGGGCCAGGGCTGTTTAGGGCCTTATAGGCCAAGGTGAGCATTTTGAATTGTGCCTGGTAGCAAACAGGTAGGCAGTGGAGCATCAGTAACATGATGTGCCAGAAGGCGGCAAGGGGCGGGGGGGGGGTGATTTTTCTATACACCAGCTTAAAGGTGGTCTGGTAAGTTTTTTAAATGTTAAGTCTAGTTTGGGGGATGCTTCGGGGGAAGAGGGGCCCAAAAGTGCAAGATGGCGGTGCAGCTTAATGGTGGCCCAGGAAGTTTATTAGAAATTTCAGGAAGGCCAGGGTTTAATAGGGTATTTAATTAATTCAAAATAACTATAGTTATTCTGAATTGCTTTTACCGGAGGCATTGTTTGGATGCCCCCAGTAAAAGCCCGACAGTCACTGCATTTTGGGGCTTGTCTGAAAGGCCCTTAGAATGGCCATTCACTGCCACGACCCTGGAAACATTTTCTATAGGCTGAACTCCACAGATTCATTCTTCCACTATGTACTTTGTCTGAAATCATAATCTGAGATGTCTTTCAAGATGACTTAGAAATGCAACTGGGAAGGTTTTTTCATCCATTTGCTAGGTGCACTTCTAGAAGCAAAAAGTTGGAAACATCCAACAGCATTCACAGAAGAAATAATAGACAACTCTCAATATGGTTCTTTATCGGTATAAAAGCCCAGCATTTTTCAGATTATGTATACTCCTAAATGCTTCTTCAAGGGCTTTCCATTATTTGGTATATAGTTCATGGTATTGCCTTTGACCTGGTTCAAAAATTGTACTTTGAATCTAAGTAGCACCCCCAAAAAGGCCTTAAAAGTGCATATAGGCCAAAACATGTCAAGCCTTTTCTACCAATAAACATTTATGTTTTGAACGTTTTGTGGTGTGTTTCTTCTGTAAGTACATTTCTGACGAGTAGGTGAAACTTATTGAGAGTTGAAAAAAGTTTTAAGACCATAAAATCTATCATTAATTAAAACAGCCATTGAGTAAAACCAAAGCAAAGTGTCATCAGAAGACAATAGCGCTGCAAGGATTTATGAATATAGCAACATCTTTTGACACATGAAGCATACAAAATACAGGGAGTCTTCTGTCATCAAAAAGACCTCAAAGCAGATCTTATCATGATATTTGAGTCTTGTATGCAGAGACACACATATTGCCTTTATGAAACCTCTGCACTGAAAATGAAACGAATGAATCACTTGAATGCTGCTTCCCGGCTTTCTTTCTATTCCAGTTCTTGTTTTGTTATTGCTTTCTTGCTCATTTGCCTGAAGTGGTTTTATGACCACTAATCCTGGTCACAGGCAACATAAAATGGATACTGACAAATTATGAGCTAATGATGAGATGTAAATTAAGTAGCCACCTTAAATATGTTAGATAACTTCTGGAGGATTCCAGAAGGAGAGTTGATCACTCTTGAAGTTAAAACTGTATTTAGTCTTCTTCTCAACCTTGCTGCTTTTTGATGACATAGATTGCTCTTTTGCTTGATTCCCTTATGGTTTAAAACTCTTTCAGAAAGCTAGTTGTCTTCTGTGCTATCAACAATCTTGCAGTGCTTCCATATATACATTAAGCCGCTTTGAGTCCTTTTTGGGGAGATAAAGTGGGATATAAATAAATATAACAACAATAATATTTTTCTCTCTTCTAAGATTCGCAATTCTGCACTTTATTTCTCCCTCCATACTGTCCCAGGGTGACCTCATCAAATCCCATGGTTTTCAGTACCACCTGTATACAGGTCACACTCAGCTCTGTTTGTCCACCCGAACTGTCTATCTTATTTCGATTTCACATCTTCAACTGCCTCTCTGATATTTCTGTTTATTTGCTTTGTTGTCATCTTAAAATCAATGTCCAAAATGAGAACCTCACCTTTTCTGGCACACGCACCCCTCCTCATACAGCTGTCCTTATCTGTAAATGAAGTGATTATTTACCTCCATGAATAGTTTATTTTATTTTGACTTTGTCCTCTACTTTGGTTTCTCTGGCCAGCCTCTGTATCGTTTCTCCCTTTATAATATTGCAAAGTTCTGACATTTCCTCACTAGCCTCTTAGAAAAAAATGTTAGGACCTACCTTTCTGATTTCTCATTCTGGACTATGGAATATTCTTTACTCTGTTATTCTTTGCCTCCCTATCACCTCCTTATGTTTTCTCCAAATTCTGCCCTCCTGATTAATTAATGTAATTACTTCTCTCACTCACTGATCACATGGCACTTGACATGGAAATCTACTTACATTTCATTCTTGCACACACAAAAACAAATTTGTTTTAGTATGGTATTTAGCCCAACAACCCAACCACTTTGTTACTGCCCCGTATCTGGCTTGCCCGCTCCTACCTCATCTTAGGATTGCCCTAACTAGAGCTAGGTTCGAGCAATTCGAGTCTATGGTGAGGGCCGGCAGATATGCTGCCACACCCTATAGGGACGGAGTCTGTGTCTGCGGCCTAACAGAAGTCGAGGATCTAGTCCACATTTTGTTGATCTGTCCCATATATGCAGAGGAGAGGGAGAAATACCTTAGCTATTTACTATCCAAAAGGACATTTTGGCCCTCTACCTTTAAAATTAACTTCCTCCTCTCAGACTCTAACCTTCAAACGGTGTATAAGGTAGCTGCTTACCTATTTAAAGCATATAAAAAGAGACAGCGGTATATGGAGTCTATTGGAGTCAACTGTGCGGGGGATGAGTTCCAGTAGGCGGCATGGAACAGCCCGCGGTACAGCGGTAATAAGCGTCACATCAAATGATCACCGGGCCTCCTAAGTATCCTATGCTAATAGTTTCCCTTCCTATGCGTTGACGCAAGACAATTGCAATAAGTTTAGTTTTTAATGTGTTACATTGTTTGCCTTGTACATTAGGTACTGATTTTATCCTTATTTTGTATACTACTCTGCTGTTGGAGCTTTTATTTGAAATGACCTGACCGTTACTCAATAAACGTGACTGACTGACTGAGTATGGTATTTGAAACAAAGTATCATTCATCCATTTTCTGTGAAAAACCGTTCCTAAGGTATTTGTGCAAAAATAACATTTCTGTTTAGGAACCTTTTTGCTGCAAATAAATATTTCTGCACCAAAAATGTTATTATATGCTTGAAAAGACATAGGCATACAAAGATTTTAGCCCTCTAGGGTTCACCACTGCTATTGTCTTTGCCACTATCAACCCCCAGTATTACTGCTGCCCAGTAATCTTGCCACATTTAGTCTATCTTCTTCTATCTGACATAATAGTGAATTAATTTTATAGTGGATTTGATCCACATCTTCTTGAAAGGTCCAGGTCAAACCCACTATGGCCACTGTCTAGATTTCACCCTCAGAAGTCATGGACTTCTGAGGGGCAGTCCAAACAGCCCTTTCACGTTTTCTAGGCTGAAAACCACGAGAATACCAACTCCCCCCACCCCCCCAACCCCCAAAAGAGCCTTTAAAAATGAAATAACTTACTAGGCTGGCATTCCCCTGCTGCCAGTCCTCTCCTGGCATGTAGCAATGATGTGCCAGGAGGAGGGGGAGGAGGGAAATCAGTCTTTCCCTCCCCACTTCTCCTGGCACATCATTGATATACTTTAGGAAAGAGTCAGCAGCAAGGAAATGCCAGCCTGGTAAGTTATTTTATTTTAAAAGATTGGGGGGGGGGGGGTTGGCTCATGTGTCTCCCTATCTTCCTGAAAGTACATCTAGGCACCTCCTGCAAAAAGCTCAGGCTTTTGCAGCTACTGTGCAGACTACAGTCTGTCCTGACCTGTTTGGAATCACATTCAGAGTGACTGTGACTGAAGAAATAGTGGGTTTATCCCCCGTCTTCCAAGAAGGTGCAGAATAAATCCACTATCTAATTAATTCACTACAGACTAGGGTTTTCCTGGTTTGTGGTGAATTAATTCAGAATTGTCCAGGATGTCATCTGGACAGCCCCTTCTTTATTGCGGGAGTTATTGTAATATAGGAGTTGTCTGGATGCACCCTAAGTTCAAAGGAGATATTTTGGTATTTCCTGTCTTGATATTCTGTGATATAAGGGCTGTGTGAAAGGGCCTTGAGAAACTTGCTTGTTTTCCTACTCAAATACAATGGAACAAAATTTTTAAAGGGCCTGGTTTGAAGATTTTTCTACTTTCACAGTTCTCAAAGGAATGTAGACACAGGGGGTTATTCCTGGATCCAGGGAAATAAAGACTTTGGGGAGTTCTTATCCCTTACAAAACATAATAATAAAAGGCAGGGAATTCCAATGACTTCTGTTAAAACAGTATGCAAAACAATTCCTTACAGCAAAGGCAAAGATATATATGATGACTCTGGAAAAACAGTTGCAAATTTTCCCTGGCTGCTACATAAAATCTCTTTCGACTATAGGTCAGCATTTGGTGTTTACAGTGGAGGACCTGTCTTCCACTGGCTACTTGGGCTGCTTCTGTTTATATGACAGTTTTTATCCTGGTGCTAAGAGAACCCTGTCAGATGAAGTGTAAGCCACATTTACCTGTAAGTGCCCTACACTAGCTTGTGATGCCTAATCTCTTTTATTGATCCTACGAGCTGGTTTCTGGAGCCATTGATTTTCCTTGCTGTCAGTTTGTGGCCTTGACTCCTTAATGTTTATTTAGACTGGTCTCCATAAATTGCTTCTGGTGCTGAGGGCAAGGAAGGCAGCTGGAGGTCAGGGGTGCGTGTATACCTGTCCAGAAATATAAATCACAGCTTTTGTTCTTCACAGTTGTTTGTGAACACTGTTTGCTAGGTGAATAAAAAGGAAGTCTTCTACAAAAACATGAAGAAACCATTACTAATTCCCCGGGGTCTGCAATTTTGTTGCAGTCTAGGTTTTCAATTTTCTGTATCCTAATGGTAGCTCTTGTTATCTACTCAAACATGTAATGTTTCTTTTTGTTAGAGAGAGAGAGAGAGAGAGAGAGAGAGAGAGAGAGAGAGAGAGAGAGAGAGAGAGAGGAGAGAACAAAAAGTAGGGTGTGGGCAGACACAGTAGAACAGATAAAAGAATTGTTTGTTTGCCAGCATAGAAATATATTCTGAAAGCTTGAAGATGCTTGTTTGTTTTGGACTGGCTTTTTTTTTGCATACATATGTTTATGAATTCCAAGCTTTGAGGAAAACACTGAGACTCAGCTTACGGTGAAGCTTTTGAGTGTGTGAGAGAATAAATGAACACCATATGTGCCTGCCTATGTGTGGTTGAAGCCCAAAGCCTATCCACTTTAATCACTGAACTAATCCTAGATCACAAACACACAGTGGTGCGGACAAAATGGGGTGCTTCAAATTGGGTTGGAGGAGAACAACATCTCACCTATAGCTGTCCTGGCCAACTAAGAATTGCCTGCTACCAGGTATTGGCTCTGGCTATAAATAATTCAAGGACACATCCGGAAAACTCCAAGGGAAAAGCCTCACAGCTCATTATAACAGTGAGTTGCTAGAATGCTACAGCCTTAAATCACTGGAAAATGTTTTGCAGCAGCTAAGTCCTTTTCTTCGCCCCCTACACTGTAGCAGTAAACATCATAGTCTGTACAAGTTGACAAGTGGTTCCCCCGAGACCTGGAGGACTGTAATCAATAGAGGTGCAGCCGGGGCCACTGCTGATGCAGAAACATTGTGCACAGATATGATATCCCGAATAAATCACCAGAAGAAAAAGCAGCCTCTTCGAGACAGGTAAAAGAGTACCTTACAGGGAAGACTTTTCGTTCTTGAGTGTAGCACCATTTCACTGCCTTGCTATCATCTAGCTTGTAGAGGTCACTTGGTAAGTTGGACTGCAGCAAATTCAGCACACGTTGGAAGGGGCAAGCAGGGGTCAGAACCTAAATTATTCCTTTTGGATATTGTTGTTTCAACTTTTGAATGTAATTCTGTGGAACAAGATTCCCTTATTTATTGCTTTTTTATTTTTATATTATTATTGTATCCTTTGTTTCGTGCAAGAAGTTCAAAGTGTATATACTCTATAGGCTCATCTATAAGTCCATGAATTTTAGTTTTAAAAAATCAACCCAAAAACCTGGGTCAATTTATCTATGAGTCAATGTACCATACTGTACCATAACTCTTATAAAAAGAAGCCACCCCTTATCTAAGTAGAATGGCAAAAGGCAAGAGCTTAGTCCATCTCAGGAGAATCTAAAAGAAGTGTCAACTCCCTCTGCTTTCTCTGTCATGGTGCCACTCAGGCAGGGAAATGGTAATGTGGCCAGGGGCAGCTTGCCCTCTGGGGCAGCATTGGTGCTTTCTTCTCTCCATGGAACGATCATCAAATTATCCACGTCATATCAAAATCCACACTTTTTGCCCTCAAAATGTCTTATACATTACTATATGCAGTATAATTCCCATCACCGTGTCCCTATAACAATTCTTTAAAACAGGTTAGATGTAAATTTAGTGAGCTAAATCCAATGTAAGTCTTACTTAGCATAGCCCATTGAAATAAATGAGAATTGTTAATCACAATAACCTAGGTCTGATTGGATTCAGTTCAATGACTTTTGTCATCAGTGGAATAGCTGAACCAAGCAAGATTCACAAGATAAGATCACTAGAACTTTTTGATCAGCAAGGACACTAGTACTGGAACGGTGTGTAGCAGTAAAGTTCACAATTAGTAGTAGAAATTGATTCCCCCTGCTCCAAATATATTTCTGGAACTTTTTCTGATGTAATGTTTTTTTTAACTTAAATGAATGTGTATGATATGTTGTTGTAATTGTATTTTAATGTATTTTAATGTATAATGTTTTGGGGGGTTTTATACTGTGTTTTACTGTGTTGGCATCGAATTGTGCCTTTTTGGAAGTCGCTCTGAGTCCCCCCTCGGGGATTGAGAAGAGCAGGGTAAAATGCCAGAAATAAATAAATAAATAATGTAAAAATATTTGGGGACTACTTGATTTTCAGTGTGGCCCTTAGCTTTACACAATACCTGTTCCTGGTTAAAATTGTAAAAGTCTGAAGGCTACATCATTGTCACATACTCTATGACATGAGTCTACAATTCACTCAATGGCTTAAGCCAGTGTTTCTCAACCTGGGGGTCAGGACCCCTGGGGGGATCATGAGGGGGTGTTAAAGGGAAGTTTGGCCCAATTATATCATTGGTGAGGTTTCAAATTTTCTTTGATTGTAGGTGAACTATAAATCTCAGCAACTACAATTCCCAAATGTCAAGGTCTATTTTCCCTAAACTACACCAGTGTTCACATTTGGGCATATTGAGTATTTGTGCCAAGTCCAAATCCTTGTTTGAGTCCACAGTGAACTACAACTCCAGAACTCAAGGTCAATGCCCATCAAACCCTTCCCGTATTTTCTGTTGGTCATGGGTGTAGAAACACCCAGTTTGGTTCAATTCCATCGTTAGTGGAGTTCAGAATGTTCTTTTATTGTAAAACCAAGCAACTACAATTCGACAAAATCAATACCCCCCCCCCCCAATCCCCAGTATTCAAATTTGAGTGTATCAGATATTTGTGCCAAATTTGGTCTAGTGAATGAAAATACATCCTGCATATCATATATTTACATTACAATTCATAACAGTAGCAAAATAACAGTTATGAAGTAGCAACAAAAATAATTTTATGGTTGGGGGTCACCACACCATGAGGAACTGTTTTAAGGGGTAGCAGCATTAAGAAGGTTGAGAACCACTGGCTTAAGCCAAGGGTGTGTAGTAAGCCAAATACAATCTCAAATTTCCCATGAGCTTCAACATAGTGGATGGTGACACCAGAAATATGACCCTAATTTAGCTTAAAACTTTAAGTATGTCAGCAAGAAAAATAGCAGAGACATAAATTCTAGGTAGGCCAAGGTCACGAACATGCAAATGCTGAAGATATTGCTAGTTACCAAGAAGAAGGGCATTCAGGGAGTGGCTGGGAGATTTACGCTGCCTCGCTCCTCCTCTTGCTCCTTCCCCCGCCCTTTGATCACTCGAGCAAAGGGCGTGGGGAAAGAAGGAGCAAGAGGAGGAGCGAAGCAGCGTCGCGTCAGAGCCCTCTTTTTTTTCTTTCTATTTTCCTCCTCTAAAATCTAGGTGCGTCTTATCAGCAGGTGCGTCTTATGGAGCGAAAAATACGGTAATTACAGCAGTGTCTCCTATTTAACCACTTCTGTGGATGACACACTCTCTGTTTGTCACTCAATGAATTATGACAATGGGTAACTCAATTAATGATAGCAACTTCCTGCTATTGGGCAGGAAACACCCCTCTCCATCTCAATACTCGGCTTCACAGGTTCAGAGAGACCACTAATATCAGGAACTGCAGATTCCTGCCTCCTCCTGTTAGTCTGAATCTTCTGACTCTAAAAAGCACAAGAAGATGTGTTGTGACAAGCATGGTCATTTGAGGGAGTCCAAAGGGGCATATTTGGGATATAAAGAAGGCTAGATTCATCTCCAATGCACAAGGTTCCCAATGCATTACCTAAACCAAGCTGTGATTTGTAGTCTGGGAACCTATGACAGTAAACTGAGCTCTGTGTTGTAACCTGTGACATTGTAAATGCCATTGGAGAGATCCCTACTGGATACAACTGTAAGGGAGGAGGAGGGTGACATGCTCATTTTATCCACTCACTTAGCATTGTATCTAGTTTGACCCTAAGTCACAGACATTAGTGGTTTATTTATTGCTCTGTGCCTTTGCTTATGATGTTTACTTAAAGATCTTTGCAGACTTAAAATTTACTGTGGCACTCTATTTTATAAATATTCTTCTATACATTTAACATAGAAGCTTCAACCAATTCATTTAATGAAAGTGCAATAATAATATAAGCTGAAGCATGTTCTGCTTTTGAAAAGCATTGGCATTTGATGCTATCATATGCTCAGAAGACATTCTAGTAGCTGCCAAAATAATTCCTTTTCCCAAAATACTGGGAAGACCATATTCCCTTCAGCTTGGGGTAGGAACTTGTACATGTGAATGAAACACCTCTTAGGGAGTACGTACACTTACAAATTAATGCAGTTTGTCCCCACTTTAAACTGGCATGGCTCAATGTTATGGAATCATTGTAGTTGCAGTTTTACAAGGCCTTTATCTGTCTCTGCCAAACAGTGCTGGTGCCACACAAAACAACATATCCCAGGATTCAGTAACATTTGGACATGGCAGTTAGAGTGATCTCAAACTGCATTAATTCACTATCTCCAGTAAATCATGGTCCTCTCATATTAGAATTACGAGCACTTCCTTGTTTAAAAATACCACCCAGTCCATTTAGCCAGACTCATTACTACACAAATATTTTTGAAAATGACTGCATTCTACAGTGATGAATGCTGAATGACATGTTTCTTTTAAGGCTGTTTTTCAACTGTAGAATAGAAAAGAAAACTATTCAAGTTTATTTTCCTGTGGAAAAGAAAAACTCAAAAATGTTTTCCTTTCCACTTTTTCCCACCTGATGTCAGAATGGGATGGTGTGAGAGTTTTCCTTCATGACTGACATTTTATACACCAGTAGTGACATGTTGTTGGATGCAGCAGGGAATAATAATTCCTTTACGTCTATAAATAGCCAACGTATGCTTGGTTAGGATGAAACAGATGACCTAACAGAAGGCTAACTCTTGGCATCGTTGATTTGAGATGGGCAAACTCTGCCAATGAAATTCAAGCCAGCTGGTTGCCTCAAATCCTCTCCTGCTAAGTCTAAGCAATTTTGTATGGGTTTTGTACCACATCAATTCATCTATCAATTGAAATTCTGAACAAAGACACATTTAGGGTGAGAACATATCACAGATGAAATGTCTGATGGCTCACTAGACTGGGGATGATGCCAGCAACACTTAGACACATATGAAACTGATCGCATATCCATATCTTCATGTTATTAAGCACAGAAACATAATTTGAGGGACTTGAGAAAATCTCTCTGGCAGTTTAGTTAAATGAAAACTAAGCATGCATTTGTTTAATTTTAGATTAATTGTGTCTTCTTTTTAAAATATTCTGACAAAAGGGAGGGGGACAGAGAAGGAGAATATATTGAGCTAGGATACTGTAAACAGGAGCTTTTGGCATTCTGTTCTATGGTAACATTCAAGGTACTTTGATTCCCTATATGCCCTATGGGTACATTCCTATTGGTTTCTGATAGAATGGGGGGGGGGATTCTAAACCAGCACAGGGATTCCTACACCTACACACAAGCCTACACTCTTTCTG
This sequence comes from Anolis apletophallus, assembly GCA_030556195.1. NCBI lineage: Eukaryota > Metazoa > Chordata > Lepidosauria > Squamata > Anolidae > Anolis > Anolis apletophallus. The sequence goes on along the minus strand of JARBWK010000006.1, from coordinate 89,526,037 downwards.
TAAGGTAATTATCAACATTCAGAGCTTGTCCTATAGCTTTCACTCTTAGAAATAAATGCACAACACAGCTGGATGAGTCACTTTAGATGCTTACAGATGCGTATTATTTCTGTTTACCCATTCTTCACCCACATAATCTATTGATTCAACTTGGCCTTCATATATCCATTTTATGAGTTTGACCCACCAAGAAGCCTTCTTTCTATCAAGATCGTTTGCAGTTTACACATTATGACGTCCTACTCAGAGTCAGTGTGCTGGGCAAATGAGCAGACAAGCATAATTCAGGGAAAGACACACAAGATTTTTTATTATTATATTAACTTATCAGGGATTGGAACAAATATATTTATATTAAAAATAATGTGTAGCTCAGTATAGTTACTTTACAAATCATATCTTGGAATGTGTTAAAGGATTTGAATCCTCACTCAGTCATTAAAAAACCTTAAAGACTTTGGGCAAGTCAGAGGAAGGAAATAGCAAACATATTCTGAAGAAATCTTGCCAAGAAAATCCTGTGGTAGATTTGCCTTAGGGTAGCCCTAAGTTGGAAATGACTTGAAGGCACAAAGCAACAACAATGGTATTTTAGTAGTGTGTTACCTTTGAATGTTTAAGCTTTTAAAATATAATAACTCTATAGAACATAGTAAAATAGTAAAAACTGTGTATAGCCAATTAAAAAGAGACACATCTCAACTGGCTCAATACATGTCTCCAGTATTTTCTTCAGATTTTAATGACATTTGCTTTCTTGAAGACAGGCAAAAACCCACCTTTCATGGAAGGGGTGGGAGTAGGGAAGGGCATAGCCAAATACAAGTATTGTATAGATGTTAGGTAATATTGTACTGGTCCATGTATTTATGCATTATGATTAGGCTATGTAAAGCTTTGGAGCTCCGTTTAATAATTCGTAGATTCAGATGATTTGTAAATACAAATCTTACTAGTTGGAAAGGACCCCTCTGAAGTATTTATGAATCGAAACACAACCCTCCAAAACTTTCAGAAAAATTAGTAAAAATTGTATGTTTCGGAGTGGGAGGGGGCAGAGGCTGGAGTGGGAGGAGGCAGGCAACAGGATGCCGGGTTTTTTTTTCATTTTCAGCCAATCAGAAGAAGAAAGCCAAATTACACCACTTTCTGAAAAGCTTGTCTTATATATACTTCCATCAGTGTCTCCTCTCTGTCTTTTGTGGTGTTTTCAGGAAAGAGAAAGACTTATTCTTTCGAGGTTCATTCTGTTTCTCTGTGTTTCTTAAACTTATAGTAGTTTTTTGAGAATTCAATTTCTCTGTCCCTTCATGCAGTCTACAACCTTCCTCTGTTGAAATTGTCCAACCGCCCAACCCTCAAACATATATTTTCTAAATTCCCATAGCTAAGCTGTACTCCCTCCTGAGCCCTTACCTTCCCCTCAAATTCCTCAGTTATCAGCTAACTGTGTGTTTAATGTATTGATTCATGGCTGGAATCACTGGGTTGTTGTAGGTTTTTCAGGCTATATGGCCATGTTCTAGAAGCATTATTTCCTGACGTTTCACCTGCATCTTTGGCAAGCATCCTCAGAGGTTTTGAGGTCATATATATATATATATATATATATATATATATATATATATATATCAATCACAAAAATCCCTTTGTTTGTATTTATAGCTCTGTGTTTTCTTCTTTATATTTAAACTATTTGTTTATCTATTTCTCTTTCCCTTGCTGTTTTGTGCAAACTACACACAAGCAGTAGCTAGTGCACACAACACACATACAATAGAAATTAATAAAATGCTTTTACACCAACACTTATATTTTATATACATAATGAGACATGGAGTGGGTATTGCTGAATCTTGCTCCACTTGCCAAACTGGCCACCCTGGTGGCTCCAGTTGCCACAAGGCGTTCAGAGGGAGAGGAAGAGGTATCGTTTCTGCTCCTTCTACCCCACGCACCCTTCTTAGTGCTGCTGCTAAAACGAAGTCTCACAACTTGGAGCCTCTCAATGTAGGCTGGCAGTGCCCATTAGTGCACTGGATTTCTCCCTTGAGACAACTGAGGCACTTACACAGGATTTGAAAGAGGGTTCTGAGGGGGATTTTGTGATTAAGTCCTCTAAATGCGCTCTTACATGTGGGTGTGCATCCACTGCTGACAGTGGGTGGGATAAGGGACCTGCAGGTGATGAGGCAGCACCCCTGGCCTAGGTCCACCATTTGGGACCACTTCCATGTGCTGCTGGAGGATCCCATGCACACAGTGTGCAGCCACTGCAAAATAAAACTCAGTAGAGGCAAAAACTTAAAACATCTGTCTACAACTGGGATGCAGATGCATCTTAGAGCATTTCAGCATGGGTTTTTGTCCCTTCAGGGACCCCAAAACCCAGACTTTCCTAGGCAGGGTGTCTAGATGCCATCCCAGTAACTACTGGGATGGCACTCAGACACCCAGAAGCCCTCAAAATAAGCTCTTAAAATTTAAAACAACTAACCTGGTCTCCATTAAGGAACTCCTGGAGGCCTCTTGGTGCATAGAAATAATGTGCCAAGAGATGGAGAAAAATCTCTCCTCCCCCAATCCCCTGGCATGTCATTTCTATGTTCCAGGAGGCAAGCCACCCTAGAGCAGTGGGGCATGATGTCCAGGGGCAAGGGAAGAGCAGCTGGCAAGCTGCCCACTATGAGGGAGATCCCCAGTGCCCGGGAGAGTTGCTGGCTCTCAATAACCAACCCCACCTGATGGTGGAGCAAGAAGGGTTCCATTGCTTGATGGTGCTGGTGGTTCCCTGCTACAAGGTCCTGATGCAGACTGATGCAGGGTAGGCAGGCCATAGAGGGGGGCCCACAATACAAGGTGTTGTAGGATGTCCCCATCCAATAGAACTTCACCTTCCTGATGTCCCAATGACTGGTGGAACAGCAGAAGGTGATCCATGGACTTGCCCTGGTATTGGAGGGTCTCAGTCTTGTGCAGATGTCCTTGTCGAAGCATGACTGGGACTGAATATCCCAGAAGATCTCTGTGCTCCATCCTTCCTGGAGGCCACAGAGACCCTGAGTGTTTCATCAACCAATCTCAGCATGGGATGGAAAGATGAAAAACAATGGAATTTGGAAAACTGGAACAATTACCTCTTTGTTCAAATCCAATTGGACATTATAGCATGTATAGTTCGAGAAGATACAAGGAGGATAAAACAGAAGAAATTACAGGTAAATGGATGATGTACATGGAATTGATAGAAAGTGGTGAAGCCGATATAGAGATTGTAGAAAGATTAAGAATACTGTGTTCATGGTTAAAGATAAAGATATAGAGGAAAATGTGGTAGGGGGATTGGGGGGGAGTGGAGGGGAAAGAGGGTACAAATGTGAAAAGAAGAATAACTTTGTAAAAGAGATGAATTGATAATATAGAAACACTCCATTACTTACAATGTGTACATGCAAAAACTGTCTATTATCTATTAACAAATTGTGCTATTGTGTACTTAGTAAAAAGAACAGGACCCATTCAAATCTTTATGAATGGAAGCAGGGGCCATCCAAATCTCTGAAATGAATTACTAATCAGATTTCAGCCATTTCACATATCTCTAATGTTTCATTGATTTTTATGAATATGTACATTTAAAATAATAATAATATATAGAAAAAAACCCACCCTTCAAACAAACCAAAATACCCCCACCCCACCCCCACACAAATATACTGGTTGGAAATGACAATGAAATGTTATTCATTACATCAAAAAAAGTAATAACATTATCAGTTCTGAAAATATTTCAGAAAAGGTAAATTAGCCAAAACTCTATGCTTCAAATATTTATATACTTTAGATATATTCTTGGCAAGAACAACTTTCCCCAAGTGGTTTACGACATTAAGAACACAAATTGCACAAATAAAATATTAGCAATAGAACATTCTTCCTTGGTTTATGGTTTTAAGTGCTTAACAAGGGCGAAAGAAGCAATTCCTTGGGACTAGGAATAGAAAGAGTCAGAAAATATCTTTGTCAGTGTATGAAGTTCACAAGAGTGGGAAGAAGTAAGCATAAAGGTTCATCAAGACACAAGGTGAGGTTCAAGTAAACCAAGAATTTCTTACCCGATTGCAAGTCAGAGCAAGGAGGATTCAAAACCATGACTCATTGAATGGAAGGAAGGCTGGGGGCTCAAGTTCATTCTCTAATGCAGAGTGGCATGCCATGCCATCCTGGCTCCCATTCTATTTAGGATGAGGAGTGATGCATTCACATCTTAGGAAGCTTACAATGTATAGAGCCATAGCTTAATAGGATCTAAAACTGAAAGCAAATGCAAGGACCCTCTCGGCCAATCCTTGCCATGCAGGAATACACAACTAAAGAACTCCTGCAAATCCAACCTTTGTTTAAAGTCTTCCAAAGATGGAAAGTGCACAGTTTCCCGGGACAGTTTGTTCTCTGTCACAAAGCTCTCACAGTTAATACATTCATCCCAATGTTTATGTGGAATTCTTTTTATTGTTATTTGCACACATTAATTCAATTTCTGGAACAACAGAAAACAAGGTAACTCTTGTCTTCTACACGACATCCTGTCAGATACTTAAAGATGACAATTATGTCCCCTCTCAGTCTTCTTTTCTTCAAAGTAGAGTTAATGCTGACTTTAGCTCCTGTCTTCCAGGCTTGAGTTATCAGACTATGCTTTCAAATTGCTATTTTATGCTAAAGGTTTATCAAGCCATATGAGGTTAACAATTATAACTATAAAAACAATAAACTCTTTAAAAATGTTAGACCTTCCTCTTTCTTCTGTCAGCAATCTGACAAAAGGAAGTAAGCGGAGGTGAGAAGAACATGTTATATTTATTACCAGCCATGTAAATGGCCAAATCCCACTTGTAAGGTGTTGCCTTGTAGGTGATCAGGGCTATTATTGGTAACTTTTCTCTTTTGAACCCATAGCTCCCCTACTTGCCTAAGCTATTTGATGGTGAGATCTTGCCTCTCCTGCTTAGATGGCTTCATTTTTTCTGTTCTGAGCAGACTTCTAATGATGTGTCTTGATTTATTCCTGTTCATTTATTGATTGCAGTGAAGACAGATAGTTCCAATCTCTGAGAAGTAGAGCAGACAATGCCGTGGCTTTCTTGTGGTGTCAGACTCCTTGCAGGGCCGTAGCCAGGATTTTGTTTCGGGGGGGGGGGCAGGTTGAATGGGGGGAGGGCTGAGTGAGAGAGGATCTACCCTAGCAAACCTTTTCTATCATTATCCCAATACCCCCATGCATATGGGATATATTGAGCATAGTGATCAGATCATGATATGAATACACAAAACAGTTGAAATAATGTACCGGTAAGGCCTTCTCGTGGACCACCCTGTGAATTTCAGGGGGCTGAGCCCCTCCAGCCCCAGCCCCCTCCCCCCCAACTCCATGCCTGACTCCATGCCTTCCATTTCTTCAATAAATAACAACAATAAATAGTGATAATTGAGATTATGTCAGGCTCCAGGCCTCAGTTTCCCCAGAACCACACTGCACCATGTTGGCATCCAGAAATCCTCTAAGTCTGTCTGCCTTTCCCAAGTGAACTCAGCACAATGCAAACTGGTTCAAACATTCAAGGCCGCGGCTGTTATTCCTAGCGATAAGCAGAAGCGCTTGGGACCAGGAGCTCCACTGCCTCCTCTTCACAGATGTGGGCACTAATTGGGAGCACATACTTTGCCTCTGAGGTTTACCTAAACAGCAGCTGCAGCCCATCACGAGAACCATGATGTTCAATGCAGTCACGTTGATAGATCAAAGCGTTTGGACACTATAACCATTTGGTCTTAGAAAGGCAGCTCATCTCGAGCCAACTATTGCATCTCCTGATCATGGATTCCTGAACGGGCCTTGCGGCCTTCCTGCTCAAGACTTTACCTGCCAGCTTGCTGGATGCTTTGGATCTAGCCCGCTTGGGCCTCCGTTTGCCTTGTTGCTTTGTTCCTGATTGCTACAGAAAGACTTTGCCTTTTGTATCCTGCTTGATCCCTGGTTGCCATGGGACTATACTCAATTGCTGCTACCATTGAACAGTGCTGCTACTTACCAGTGCCACTTTAAAGGCATCTTAGCTTGACTTCTAGCCTCTTTCCTATAATCAGTTATTCTAAATAAACCTGTTGTACCTCAGTTGAACGTGTGGTTTATCAAGGGAGGTTTCCAATGTCTTGGAGGGCGACAGGTTAGGAGAATAGGTTTTGCTACCTAAAATATGCAGGTCCCACCTGCACTGACAATTTAATGTGTCTTCAAATCAGTTTTGAATAAAATAGTTTCACTAGGCAGATGATTACACAGGAAATTCTGAAACCAGTTTGAGTCCTGGGTGATTATTATACAGATCCCAGAGCACTTATGCACATTAAGGACTTTTTCACACATTTTCATGGGAATTTGTTGTCTGGCTGCCACAGTTTGAAGATAACTTTGAACTAAATTAAATGGCCAGTGTAGATGGGGCCACAGAGGTTCATTAAATAGTCACATGATTGAGGCAAACAGAAAGTTAGGTGAGGCTATTCAGCAAAGCAAGGGAAATTGAGTGACCCAGCCAGTCAGACCAACTCAGATGACAATGAATCAACAGCTAGACCCACAGAAAGATGACAGGAGAAAATGATTATTATGTAACTTCACACAATCCTGCCCTATAAAATCTAGGGCAAGTGAGATCCTTGCCCTAGATTTCATGGTGTAGTTGTCCATATTCAAATCCAAGTTCTCCTTCTCTCTCATTGCATTCTGCATGTATGTTTATGTTGGAGATAAATTGACTGGATATTAGCTGTTCATTTTTGGCATCCAGATTCAAAGAGTTTCAACTCTATTTTTTTTAACTCCAGAGCAGAATGAGATTATTCTGTTTCAATCCAGATGTCATATGAATTGGGCCAAATTAGCCCGATCTGCATCATTATTCAGCATTCAGATGAATTGGTTGCATATACCTAGTGCTTTCCAAGTCCAGTGGCACCTGCATTATATTGACGGGGTTATCGCTTCTCGGCCTTTTGGCTAAGATCAAGTGTAGTATCTGTTCTTATAAGTTCAATATCTGATATATCCTCTATTTGAGGACTATATATTAAATTGATATATTGACAGGGTCAATTTATAATACAAGCTTCTATTACCTGAATCCAAAGAGAAATCCAGTAACTTCCCTATGCCCCATGCTTGAATGAGATCTGGGATCCAATGAATACCAGCTCATGACACTTCTGCACTCATGAATCATCATGGGGTCATCATCATAATTTCTTTGAAAATCTTCATTTTTTAAAATCCTGTCAGAGCAATTAAAATATTTGCTTGTTGACAAAAAGACAGTGAAGAGGGAATTATTCTGGTCTCCCTAGGAGTGAGTTCTAAAGCTTGGGGAAGCTACAAGAAGACCCAATTTTGTGTCCCAGACAACCATGACTGTGAAGATGAGCATCTCCCAGCACTTTGAATTGTACATGGTAACAGACTGGCAGCTGGTGAAGGATCCCTATTAGGCCTGGTTGATCCATGGTTCTAAATGCTTCAAAAGTACTTACAAAACAAAAGTTCTGGTAGTGAACATTTCAGAACTCTATCAAAAATTTGAAAATTTCGTTATAAATTGCTGTTCCTAATTGGTTCTGTCTTAAAATTGCCAATAATGAAATAATAATGAAATTTTGATAGAATTCTGAAATGTTCGCGACCAGAACTTTTGTTTTGTAAGTACTTTTGAAGCATTTAGAACCATGGATCAACCAGGCCTAATCCCTATATCCTGTCTCAATTAACAATCTGTCCACAGCTGATGTTTCCAAGCACTCTTCAAAGGCAGACCTATGTTATCCAACAGGACATAACTAAGAAATGTCTCCAGGAACAGATGCAATTAACATTCAGGTTACAGGTCTACAAAAGCAGTTTTATCAACACAGAAATTTCAGCCATCAGGCTGAAAGTGAAATCCAGGAATACACCAAACCTGCATCTTAATGAGAGAATAGGCCCATCCAGCATAGCTCAAATCTCTGCCATATGATGAGGGGAGGTAAAGAGTATCAAAGGACCATCTCCCATCCCCTCCATGTGATGAGAGGAAGAGGGACAGCATGCGGAGCACCATGAGCCACTCCACATGCCTTCCCTTTCACTTGAGATTTTGGGCTGTGTGAAGAGGTCCTAGATCTACTCTAACACCACTCTAATGTCAGTGAAGTCAAACCTGGCTTTTGAACTTTCAGTTTGAATATATAAAATAACAACACTTGACAATAACAAAGGAAAGTGAGCAGAATCAGAGAGCAGTCCACGAAATAACCCGGCACTTGTCTGGTAGATGTTGCCTATTTAGTTTCCATAATTACACAGGGAGTTGATTTTTCTCAGTCTTTCCACATCATTGAGTTGACACAGGAGAGAGGTGTGTGTGGTCCAGTTAATGAGAAGATATTCTCCAGGAAAACATGACATCATCTTCATTCTCATACCACTAACAAATTTTGGCAACTTTTAATGAATGAAATTAAATCAAAAACCCCAAACACATGCACTATGGGAAGCTTCTGCATGATAAATGAAGACTTGATGATTTAGCCAACATTAGATTGGAAAGAAAGGATTTGAAGCCGTTACTGGATGGCTGTGAGCCAGTAAGTTGAAGGTGAACCCGGCGAAGACGGAGATCTTGTGGCTGGGACGCCCGGGGGGGGGGGGGGGTAGTGACCCAGTTGCCAACTTTCGATGGTGTGGCCCTCTGCCCTCAGCCATCGGTAAAAAGTCTGGGGGTCCGGCTGGATGCCCACCTGTCCATGGAGGAGCAGATTGGCTGCACCTGCAGGACAGCATTCTACCACCTACGGTTGGCTAAGCGCCTGGCTCCCTACCTCTCCCAACGCGACCTTGCTACGGTGATCCAAGCCACGGTCATCTCGAGGCTCGATTACTGTAATGCGCTCTACATTGGCCTTCCCTTGTCGATGATCCGGAAGCTTAAGCTAGTGCAGCACTCCGCAGCCCGCCTCCTCCTGGGTGCTGCAAGATCTGACCGTGCGACCCCACTCCTGCGCGAGCTGCACTGGCTTCCGATTGAATTCCGGGTCCTCTTCAAAGTGTTAGTTCTCACCTTTAAGGCCATCTATGGTTTGGGGCCAGTGTACCTGAGGGAGCGACTTACCCCTTATGTGCCCGCGAGATCACTGCGCTCTGAGGAGCTTAACCTCCTTGAGGTGCCTTCCCTTGGAACCTGCAGACTGGCCACTACACGGCGGAGGGCATTCTCTGTAGCTGCCCCGAGTCTCTGGAACGGCCTCCCGGAGGAGATCCGCGCCATCCGCGCTCTTCTGCCCTTCCGCAAGGCCTTGAAGACTTGGCTCTTTAGGAAGGCGTTTGGCCCTTAACTCAACCACACTGTGTGCCATGCCGCCTATCCCCCCCAGATTCTTATCTCGTCCCCCAGCCTTCGCTGAGGGCTAGTGTTTTTAATATGTTTTAACTGCTTTGATGTTTAATGTGTTTTAACTGTTTAATCTGTTTTATTACTCACGGTGTTTATGCTTCTTCTGTAAACCGCTCTGAGCTCCGGAGTGAGCGGTATACTAAATCGAAGTTAATAAATAATAAAATAAATAATAATCTTAAAGAAGCAAGAAATTCCAGTTCCATTGCCAGGATATAAGGGTAGCTACTAGCTAAGCACAGGGAGCCATCCAAGATTGATACACATTTACTAAGCAGTGCCATTGGTTGCAATGGGATTGGTACCCTCTATTAAACATGGATATAATAGCGAGCTTCAGCTATGTACTAAGCCTTCAACAAGAACTTCTGTCTGTCCAGACCTATTGAAATGAATGGATTTGTACATGTTTCTTCCATTTAAGTGAATCTCTTGCAGAGGTTTCCAGTAGGTTTGTGCCCAAAGTCCCCGAAGAAAGAATAGAAAAAAGTATTGATAAATGAGTGGCTGTAACTAAAATGATTATTTTTAAATTGCATTTTCTTGGCTGTAATTATAATGCTGTATTTGTTGAAAGATAAACATTGCAAAGAGGAAGGGACGTGGATCACAGGAAGCTAGAGACAACTTCTATCCTGCTGAATTCAGATTATTCTTTCTTTATCCATAATTCAATCAGTTTTGTCAGGGTTATCATTAAAAATACTGTTGCACTTTGATTTTTTTTTTAAAAAAAATAACAACAACCCCATACTGTTTTATATACCCTCAGCCTTTTGGAAGAGAAATGTACAGTATATACGGTAAATTAAACCCTTTAGTGCAGGAGACAAAGTATTTGCATAGCAGCTCTCAAGTGTGGCTCCCAATGTTCCCAGACTCCTCAGCCTTTGACCATTCTGTCTAAATCTTCAAGAAATTGAAGCTAAACAATGTCTAACAATCTGGCTTTAAGACCTCGTGCTTGAATGAAATTCTCTTTGTTGACTGAATAATTTTCAATAGAATGAACATGGGAGATTCAGCTTGAAGGTCATAGCGCTTGGCAAGCAGGCCACTTTGCACCATATTCTGATATAGCATATGCCTCTCCATCTCTCCCCTACATATAGAGATGAGATAAAGAGGGGGATACAGCTCTATACTGAATTGGGTGAAAGGGAGCTTGGCTAACATTGAAGAAAGAAACCAGACAAGTATATAGCAAGGGTCACTTTGCAATTTTGTTCATGGGGTGGTATTTTGTTGGTCTAAATAAGTCCATCATTTATTTTCTTGGGATACTTTCATTTATTTTCTCTGCCCATTACTTGACTTTTTGGGGGTTAGTGTAGACTGTTACCATTCACTTTGAGAAGAATAGGAATGCTGGCCCTTCCAGATGACTTGTAGCAGATTGATTGTTTCTCCCTACACTATAGTACATATTTATAGTAGAAATTGAGATGACATGTTTGGGAGTAGTAGACATTAAAAAGTTGGTCACTAGGCAGCAAAGTGCAGGATCAAGCTCTGGTGAGAACCCTCAAGTTCTTTGAGGGGTAGAAGGAAAGTCCTAGACTGGCTTTCAGGGTTGAGGGATTCAGGGCTGAAAGAAGGTGACAACATTTGCAGGTACTCTAGGCTAACACCACCATTTTGAGTCTCTGGATTTTTGTAGCTTAAGGAAGGTTGGCCAGACAGTTGCCGGATCTATTGATATGATTTACAGTCAATGTAATCTATATGATGGAGGTAGAGGTCTCATGAGATCCTGTCCAAAGTATCAGCCCATAGATGTTGACTCACTTCTATACACATCTTAGACTGAGTTTACCCAACATCTATGTTAGACATTTTTCTTTTGGATTTGTGGCCCAATGGAGGAAACAAGCAAAATCAACAATGATTGAAGTACATTTCCTTCAATATACTTAAAACCATGTTTAACTAAACAACAGAGGGGCCTTTACAATATCATTTTACTCCCGAAATAGGAAAGTTGTTTTTCCTGTTGAGGGCAACATTCCCTAAGAAGAAATCTGTTGGAGGCACGTAACAGTGATGAATGATACTTTTGCTCTTTTGAGGAACATATTTCAAATAAGAACTTCTAAGCACCTTGGAGACACCACACCTGCACCAGCAGTACCTAACCGACAGCTTCTCTCTTTAGAAGAAAGAGCAACGTTGTTCTAATGTGCACATAACATATGCTAATCAGCTGTACTCTTCAGGCACAAATGAGATAATGTGCTCATTGTTTAGACACTGGAATTGTTCATTACAAAATGACACAGTGTTTGCCAATTTTGTCTTCATTATAAATGTAAATATTAACTGGCGATATGCAAAAGAATACAAAAAGTCAACAGCAATTAATTGGCTTCTGCAGTAATTAGCAACTGTAAAGCAAACACTTAGGAGCCGTTGTAATTGTCTGCATTAGGAATACACCTCCTGTACAGATCTAATTAGCAATTTAAATAGTTCAGAAATTATATGCCTCTTGCCTTTACACTCCCTGAAGTACCGTTCATTAATGGGGAGAAAAGATTGCTAGTAAATGTCATTTGCATTGTCTCACTTTAAGAGCTCTACATCAAAGCTTCTGTGTTACTGCTTCTCATGGAACACACACAGTCTATGGTTTGTGGACCAATACAACCACAATAGGTAGGCATTCTGTTGTAACCATGAAGCATAGCATCTGAGACATATGAGAATTTTTCTTCACCATTTGTTTGTTTACTTTCATGCAATCTATCTCCAAATACTGCAGAAGCTCTATAAAAGTTATGAGGCAATAGACACTAACAAGCTCACCAAAGTAAAGATTATAAACAATACTCATACAACTAAAATAAATTCATCAAACTTGCATGAAATTCATATTTCCAACTCTATCACAACAACCTAAATCATCTTATGAAGATCAAAAAAAATATTAAACATATAGGTCTAAATCCAGTTCATTCTCACTTCCTGTTGAACCAATGGAAATTTGATACGTCTCCATTTATGTGTCATTAATTCAATGTGTCTACTGTAGCAACAGCTAACAGTTCACCCTTCACTAATAATTGGCTAATATGACTAAAAAGGATGGAGGGGAAAAAATATTCTCCCAATTGCAACATGGCCACTGATATCTCTCTATTTGTCATTTGCCCCATCATATTTAGTGGAACCATTATGAATGGAAAAGAAATAGCAGCTTAATGACACTATGAAAAAGCTTTCAATCACCACAAAGGTTCCCGTACTTGTACATTTGAATCCCAACTAAAGATAGAGAATAATTTTGTTTGATTCCAATTTGATTGCAAAGCTGCTGAATTTTTACTTCCTAAATCAACACAAGAATAAAAGGGGCTATTCTTTGACACATACACTTCTGTATCACTTTGCAGAGCTCCAGTTTTCCAGTCAGAAAATATGTACAAACCCCATATATTAGGAAAAACCACTCACAAAAGGGTTTAAACGTACATTACATTAAGGGAAATTGCATAGTAAAGCATGTGAACACAAAACAGTTTCCATGCAAACTGACATGAAAATGGGATGGAATTAATTAAAATTGTGGAAAATGAGAAACTAAGAAAGTGCACATTGACAGATGAATCCATCCATACTGTTTTATCCCAATAGGTCAAACGATTTCAAGTGTGTCAATGCCTATGACTTTTAGAGTACACTGATGTTCCTCAGGCACTCTGGCATTTAGTACTCAAGGCAATTTTTTCTCATGAGTTGTCTCAATGATATGATTATTAACATATTGCGCTCCATCTTTATAACAAACCATCATTGCTAAATGCATTAATAAAAATAGTTCAAAGATCTTCTTGCTCATTCCTGGGATTTAGCATTATTGTCATTGAATAGCAGAAACAAATTGGGGATTCATCAAAATGATTACTAACAATAATGATATAGCCCCCTTATATTTTCTTTGCAGTTTACATTATTTTCAGTGCTAAGTGGAACAACACATGCTTTGCAACTCAAAAATTAGCCTATTCCCGTCAAGAGGAAGCCATCAATCCCCCAGTATTGAACGATATGCAAGAACAGCAACAACAAATTCTGTGGAGAAAACACTCTCTTTTCCATTTGTTTTTTCATGGCCCATCAGCCACCTGTAAGATGAGTATTAAGCAAATATTTAAGAACCAATTTTATATCGGAGAACTACCTAGAGTGACAACGAATGACAGGCCAGCTTCTTGCTTAGGATATTTATGTACCAGGCACTTACTATGTCACATTGAATGCACATCCTTCAAGCGATGCTATCCATTTACCTTGGCATCTAAAATATAAGTCAGTTCATTCTTCAGAGGATGAAAAAGCCAAATAATAGATCCCCAGGCCCATACTTAATACACAAAATAACATCACAGCTTCCACAAGGATAGCTAAAGAAGTAACTTAAGTGAAGAATGTCAATTTGTCAAAGGCCATGAGTCTGCTATGGTAAAATAAAATACAAAAGGAGACTATAATCTCCTGAGTGTTTGAGGGACATCATGGTTAGTAGAAAAATACAGCTCATAAATTATGAACATTAGAAAAGACTGAATGCAGAAAATCCTTATTCTTGCTTTAACAAAGGCTTTGCTCTCTTTCTTTTACAATAGGTGCTAGGATGGGGAACTTCTAGGGTCTGCTGGACATGTTACTCCCAGTTGCTGAAGTGTTCTTCTCTATTATCACACTTGGTGACCTTCAATATCAGGAGCTGAAATGTATATTTTTGCCTTCAAATGGCAAATATTGTTCCCAAGTTGTGTGTATGCAACTGGGCCAGTTTGTGATATTTTTATATTTTTGGCTCCTGTACCACCTTCTGGTTTGGTTTTTTGTGTATGGGTTTTTCTTTTCTTTTTTAAAGTAGCTCTTCTGCTTTAAAAGTTCATATCTTTAAAAAATGAGAAAAGAGCAAAATACCTGAGAATATGTTAAAATCACCAGTACTTACATGGGTGATCCCTTGTAGTCTGAGGATGATGGTCCTCCAAGTGATGTGTCTCGGTGGTGAATGTGTAGGTGGCTGTAGAGCCCTATTCATGACCTGAATGTTCTCCCTCAGTGAGGGCATTGGTTTCCAGGTGGAACGCGGTCCTGGTCAGGTTGACTTGACATGCCTTCCTCTTGGTACGTTCTCTCTTTCACCTTCTATTTGTGCCTCTTCAAATTCAACAGCACTACTGGTCACAGCTGACCTCCAGTTAGAGTGCTCAAGGACCAGGGCTTCCCAGTTCTCAGAGTCTATGCTACAGTTTTTAAGGTTGGCTTTGAGCCCATCTTTGAATCTCTTTTCCTGTCCACCAACATTCCATTTCCCATTCTTGAGTTTGGAGTACAGTAGCTGCTTTGGGAGACGGTGATCGGGCATTTGGACAATGTGGCCAGTCCAGCAGAGTTGATGTCAGAGGACCATCGCTTCAGTGCTGGTGGTCTTTGCTTCTTTCAGCATGCTGACATTTGTCCCCCCGTCTTCCCAAGAAATTTGCAGAATTTTTCAGAGGTAACACTGATGGAATCATTCCAAAAGTTGCATGTGACGTCTGTAGGTAGTCCATGTTTTGCAGGCATATACTGTAGCAGGGTTGGGAGGACAATAGCTTTATAAAAAAGCACCTTGGTATCCCTACGGATGTTCCAGTATGACCAGTAGCATCACAGAGATTTGTGAGCACTATTGGCCATTTGTGTGCTAAATCTTGAAAGAGTATGTGTGGACTCTAAGGGCGATTGAAAGACCCTAGGAGCTGAATACAGCTTGTGGCCTCATTATGCTCATCTCATTCTACTTTCGTTAGTTCTTGATTAATGCTATCCAATAAACAAAAGCAATGAATCATGGGTGCTATGCTTAGAAGAAATTATGCCCACAGTGTATGCCGCCTGAAAAGTTTAGAGGAGAAAATGTAATACTATATACATCTCAATGTCAACGTTCCAATAAATGTGCAGTGATCATTGATCAGGGAAAGCAATCCATCACAGAACATACCAACCTGAATCCTGTTGCTTGGGCTTAATTACAGTAAACCCTTTAAATCAACTGTCGAAACCCCCCACAGATGGCTCAAAGACACGCCAAGCTAGTAAAAGTATTTACAGTTTATTTTCAACAAAAACACAGCCACAGTCCGGCATAAAAGGAACCCACACAAAACAAAAAGCCCTGTAAACAAAAACAATGAAGACGTCCGTCTTTTGGAGTCCTTGGCTTGATTCCGGCTTGAAGTCTGCTGCGATGTGAAGACCCGTCCGAAAAAGGAAAGGAAGAGTGCTTCTCCAATTCCAGGAGCTAAGTATACAAACAAACACATCAAAGCCCCCGCATCCCACAGCAACTCCCCTCCACCCATATACGATACCAAATAAGTGACAGACACTCACAGCAACACAGGAAAAGCCCAAACGAAACGCGGTAGTCACTAAACATAAAAACACACATTAAAACCCCAAACCCCCAACCTACAACATTTTCAGCTAGAGCTGCCATGGCAGCTCCCCCAGAACCCAGCATGGAAAACAGCCCAATACTCACAGCTTGCTGGGAAATCAGGAACTGCGATACAAGAAACAAGAACACCAAATACAAGAACCAGCAACCCACCAGCAACACCTTGGCCGACCACAGAGTCCCAAATCCCCAGGCCTTACTTTAATACCCTTACAAATCAGAGTCATCAGACTCCCCACCCAACTCTGCCCCATTCCCCTCAGCTGCAGCCCTGGGTGTGTTCCTCCAATCTTCCCACCTTTGCTGAGCAGTTAAAGGACCCCAGTCCGATTCAACATCCCCACTAGGCCAAGCAAGGTCACTCGAAAAGCCAAAAAAGGAGCTTTCGCTGGACTCAGCATTTATCACATCCCTGACATCTTGCACCAGTGCTGAGTCCAGCTCGGTATCACTCTCTTCTGAAGGTAACTCTACGTCAAACCCCTCAAAAGTATCATCACTGGTAGGCTCCCTAAGTATTTGTCGGACCTTTCTCCTGTGCTCTGCCTCTTCCAAACTCTCAGCACTTGCAGCCCTTTTCCTCCCAGCTGCAGTCATTCTGCCCAAACCTCCCTCTTCCAGTGACATGTCCAACACAGAATCCTCCTCCGAGTTACTACCTGTAGCAACTACAGGCTCAGTTTGCTCAACTACAACATCAACTGTTGGATGGTGAATCGCAGTTATGTAAATCTCACTGATTTAGTGGGCCTGCTTGAATGGAGACTACTAATAGAATACAGGACATTGAATTCATCCAGATTAAGTGTGAAAAAAAATCTGCCCATTTCACTTTCATCTACATTTGAATACAATCTAAAATATGAAAAACTGATCTTTCTTTCTTTCTTTCTTTCTTTCTTTCTTTCTTTCTGAGACTAAATTTTAACCTATGTATCCAGAGTAAACTGCATGACTGCAAAACCCTCAACTGTTTAAGTTATGATGATTGGTTGGGAAGGACTCATTCCTGGTAAATTTTTTCCAGTAGGATTAGAGAGGAAAAGTGTCTTAATAGTGATATATGGGTTCTCCTACATAGTGGGTCATTTCATTTAAAATACCATAGGCTCCATTTTACTTGCACTCTGCCGTAGAGATGATTCATTCAAAATTACGGTGCACAAAGAACACTCCCAAATATCAATGACTTGAGCATAATTGATTCATGTTTTTAAAAGGACAGCATCCATGTCCATTTAAGAACCCCAAAGGAAGATATTCAGAGTATGCATGAAAGTTGGTGTTCTGGTACAACAATAGGAAAAGAAAGAATAAAACTCAAACCTCATCTGTGATTTATTTATTTATTTATTTATTTATTTGTTATTCAAATTTATATACCACCATTCCCAATGGCTCATGGTGGTTCACAGCACATACATAAACGATCATAAAACAACAATTTAAAACGCAATAAGACAATTTATACTAAGATAGAGAAAAGATGACTAGGCCGGGCTGTTACAGATTGAAGCCTGTCGGAAGAGGTTGGTCTTACAAGCCCTCCGGAAGGTGGGCAGATCTGCTATAGCTCGGACCTCCTCCGGTAAGGCGTTTCATAGATTGGGCGCTGCCACCGAGAAGGAGCGTTGTCTCGTGGATAGCCGGCAAGTTTGAATGGATGGTATTTCGAGAAGATTTTGGTCCTCAGACCGTAGTGATGACAGATGAGGGAGAGGTCCTCTGGTCAAGGGTTCTTAAACTTTTCAATTTGAGACCCCTTTTGGTAGGAGAATTTTTATAAGACCCTAGGTATATCTCTATATATAATAAAGCGGAATGTTTGTTTGTTTGTATGTGGGTGGGTGGGTATGTGTGTATGTATGTGGCAGTGTTCTGATTGGCTGCCACTTTCACAGGCCACAGCGACCAGCGCGGGTGATGGACCTGCACCAAACTTGGGACACATAACCCCCCTTACCCCCTTTACGTCCTGGTGCGGTTTGGGGGACATGGACCATGGATTATGGGATTTGTAGTACATTCAAATACTTGGGTTCCCAGGGACCACTGCGGCCACCTAAAAGGACTAAAACAGACCACACTTGGCACACACATCCCCCATTACCCACTCGACGTCCTGGGCCACTTCGGAGGATGGTGGACCATGGATGATGGGACTTGAAGTACCTCTACTCACTTCCTAAGTCCGCTGCGAGCCTCATGCAATTACTGAACGAGAACACACTTGGCACACATAACCCCCATTACTCCCTTCACATCCTGGTGAGGTTTGGGGGGGAGGGCTGCCAATGGATGATGGGATTTGTAGTACTTCCACACCCCTCTACTACCACAGACCACTGCGGCCCCCAACAAACACCTATGGAAACCACATTTGGCACACAGAGCCCTAGTGACCCACTCTAATCCTACTGCAGTTTACAGTAGAGCAGACCATGGATGATGAGACTTGAAGTACCTTCCCTCACTTTCCAAGACTTCTGCAAACCATTAGGATTACCAATGACTGATCAACACCAAACCTGGCACACAGAGCCCTCATGACCCACTCTACATCCTGGTGCGGTTTTGTGTGAAACGGACCACGGATGATGGAACTTCAAGTACCTTCACTCACTTCCTACAAACAATACAACCCTCATCCATTCACCAATACAGACCAAACTTGGCACACGGAGCCCCCATGACCCAATCTACATCCTACTGCAATTTGGGGGAGGCAGGACCACAGATGATGGGACTTCCAGTAACTTCAGTATTGTCATGATACCACTACAATTCCCAAGAATGATGGATCAAGACCAAACTTGCCACACAGAGCCCCCATGACCCACTCTACATCCTCCTGCAGTTGGGAGGAGGACAGACCATGGATGATGGGACTTCCAGTACCTTCCCTCACTTTTCAACACTGCTGCAAACCTAATCCAATGACTGATCAACACCAAACCTGGCACGCAGAGCCCTCATGACCCACTCTACATCCTGGTACAGTTTTGTGTGAGATGGACCATGGATGATGGGACTTGAAGTACCTTCACTCACTACCTCCAAACAATGCAAACCTCATCCATTCACCAATACAGACCTAACTTGCCACACACAGCCCCCATGACCCACTCTACATCCTGCTGCAGGTTGGGGGAGGGTGGACCACAGATTATAGGACTTACACTACCTTCAGTAATTTCATGATACCACTGCAACTCCCAATACTGCTGGATCAAGACCAAACTTGGCACACAGAACCCCCATGACCCACTCTACATCCTGGTGCACTTCTCAAATGACCCAGGCAACGCTGGGTCCCCAAGCTAGTAGGTATATAAAATAGATATAAAAACCAAACATTTACTGATGACAAATCAGCATTTTCAAGGCTTGCTAAATAGGCTGGTTTTACTTTTAATGAAGTATAGCAGAAGTATCTTCTGCTGATTCACTGTAAACAATACACAACAGATTTGTGCAAATGTCTAATACAGCCGCTAATGACCTTGTCACATGGCCACCTGAGGTGCTTTGCCCCCCATTGCCCGTCTCCAGCCAAGAGCAATCAGATTGGGGGGGGGGAGGAGCAAGAGTGCATGGCTTCTCCCATGCATTCTGATGACAGCATGTGAACCCTCTCATCAGCTCTGTCCTTCTTCACCCACTGAGTTGCGCCGGCATCATGTGATGGGAGTTGGCTGGTGACTGGTTCTAAATTGGTGCATGCCACCAAAATATAGCCCCATGTGAAGAGGTTGTTAGTGACATTCAGAATGTTCTTACTGTTGTCAAATTTTTGGGACCACCAGATTAAGCTAAGGTAACCCCATTTGGGGTCAAGATCCACAGTTTAAAAAGCAGTGCTCTAGTCAAGTCAGGAGCTTCCTATAAAACTGAATGAAAACAACTTTTAACAGTAGTCTTCACAGGCTGCAATAAATACAGTATGATGGAATAGCAGGTCTGGACAGAGGATGGGATGGGGTGCTTTGAATGCAATTTTCCTGCTTCTTGGCAGGGGGTTGGACTGGATGGCCCATGAGCTCTCTTCCAACTCTATGATTCTTTGATTCTATGATCTCTGAAATCTCCAGTATTGTGCATGTGTGTGTGCTATTTTACATGTTTTCATTGGAATATGGAAAGAACCAAACCTTCTGCTGTATATAAGGAGTTTCAAATTTTTGATAATTCTATTTTAAACATTAATTAGTTTTAGACCATACCCAAATAAGCATAATTAGCAACAACAACAAACCAATAGCAACCACAACTCATTTATTTGTTTTTGCTTGCTCATAAAATCTTTGTATTTGGCATCAAATCTTTGCATTTAGCATTTTTCCTTAGAAATATGCTTGCTCTGTTTTATATGCCATGACTGAAAATGAATTATTATTATTATTAAATGTCCAATATAATTTCTTAATAATGTAAATGAAATAAGAAGACAACCAATTTAATACATTCTGGAAAATGTAGATAATCCAGGATACAAGCTAATACACATCAATAAATGTGATGTCAAGGGGACATAAAGTCAAGGATTGTCTTAATTTTTGGATTTGTTTGGGGACTGTAGCCAACTCATAATGTCCTAACATTTATATCTATAGTGATGTATGAAATAAATTTGATTTGTATGACTGTGACTTGAAAGAAGCAGTCGTTTTTGGGATATCAATAAACATATTGATGTTTATTCATATCCCAGTGAGTTTTAAAGGCTATTTTAAGTGTATTTATTATATTTTAATCTGTCTTTACCACACTGTACTATTTAATTGTTTTTAAACTTGAATCAAGTATGGGAATGATAGCCACCTTGAGTGCCCATGAGGAAAAAGGCAAGATATAAATAGAGTTAATAATAATAGTTAATGGTTATCCGGATGTACATTATAGAACCTTTCTCATATCTTTCATCCCTGGTCATTGCTTACAATTTATCAATTATGGCCAAATTTCTGTTGGCTCATAGACCAATGGCAAAGGCAGGAGTAATGATAGCAAAGAGAAATAGAAGTGGCAAAAATGAAGACTAAGATGGCAAAGGAAGAAAGAGGCTCTAATTCATCTATAATTTAAACACATTGCATCTGCTGGCATCTAAGAGGACATAGCAATATGGCAAGTGTGCTCCTAAGTGTCCAGGCCTTACAGTTTACAGAAGTTTGAGATTATGTTTTGAATGTAATCATATGAAAATGGTTACTAGAAGTGGTTAGCCACCACTTCATTTCATAAAGATTCAGAGGGGTCCCAGTTCAATTAGTAATCTGACTCTCCGAAATTTAGTACTTGTTTTGTTAAGATTTATTCCATTAGCAGCAATGGGAAAATTTTTAAGGCTTGTTTTTTTGTCATTTTTATGGGTATCACAGTGAAACTTGGCACACTTGTAGGCAATATCTACAACTTCAAGCTTATTAAGTTTCAGAACATTTCAGTCATCCAATGATTCATAGGAAATCTTTAAAAGTTTTTACAAATAATGTTTTGTTTTGTTTTAAAATTCCAAGAGGTATACCCTTGAATGTCTGCATAATGAGACAACATAAGCAGGGCAAAAATTCTGCAAAGTTTCAGAAAGATTTGTTCATCTACTGAGTTTTAGGATGTAAAAAAACTACAAGAGATATCCCCTCAACTTGTGGCTCAGTGAGACAACATGAGTGGGGCAGCAAGTCTATCCATTGATTTTAAAGATTTTTTTTTCAATTTAAGCACATAATAATATTTTGGGGGTGGGATAATTTCAACAGAGAAAGGTTATAGACTGGATATGAAGGGACAGAAGGAAACATAACTATCAAACAGCTACTATTTCAAGTTTTAACAAAGCAACTAAATGGACCATAATCTTAATGAAAGTTAAAGTATATTTAAGCTTTGTTTCAAGTCATTTCCAACTTACAGAAACTATAAGATAGTGTTTTCTTGGCAAAATTTGCCTTCCTTTGAGGTTGAGAGACTGACTTGCTCTAGATCAGGGGTGCCCACACTTTTTCATCATGCGAGCTACTATATGAACAATCAAGTTGGAAAGATCACCTGTTGCGCATGTGAGTGTGCGCGCTCATGTGCGCACACATGCTCCTTCTGCAGCCTTCCGTCCAGGTGGGGCTTCTTTCTTGCCTGCCCACGAACTCGCCGCCGCGCGCACCTGGGAAGGGGATGCTCCTTGCCTGCGCACACGCTCTCTCTTAAAGTCTTTGTTGCCTTCCTCCTTCTTGCTGCGTGCAGGAAGTCCCCATCCCGTCCTGCTTCTTGCGTGCACAGCAGGCCCCTCTCACGCACGCAGCAGGAGGGTATTTATAGGTGCACCCACCAGCGCTCCGGCCAGATATGACTTTGGCGGCGGCTCGGAAGGTGCAGGGCTGGGAAGAGGGGCTGCCTGGCTGCTGCCTGGGCCGGGAAACTCAACCGAGAGAGGGACCCACGTGAGGCTGGAGCCTCCCCACGGCAGCCTCCCCCCTCCCTCGAGGTTTCTTTACCTGGGCAGGAGAAGGAAGAGTGGAAGAGGTGCTTCCCCAAAGTGACAGATGCAGCGGGCGCCCTTCCTTCCTTCCTTTCGAGGGTGTCACTCAGAAAGGACGCCCAAGTGAACGGCTGGCAGGAAGGAGGACCCCTCCCACTGGTGGCAGTCCATGCCCACGGAGAGAGAGAGAGAGAGAGAGAGAGAGAGAGAGAGAGGATGGCTCTTCCTAGCCGGCTCTGAAGAGCCACCACCCCCCTCTCTTGCTCCCGTGGGCCCCCGCCGCCTTTCTCCTTCGAGGGCAAGGGAGGGCGAGGCGGAGAAAGGCGGCAAGGGCACAAGCAGCAGGAGGAAATGGAGTCTCCATCCCCGCAGCCCCCTCCTCCTTGGGTTCAGCCCCAGGAACACGGCGGAGCCCTCCCTCCTTGCCCCCAACCAAGGAAAGAAAGCAGCCTCACACAGCTCGCTCGCCCAGGTCTCGGCTTGGAATGGGAGTCCCAAGGGCAGCAGCAGGGTTTGCGGCGGGGCTTGCTTGGCTTTGCCCCACTTTGCCCGGCCTCCTTCGCCTCTTTCTCTCTCTCTCTCTCTCCTTCTCTCCTTCCAGCGCCCGCCTGCCTGCCTGCCAAAAGGATCTGAAAAAGTTCTCTGGATTTCTTTCTTCTCTCCTTGGCTCTCTCTCTCTCACACACACACCCACATTCCCTCCATCCCTCCCACAGCCTCGCATCCTATCCGTGCGCGTGCCTTCGCCTTGCTCCTGCCCTCCCCCAGCAGCAACCAATGAGCGGTCATGTCACCACATCGTGCGTGGCAAGACGAGCGCCAGGGCCCGCTCACTATAGCCTCATTTTGGCAAAAGAAGCCCCGCAAAGGTGGCAGCGGGAGCGCATGTGTGTGCGCATGGCAGAAGCGCGCCATCCGGCTGGTGAGGCCCAAAGATCACCTGGAATAGGGCCGAAGATCACCTTGGTGCTCCCGATCACCGTAATGAGCACCCCTGCTCTAGATAGCTCAGTGGGTTTCCAATGGCTGACCAAGGATTTCAGCCTTGGTCTCCACAGTTGTAGTCTAATGCTCAAACCATTACACTGCCTTCATTTTCCATACAAATCTGTATTAACATATAATTTATTTATTTATTTATTTATATTTATTACTTAGGCTTTAATGTCGCCACTCCCGGAGGGGCTCGGGGCGGCTCACAAAGGCCGAACAAAACACAGTAAAAACACAATAACAGTTAAAACAACGGCAGATTAAAACACAATATCACACAGTAATTTAAAAAGAATCTAGTGTGCAAATACAACACTAGAAATGGCGGATAAAAATTAAATGAAGCATCAATAAAATATTTTAGTCCTCATAAGTAGGAAGGAATTCATTTTTTTAAATGTCAGGAGCAACTTGAGAAACTGCAAGTTGCTTCTGGTGTGAGAGACTTGGCCATCTGCAAGGACACTGCCCAGGGGATGCCCGGATGTTTAATGTTTGACCATCCTTGTGGGAGGCTTCTCTCATGTCCCCACACGGGAAGCTGGAGGTGACAGAGAGAGCTCAGCCCACTCTCCCCAGATTCAAACCGCTGACCTATAGGTCAGTAGTCCTGCTGGCACAAAGGTTTAACCCATTTTGCCACCATGGGTTCTAGATTCAAATGAGTTGTTACAATTGGATGAATTGTAACTACGTATTGTTCTACTGTCTACAATAGTTAGTTACAATGTGTTAAATGGAATTCTTACCCAGAAATTAATAATGTTTTAGTTAATTTTAAGAAAGCAAATTTGGCAGTATTAAGGACTGCATAAGGCAGTAGTTGAACCATATGCTATCTTCTTTGTCATTAATAAAGCCATAGCCTCTGCATATAAATAGTGACTGGCTATTGTTCTTTTTGTAATAAAAAGAGAACTAATTATAACAACTCTAAATGTGTATCTTTCATGGATGTGTCTGAAATAAGCAACCTCAGCAAAGTACTAAAATCATAACATGGGAAAACATTGCCATGATAGCAAACCACCAGGGACAACAATAGCACCAAGTAAGATATGGAAGTGGTGAATATTCACAAAACCTATTCATATGATATGTGCATTGATTTTTTGAGAAAAAAACCTGCTCCATTGTAATGATCATTATTGACCTCAAAGCTGAAACTGGAGAATAGTCAATGCTTACTTCAACACAAGATGGGAACAATAGCTACTGCAGTGCATAAATGAAAAGAGAACAGTTTCTCCTATTCATTTGTTGCCATTTAAACACAATGGTTTGACCAAAACCAGCATTTCAAACATGATCTGTCAGACTACTGTAAGTATGAATAATATTTATGGTTTGCCTATAGTCAGTCTCTTCTGCCTTCCAGTATAATAGGAAGTCATAGCCTGAGGTTTAATATGCATTATAATAGAGCAGGCAGCTTGACAGACTCCAGACATCTGGCAAAAATGCAAATTTCTTTAGTTGGCGATTATTCCCTCAATCCCACCCACAATCCCGCAACAAGGATAAAAGAAAGTAACCACAAACTAACATTCTTCTACTTTAAAGGATGGATTCTTTTGCCCCATAAAAAAGGGAGAAAGAAAGAAAGAATAGGCTTTTTAGCAAGAATTTTATTTTTCGTGTCAGAAGCAACTTGAGAAACTGCAAGTCACTTCTGGTGTGAGAGAATTGGCTGTCTATAAGGACGGTACCCAGGGGGCACTTGGATGTTTTACCATTTATTTATTTATAAGTATGTATTTTTATTGTGTTTATTGTTGATGTTCTTGATTTTATTTTGTTGTAATTTGCTGTTTGGGCTTGGCCTCATGTGAGTCGCCCTGAGTCCCCATTGGGGGGATGGGTGCGGGGTACAAATAATGATTATTATTATTTTCCTGTGAGAGCCTTCTCTGTTGTTCTCGGGGAAGCTGGAGCTGACAGACGGGATTCAAACCATCAACCTTCAGGTCAGGAATAAAAATAAATCCATAGGAGTGGTTCTGTGATGAAGAAAGACCACTTTTTGTATTGACAAAATCACACTAGAGAATGACTCCACTTTAAATCTGGTTTCTGCCTCCTGCAGAATTCTGGGGTTTGTAGTTAATGAGGCTGTTAAAGGCTCCTCCCTAAACTACAAACCCCAGAATTCTGCAGGAGGCAGCAACCGGATTTAAAATGGATTCATTCTCTAATGTGATGAGGTCAGGTCAAAAATGGCTATAGCAATGAAGCTCATTCATAGTTATGCCATTAAGAAGCTTGACTAAATGAGAATTTATAACAGCAGCTTATGAATTTGCCCTTAGATCATGTTCCAGTGGCAATTTGGGGTTTTCATATCATTAAAGTGGGGAATCCTGTTCATATTTGCACTAAAATAGATTCACTACCCATTGATATCAAAATCACAGTTTTCAGCTCTGTCTTTGAAGAAGCTATCTAAGGAAATAAGATTTAACATCTTGAGTAACTGGTAAAATCTGCAATAAAAACTGAACTGGATCCACTGTTATGCTCATAGATATCACCAGGCACCATTGCCTTTGTTTTCTAAGGCCCCTTCCACACAGCTGAATAAAATCCCAAATTTTCTGCTTTGAACTGAAATATATGGCAGTGTGGACTCAGATAAACCAGATCAAAGCAGATATTGTGGGCTATTCTGCCTTGATATTCTGGGTTACATGGCTGTGTGGAAGTGCCCTAAGTCTTCCTCAGTAGTCTCTATCTTACTTACTTTACTTACTTAGGTGATTCCTCGTTGTCCAAGTATGATGGCCTTACAAGTTCTTGGAAGGTACCTGTGCATGAGTTTCATTTAATGTGTGGAGCTCAGTGCCCAGCAGATCAACACACTGTCTTCACTGAGTGAGTGAGTGTCCCAACCTCTGGCATTACTTTGTGAATGAAGATACTTAGGAAGGACTCATCCCATGCTTTCTACAAGTGCGTTGATGCTTTTTTGGAGGTAGGATGTGCCCTTTGAGCCTGTGCAATGGATTTTTCTGGTAGAGCGCAGCGTGCACAGAACTGGCCTCACCCTTTAAACCAAAGGTTCATCTGCCAGAGCCTAACAAGCTTGGACAGTGGCAGCGAGGTCCTCAGCTCGTTGGTTTGATTTGGGTTTCCTTCCCTAGATGGCTGACCTTACAGGGTTAGACAAGCACCATCTGCTCAGGTTTGAAATTAGAGTTTTCCTTCTCTTAGGATAGTTGCCAAAAGGCTAGAGAGCCCATCCTGCCCATTGACGCTCTTTGTCAGATCCTTCGGTTGTGACCTGTCTGGCATGGGAGGCCCTACCAGTGGCTATTATGCCACCGCCAGTATAGCTCACAACTTCATTAGGGTACGCAAGCCTCTTCCCCCTGACAAGGGGGCGCCAATGGAGAGGTGTCCCAACCAGTGGCATGGTTAACACAATGATGGTGGCTTCTCAATCTGTTGCAGCCTTCTTCCGCCTTCACAGCCATTGTAATATGGATCATGTTATCTTCTGTCTGATCCACCATTGATCAGATTGTGCTTGGTCTGGAACCTTTCCCATGCCCCCCCCCCCCGGGGAGTGCCCCCTCAATGGATTGTCACCTTCTCATGGTGAGGGAGCTTGTGTTTTCCAATGAACCTATGGGTGTAACCACTGGAGTCATGCATTCTCTACAATAAATTGGATGGCAATCAAACACACACTACCAGTTGTTATGCAAAAGTCGCAAAAGTATTATCATACCTCAAAATCAACATGTTATAGGCAAATCTGTTGTTTATAACACATTATTTTCATTGTTTGGCTATATACATTTGTCCCTTAAAGTAAATAATCTTGAAATAAAGACTAGTTCTTCGGGCAGAACTTTAGATCGTATTTCATGCTGTTGAAGATCTAATAAATGCATGTAATTTAATATTACAATTCATTTTTTAAACCCAGACTAAAATGAGTTTTCATAAAAGAAATGGGAAGTCCCTACTGAAAAGCAAAAGAATTAAACATTAAATTAAACATTAAAACTGAATTAAACATTACAGTCTCCACATGGAGGCTACATTGAGCAACTCCTTCCAGCAGGATTATAATAATTGTAATGTAAATCTTTTGCTTCATGAACTGGCTTAATCACAGTGAAAATGTATATCTCATAAGTGTTGCACCATGATAGGACCACTGCTACTGGTGTGTGAGCTCTCCACATCACTGGACTGGTGCATGCAATAAGAGATATACCAACATTATCCACAAAGTAGTTCTGAGACATATGACTACCACGACAGCTAGAGATTTATTCTTGTAAAGATATAGGTCTTTCCACAAATACTTCTAAAACAATGACATTTTATAACTTCTCTGTATGCTTGTTAGTGTTGTGTTCAAGTCATTTCTGACATATGTTGAGGCATCTTCAATAGGGTGGTTCCTTTCCTTCCCCTGAACTTGAGAGAGTATAACTTGCCCAGGTCATCCAATTGGCTTTGATGGTTAAAAATGAATTTGAGCCCTGGTATCCAAAAGTTCTCAGCCCTGTTCTTCCTTCACTCAATAAGTAAGTTATTCAACAGTACAGGGTGAGGCCGATTATCTGGATCCATTTCAATCTGGCTTCAGACTGGGACATGGAACAGAAACAGCTTTGTTTGCCTTGGTGGCTGATCTAGGTTGAGAGCTTGATAGGGGGAATGTGACCCTATTAAACCTCCTGGACCTCTCAGTGGCCTTCATGGTATACTTCTGGGGAGACTCATGGGTATGGGGTTAAGAGGCACTGTCTCACAGTGGTTCTGATCCTTTCTCTCAGGCTGCTCCCAGAAGGTGGTATTGGAAATTATAGGCCAGTTAGTCTAACCTCAGTTCCAGGCAAAGTGATGGAAACCATTATTAAAGAAAAAATTACTAAGCACATAGAAGAACAGGCATTGCTGAAGGAAATGCCTGTTCTTCTATGTTCTTCTATGGTTTCTGCAAAGGCAAATCATGTCTAACTAACTTGATAGAATTCTTTGAGGGTGTAAATAAACACATAGATAAAGGGGACCCAGTCGATATTGTTTACCTTGACTTTCAAAAGGCTTTTGACAAAGTCCCTCACCAAAGGCTCCTAAATAGGCTCTTCAGCCATGGAATCAGGGGACAGGTCTTGTCCTGGATTAGAACCTGACTAAACTGTAGGAAACAAAGGGTGGTAATAAATGGACACTTCTCTGGATGGAAAGAGGTGAGAAGTGGTGTACCCCAAGGTTCAGTTTTAGGACCGTTACTTTTTAATTTATTCATAAATGATCTGGATGTAGAAGTAAATTGCGAGGTAGCAAAGTTTGCAGATGACACTAAACTGTTCAGGGTAGTTAAAAATGAAACTGACTGTAAAGAGCTCCAGAAAGATCTCTCAAAATTGAATGAATGGGCAACAAAGTGGCAAATGCATTTTAACCTAAACAAGTGTAAAGTCATGCACATCGGGGCAAAGAACCCCAAATACACTTATCAACTGATGGGATCAAAGCTTTCTGAGACAAACCAGGAAAGGGATCTTGGGGTTTTGGTGGGCAGCTCAATGAAGATGTCAACCCAGTGCGCTGCAGCAGTGAAAAAAGCAAATTGTATGCTTGGCATGATCAGGAAGGGAATCGAAAATAGGTCGGCAAATGTTGTATTGCCTCTCTACAAATCTATGGTGAGGCCACATCTGGAGTACTGTGTACAATTCTGGCCACTGCACCTCAAGAAGGATATAACGGAACTGGAAAAGGTACAAAGAAGGGCAACAAAAATGATCCAAGGGATGGAGCAGCTCCCTTATGAAATCAGGTTGCAATGCCTTGGTCTTTTCAGCCTTGAAAGACGGCGTTTAAGAGGTGACTTGATCAAAGTGTATAAAATCATGCATGGGATAGAAAAGGTGAATAAAGAAAAAATATTTTCTCTGTCACACAACACTAGGACTAGGGGGCACTCCCTAAAGCTCCAAGGTAGGAAAGTTAGGACTAATAAAGGGAAATATTTTTTCACCCAGAGGGTCATTGGGTTATGGAACTCACTTCCAGAGGAGGTTCTGACAGTTGTCAGCCTGGACAGCTTCAAGGCAGGATTAGACAGATTCATGGATACCAAGGGAATCGGTAGTTACTGAAATGGACATCAAAGTGCCACCTCTGTGTTGATGGAGGCAGGCAGGATTTTCCCCGGGTACTGGTTGTGGGGGGTCGGGAGCAGGTAAGGGTTTTGCCCTCCTTTCTGCTAGAGATCCCTGTGTACAACTAGTGGGCCACTGTGTGACACAGAATGCTGGACTAGATAGGCTGAGGCCCGATTCAGCATGGCTCTTCTTATGTTCTTATGTTCTTATGGAGGAGACCTGCTTGACCTCATGGACAGTGGGTTGTGGGGGCCCACAAGGCTCATAGGTATCCCCAATGATATTTAACATCTATCTGAAGCTGCTGGGAGAGATCATTCGGAATATTGGAGTTTGGTATCACCTATACTCTACTACTATTTTTCACCTGATGCCAAGGAAGCAGTCCTGCCCCTGAGCCACTGTCTGAGGGCAGCAATGGCCTGGATGAGGGTGAACAAGCTGAAATACAATCCAGACAAGATGGAGGTACTGCTGACCCCAAGGCAGGCAGAATCAAGAATTGGATTACAAGTTTGGGGGCAGAGGCCTTAAACCTAGAGGCCCAGGTAGCAGCAGAGTCTAGGTTAGCCTTCACACAATTAAAGCTTGTGCACCAACTGCATCTGTTACAGTGCAAAAACGTAAGAATCAAAACTCACCCAAGTATTTTTTGTTTGAATTCTGTAATGCTTGGAAGTCTATCCAAGTGAGTTTCATTTTCAGTGCAAGAAAGAGGAAGTCAAAAAGACTGCCATTCCTCTTTAAATGTATAGACTTTCGTCATGAGGAGAGGTAAGCAGTAGGGTGGGACAGACTGAAGGCCCACCCAGACAGGGCCCAAAATGCACAATCTCATTGGTTTTTACCAGAGGCATCCAAACAATGCCTCCGGTAAAGCCAAATGAATTCGAGACAAAGCAGAAAAACCCTGCTTAGTCCCAAATTAATTTGACACCTGGTAACACCCAGATCTTTGATAGGATCCTGGTCTTTCCAGATATGGTCCCAGTGTGGATTGGGCCCAGGGACTATGTCACACAATCCCCAGGCCCAATCCACACAGCCCTCTCAATTTTCCTCTCCCCTTCCCCCTTTCCTGGCTCATCATTTCTATGCACTAGGAGGACTCTGGCAGGAGCTTAGTGGTGGCTGGCTAAGTTATTTTCGGTTTTAAGACCTTTGTCTCGGTGCCCTCCTGGAACTTACCAGGAGGGTATCTAGACATACCCCACCCTCAAAGAAAGCTTAAGGTTTAGTGTGAAGTCTGGGGAGTAAAGGCCACCTCAAATCATGTTTTTAAACCCAATTCAGCATGGCTTTTCCTACTGTTTGGAAGCACCTGAGTGAGCTGGGAAAGTGACTGAGAGAGCACAGGATCCTGGGAAATGTAGTTTGGAAAAGCAAGGAGCCCTTTGGCAGGCAGTTCAAAAGACCCTGCTCTAATCTACATTTCCCAGAATTCTGCTTAGCATCAGAAAGCTCTGATAGCATAAAGGAGAGATATTTCCCTCCTAGCAGCAGCCAGAGTTCCAATAAATTGTTGAATCTGCAAAGAGAGAACTGACTGATTCTTCAATTATTGTAAGTAAATCAGTGCTAGAATAGGAAGAAATCCCTAAACTGAAGTTCCATGACAGACATTCAATGAGATAGCCATTGTGCCCTTTTAAAAAACAAAAATATTTCTGTCATTTTTAAAAAAAAAAATCCCCAAACTCAGTAGATGTATGACTATTTCTGAGAATTGTGTCATTGTATAGAAAATTCAAGGAGATTTATCTTGTAGTTTTCTTTTTAAAAAGTGTTGTTTGTAAAAACTTTGGAAATTCCCCCAAAATTTGTGGATGAGTGAAATGTTCTGAAACTTGATGGACTAACAGTGGTAAATGTGTTCTATAATTGTGGTAAGTGGCATGCCAATAGCTCTAAAATGAGGGAGAAAGGCACCCCTGAAGTTTCCTCATTACTTAGAAAAGTAACACAAAGTAGTTAACTCATTATAGTCATGACACAGACTCTGTCCAATTTTGGAAAAACATTAAAAACATTCCCCCCCCCCCCACACACACACACATTTTGTAATTAGTATTGAAACATTTTTTCATTGATCACACAGGCAATACACACTCACACAACTATATATCTGGTGTTACACTTTAAAATGCACCTGCTCTGACTTACATATAAATTCAACTTAAGAACAAATCTACAGAGCCCATCTTGTTTGTTACATGGGGACAGCCTGTACTCCCTTAACTCATGAATTTTAGCAAAGTTTCAATAGACTAGAAGTGCATATAGTACAAGTTTAGCACAGCTGGCACCATGACCTGGCATGAAAGGGGCTTGAAGATTAAAACAATCCAGGACCTGTCAGTCTCTACTTTATGCAGAATGCAGAGAAAGCCAAGAAAATATTGAAGAGGATCCATTTTTTAAATGTGTGGCAACACTTGTCTGTTCTAAAAGTCAACCTCCTGCTGCTCACATTTGTATTTAATTTGTGAACAGTAGGCGGAAATTTGGAATTCACAGACACTCACTTCTTCCTAGCCCACCACATATTTTAACTAGAAAAATAGTTATCTAAAGTGACTATGTTTTCTCCCCAGTCGGAGGTCTGCAAACAAAATATGCTGACTGACCCACAGAGATTATGATTGCTTTTCTGAAATGGAGAGGACCTCCACTGCTCTGTGTAGTTGATGCCTGAGAGTTCCCATGGACGTTGTGTGTGTGTGTGTGTGTGTGTGTGTGTGTGTGTCTGTATTTTTTTTTAAAAAAAACCCACAAACACCTGTTTTTAATACTTTGTGGAGAGACCGATTTAGGGAATAGCATGACAAATATTTCATAGCCTCAGTTCTGCTAAACTGAGACAATTTAAAACTCAATGAATATCTTCATGGATTTCCTTCATTCTTTAGCACTGGAGAGTCATACTTTATGTTGAGCAACCAGTTTCAGAATCGACACAGAGTCCTTTATATTAATAATCTGGGAGGCTTCCGAAATGCTTAGATTGTCAGAAGATAGGGAGTAGGGACCAAGAAAGGAAACTGTTGATGTTATTTACACAGTCCCATGTTGTTATGTTGTTTATAAAATACTATTTTTTAAAATCTGAAGTTTTAAAAGCTTTTGTATGATAGTAAATATTAAGTTTAGAACAATGGCATGGAATCTGTGGTCCTAAGGCCTTGTGGCCCCTGAGATTAACATTTTTGAGCTTCTCAGCTATCCTTTTCTGACAAAAATATGGTGAATTAGTCCTCTTGGAAGCCTCTGTGACCGGAATTCCTCCTTTTAAATAGGCCATAAAATGTCATCCCTTTTGTTGTTAACTGCCTTCAAATCAACTTCAACCCTATGAATGTGAGATCTCCAACTTTCTCTATCCCCAAACAGTCTATACAAGTCAATCTACTCCATGGTGTATTTGCACATGGGCATGCTTAGTGGCTTTGGCCTCCAAAAGAGAAGTGCCATCATGCTCTTATGTACCATTGTGGCCATTACACAGTGGAGAACATGCTATCTTCACTTCACCATCACTGTGTCAAATTAGAACTTAAATGGCATATTTGTAGTTGTCTGCGCAGTCGTAGAATGCTATCTAAAGGAGTGCTACTCAGAGAAACCCAACAAAAAGTACTCAAAACCAAGGACATGTGCAGCTGTATACCTCCCCCATTCCAGAAGTCCCAGCCCAAAGTGGCAGCCAGAGATGGTTTTTTGTAACTTCTGATGTGTTGATGTGGCTCACTGGAGCAGTACAGAGGGGAAATACCCCCTATCTTCTCTGTTGACTACCCCTGCCCTAAGCCTTCAGGAGAGCCAGAGCCAGAAGAGACAGGCAAAAAGGAACTCAAATTGTCAAGAAGCTTGAGAATCCAGCAAGGTTTGATTCACTGGAGTCTGATCTTAATCCAGAAAATTATAGACACTCTTGCAGGAGCAAATTCTTAGAATCAGCTTTGCCTGCTTGAATTATGAACCATTTTTCTAATCATCTGACCATGACCTGTTTATAAACAACTCTCTGTGTGCTCCTTTAAACAATGATGCTCTTGTGAATCTGTATACTGATCCAGGTATGACCCCAAATTACCTCCTGATCCCCCCCCCACCCAATAACCCCCTAACAACAATTGTTTTCCCTTTTCTGTGTGAACCCTCCAGCCCCACTGGTCACTTACAGCCATAGAGTAGTGCAGGACAGTTACCAGACATTGTCAAAGCACCAGATAGAATCTGACTGAATAAAATAAAATAAAATAATTGGTTCTGTGAACAAACATTATTGATTCTTATCAGAGCTTTAATAAATCTGTGATGACAATGTTATATGAACTGACCCAGCTGCATATAATCATTCGGGTACTATTGAACAATGGAGATGTCTTCCTGCCCCACTCTCCAATGCTGGGACCAACAATGCCTACTGATGTCATCCTAGGGTTGTGGATGCAAAAATAATCAATTTAACCACTTGATTAGGATGTATAGAAAAATACATTTGAATGGAAATTACTGCTTTCCATAAGTCCAAAGGAACAAACATTAGATCAGAATTACAAATATCCTTTGTAATACAAAAAAGCAAGGCACCAAACAAAAAAAAAGGGGGGGGGTGCCTTGTCTTGAATCATTGCTCTCTCTTTGCTTTTAAAATATTTCAGATTTCCTCCATAAGCCCCTCTAGGTGTGATGAGATTGACTCAGTATAAGAAAACAATTTGGGGAGTTGGAGGAAGGAAGGATCTGAAATTAAACTCTTTTATATTTTCATGGTAGAGCAGAACAAAGCAAAAGCAGACAAAACCGCAATGATTCCATCAGCTGGCCTTGTATGTCTTCCCTAAGAATTCAATAATAAGACCACAAATGGATGAGTGAAATGGTTTCTAACTGCAGCTAGAACCAAGGCCACAAAACATTTGCCTATTTGACTCAGCTACAGCAGAAAGGCAAAGCAATAGGCATCTGGAATTAATTTACTAACTTTTAAGGAAAAAATAATTTTTTGGACTGAGATTAAGCATGAAAACTTTAATCCTCAACTAATTATTTACATGGTTATAAAGGAAATGAAAAAAGGCATTTCGAATGGAATGGTTCTGGCAGCCTTATTTATGGCTCTGTGGTACCTTTGATTCACTGCTCTCCAATGTCAATAGAGCTGAAAAGGTTTTAATGTATTATAAATGAACAATGGAACTAATCTCACATGGCACTGTTGCCAATTTCCGTAAAAGAAATGTATGTGGACTAATAGAATTCACTCTATACAGAGAGCTATGTTAAAAGAAAGACAAGGAGGTACTGTCAATATAAAAGTCATGTGGCAGATCTGAGGAACAGCATATGATCTTTTGAGCTGCAGGGCAGGAATATATTTTGGAATACATTTGACTCTGAGGCCTGGTCTCTATGCTCAGCTCTAAAGTAGTATTAATGTCAAGGGCCTAGAAAAAAAGGCATCTACAATTGATCAGCTACTGGTATCCAGTCATAAGGAAAATGGTAGTGGCAGCTATGGACAAGATTATATGTCATTGTCATAGGGAAACTTTACATGCTAACTGTTGCTCTACTAACACACAGTTATGAAATCACCCTAGTAAAAGGGTCATTTCCTATAACTCTTCACATTGTTTATATATTGTAACCATTGTACACTTGCTAACTTCTGTGTGTTTCCAAGCAGAAAATGTGGTAATTGTGTGGTAGAGGAAGGAAGAGAGCAAGTGAAGGAGAGGAAGAAGAGCAAGAGGAAGTAGAAGAGAAGTTCACCATGTCCCCATAAACTTTTCATTCCTAACAAATAATGTGCATATATGAAATGAAACAACCAAGTCAAGTAAACCATTATTTCCCATTTCAAGTTTTAGTGCAATGTTTCTTGCAGACAATGCTGCTGCAACCTGACACGAAATGTTTGTGTTTCTACAGCCCTATTTCACAAGCCTCTGGCATTTTGATAGGCAGAGGACAATGGAGAAAAGTGGAGTGGAGCAGCTCGGCAGCCTTTGGGGGGGAGGGGGGAAAGAATTTTGCTGACAGGTAATAAATAATAAATTGTTTAGTTGAATATTGTCGGTTCCATGAGTATTTGCTGGAGTCATGCCATGCTGTTAAAATGTGCTTAATTTCTCATAGCTAAATTCCCTTAGAATCATGCCCAAAAGTTAGTCACCCTCTCTAAAACTAACTTGAATGTGTTCTTCTCCACATACAAAGGATCTTGAAGCACCTTAGAAACTAACAGAGAGACTGAAGATGCTAGTATAAGGTTTCATAGACTAAGGCAGCATCTACATCAAGTGATACTGGGTACAGTATAGAGCAGGCATGGGCAATAGCCAGTTTACCAGCTGTTAGGATTTCTGGGATTTGAAGTCCAAAACACCTGGAGGACCGGCAATTGCCCATGCCTGGTATAGAGTGATCTATTCTGAGCTGTCTTTAGCTGCATCTATACTGCCATATAATGCAATGTGGGAATCGCATTCACTTGGTGCATCCATACAATGTTCATAGGCTAATATGATTTAATCTGAGGGAAGCAAAATAATGCACCTGGACCCTCAATTTAAACAACATTGGGGAAGGTTTGAGTCCTGCAGCAGGACTCAGACTTCCCCCAGTGTTGTGGCAATAAGGAGAATCATCCTGGATCCCTAAGTGAGATCCAGGATGGTGTCTCCACAGTCATCCCATGTTCCCCAGGCTCAAGCAACTTGGGGAGGTAGGATGACCACCCCTTCCTTTCCCCCAACAACCCCCCCCCTTCCAAGAAAGAAGGAAATCTTTTATTGGCATTGGTTAATCTAACCTTCCTGTTTTGTTGTCATTAAGTGTGCTCAGTAGCTTTGGAAGAGGAAAGGAGGCTTCCTCCTCCCAAGATGCTTTGCTCACATATTGATGAAGAAATTGGAAGAGAAGAGCAGGTGGCACCGGTAAGGAGAGATTTACTTGCTTTTGGGGGGAGCTGGAGTGGAATCCTGCCCTACGCCCAGCCCTATGAAATAGACTTTGGTATGGCTGGGTTGTCGGGTCAGTGTTCCACAACCAAGGCAACTCAAGACACCCTTGTGTGGCCTCAATGTGCTTCTGAATCAGTATTTCATAGGGCTTGTTCTCCAGACCCTTGATCATTAGACGCTCTCCTCTGGATACATTCCAGCTTGTCAACATCTCCCTTCAATTGTGGTGCCAAAAATTGGACATAGAATTCCAGTGGTCTAACCAAGGCAGAATAGAGGGGTAGCATGACTTCCCTGGATCTAGACATTATGCTCCTATTGATGCAGGCCAAAATCCCATTGACTTTTTTGCCACCCCATTACATTGTTGGCTCATGTTTAACTTGTTGTCCATGAGGACACTAATATCTTTTTCACACATACTGCTCTCGAGCCATGCGTCCTCCATTCTGTATCTTTGCATTTCATTTCTTCTGCCTAAGTGGAATATCTTGCATTTCTCACTGTTGAACTTCATTTTGTTAGTTTTGGCCCATCTCTCTAATCTGAATTATGCTATTGACCTCTGGAGTATTGGCTATCCCTTCCAATTTGGTGTTATCTGCAAACTTGATGATCCTGCCTTCTAACCTTTCATCTAAGTCATTAATAAAGACGGTGAACATAGCCCAGGATGGAACCCTGAGGCACTCCACTCATCACTGCTTTCTAGGATGAAGAGAAAGCATTGGTGCACACCCTCTGGATTCATTCGCTTAACCAAATTACAGATCCATCTAACCAGTTTTGCCTAGCCTATAGAATAGCAGGCTCATTCAAGTTGCTTTATTGCTTAAATTAATTTATGTGTTGCATGGCTGTGGAGAGGGGCTATCACAGCAAAATGGTGGGTCCTTGAGAATGGGGTTTTTGCTAATTGCAAAAATGCAGTAAGACCACTATATTTGTGGGGGCGACATTCCTGGCAGGACTATAGTTAGCTGAAACTACAGATACAATCACATGCCATTAAATATCATATCATTGAGTTACTGAATTGTGTTGGACAACCTGAAGATTCTTAGGGATATATCCGCTTGAGGAATTTGCTAGGTCCTGCATTGCAAGTCTGTAGTAACATATTTGAAGTTCCTAGCCAGGGCCGTAGCCAGGATTTTGTTTCAGGGGGGGGGGGGGCTGAGTTTGTTTCGGGGGGGGGGTGAGACTGGGTGTAAGAGGGTCTACCCTAGTAAACCTTTTGTATTGTTATCCCAATAACCCCATTAATGTGGGATATAATGAGCATGGTGATCAGATCATGATATGAATAAACATAAGGTAAGTAAGGCCTTTTCGCGGACCACCCTGAGAATTTCGGGGGGGGGGGGCTGAAGCCCCCATAGCCCCCCCCTGGCTACATGCCTGTTCCTAGCAAATTGCTAGAGATAGTTTTCACTAACTGAAACTACAGATGTGATTTCTGTAGTTACAGTTCTTACTGTATCAACCTCTACAATGATTTTAAAAGACATACCGTATATACTTGAAGATAAGCCAAGTTTTTCGGGCCTTTGGGAAAATCCTCCCTCGGTTTATAATGGGGTCAAGCCGGGCAGTGGAGTCTGAATTTCTTCTCCCAGACTGGAATGTTTTGAAAAGGGAATGGAGAGGGAGAGAAGCCCTTGCAAGTCAGGAATATCCATTAACCTTATAAAAGCATTTTCACCTGAAATATTTGTTAAACTCTCCTACAGGTATATAGGCATTTCCCCTGCAATCCCTATGTACCTATGGTATATATATGTATGTATCTATATACATTAATTTTATATATGAATATTCCACTCATATGTTTGCAGGTCTTTGCTAATCCCATATAGATATAGATATCTAGAGATTGCCATGTACTTGTATATCTGTATCTATATGTATACGTTATTTTTATATATGTTTTTTCCCTCACATGTTTGCAAGTCTGCAAATCCTATATCGATATTGATAAATATATAGAGGTACCTATATATCTGTATATCTCTCTGTGTGTATATGTTGTATAAATATGTGTATATTCATATAAATAATTTTATATATGACTTTCCCCCCCCATGTTTGCAAGTCTTTGCAAATCCTATTGATAGATATATAGGGCTTGCAAATATTACAGAGGGAAATACAACTGTATATATAGGCATGTCTATATGAATATAGATATATAGGGCTTGCAAATATTGCAGGGGAAATGTGCACGTGCACGCATGCACAGATGAGTCTAGATAGATATAAACATAGATATATAGGGCTTGCAAATATTGCAGGAGGGAAATGCACATATAGAGAGGATTTGCAAACATTTCAGGGGGAAATGCATATGTGAAATTAATCTATAAAATTATAGATCTATATCTAGCTCTGCATTATTTATATAAGCACTGAATGTTTGCCTGTTACTATGTTGGTAGCCATCCTGAGTCC
Source organism: Anolis apletophallus (assembly GCA_030556195.1). NCBI lineage: Eukaryota > Metazoa > Chordata > Lepidosauria > Squamata > Anolidae > Anolis > Anolis apletophallus. The sequence goes on along the minus strand of JARBWK010000006.1, from coordinate 89,487,065 downwards.
CCATGGGGACATAGCTCAGGATACAAATTCAGTTTTCGTATTATTATTATAAAGTTATTGTTGATACCATATTGTTTTTGTTGACCCTACTTTTCTAGGTACAGAGTTAGTTTACTGTTTTTCTTTGAACTACAGTAAATATTCAAAAATACTTAACCTACTGATGCCTCAATTAATGTAATTTTATTCGTAGCTATTTTTATTTTGAAATTTTCCAGTAGCTGCTGCATTACCCACGCTAGGCTTATACTCGAGTTAATAAGTTTTCCCAGTTTTTTGTGGTAAAATTACGTGCCTCAGCTTATATTCAGATCAGCTTATACTTGAGTACATACGGTACACAGAGATATGTTGGACTCATACTTGTGTACATCTTTAACTGAATGCTGACCAATTGTTATTGGCTACAAAGTAGAAAAATATTGGTCCAGAACCACAGATATGTTGACATGTGACACTGAATTATCTTCATCTCCACACAGGTGTGTACATGAATGTGATGGGAAAACCTAGCATGGAAAAGCTGCAGGTATATTGCCTAAAATTACTGTTTTGCACTGAAATTGCTGTGATTATCTCTGTTTATCAACTTAATGGTTCATATCATTACTGGAAGATCGTTACTAACTACTACTCCCAAAGTCATTTTTCATACACATACATGCATATGAACTAATCTACCATTTAAAAGAACGTGGGGAAAAAGCAATTTTTTGCCTACCTTCATAATACACTCATTTAGGTGGTGCCAAGCAGAGATGTTAAGATAGCAAGAAATTGCAAAGGGGATTTTCTTCAATCCATATAAAATTTGCCATCAAGCCTAAAAGAGATTATTACCAGGCCTAGAGCTTAGCCCCCTGGCTTTTCAATGTTACTTGAGATTGACCTCATTTAGTTTCCTCATTGTCTGAAAAGTCTTGGAAACGCAAAGGTAGTTCACACAGAGAGAAAGAAAGCTTATGTTTTCAGCTCTATTCACAATCAGAAGGGAGCTACATGTTGCCAAGAAGTGGTGTGTGCAATATAACACTCAACATAGATTCTGCCTTTCATGATATTTCAAGTGAAGAAGGTCACATCACAACATGTGACTATTTAAAACACCTCCAAAACTTAATTTGTTATCAAACAAGGACCTCTTTAGCTATTTTTCCCATCCATAAATATGTATGAAAATGAAAATGTTAGTTCAGACAAAGCACCAAGATCATAGAAAAGGTTTGACTGTGAAATTTGATGTTTCTGGATGCAATTAAGGCTTCCAACATCAACAATTTTTAAAAAGATGAATTTATGAAGGTTATGGCCATCAATGACTGTTAATCAAAGTCATTACATAACATCTTTAATACCAGCAACATTATGTCTCTGTATATTAGTAGATGAGGAACTAAAGTGGAAGGTTTGTGTAGCATTCATGTTCTGTTTATGATTTTTCTGTAGGCAAGAGGTTTGCCTCTAGGTGAGTAGAATGTTGGGATAGGCATTTGTTCTGATTCAGCATGGCTCTATATTATTATAAATTTGAGCCTCATCATCACACTATTATTATTATTGATTAATAAATGAGTCCTATGTACCAAGGTGGGAACAACATATTAAAATAGAATATATACCATCAGTTAAAACCTATAACACATAAATTCAGTAACATATTAAAAGAATTTATACAATCAATATCTATTAAATGACTACTGCAGAATTTAAAATTCATAATTTAAAATCATTGTTTAATATTCAATCAGTTTAGCTATTTGTTGAATCAATCAGCAGGTCATTCCACTATCTCAGGCAACTGAAGAAAAAAAGTTGCCAGCCTAATCTTGACTGACAGGAGTAAACATTCCTCAGAGGAACAGAGTGCACAGGGGGATTATGCAGGAGGAAGTGATCTCATAGTTAAACTTGACCCCAAACATGTAGGACTTTAAAGGTAATAACCAACACTTTTTACTTTTCCTAGAAACTAATTGGCAGTAAGTGGAGTGATTTTATATAGGTGTTATATGAACACTGCTAGCTGTACTAGTGACCAGCCTAGGTGACATGTTTTGAACTAGTTGGAGTTTCCGAACTTGATATAGAGGTAGTCCAATGTACAACACATTGCAGAAACCTAGCATTGATATTACCAGTACATGCACTACACTCTAGATAAGGGGTCCTCAAACTAGATAAGGGGTCCTTTAAACAGGGGACCAGTTCACTGTCTCTCAGACCGTTGAAGTGCCGGACTATAGGGTTTTTTTTTTGGTTTTTTAAAAACTCCTATGATCAAATTCCTATGCACACTGCTCACATCCTATTTTGAAGTAAAAACAAAAACAAAATAGGAACAAATACAATATGTAAAATGAAGAACCAGTTTAACTCAATGTTATGAAATCCTGGAGCTGTAGTTTGATCTTTTGGCAGAAAAGGTGTCTTAGACGAGTCCTTGAGTGATGCTGAAAGCATGAAGGTTGAGGGAAGAAGGGCAAAAAGGGTTACTCGAGAGCAGGAGTCAGATGAAGAAAGGAAAAGGAAGAGACTTTGACAAATGCTTAGTGAACCTACTGATGATTATCCCTTGGAAGGTTTCTCTGGGGATGATGGATCTGAGTTTGATGAACCAACTATGGGAAGTGGGGATGGGGATTCTGAAGGTGTATCTAGTGATATTGGACTAAAGTACAGGAAGTGCAAGATGTTTGTGTAGAACCAACAAGTAGTGATATGTTTGTGGGGTTTTCTGGGGATGGGAATTGGAATTTCGATGACCAAACATCCTCTTGGGGTGAGCTAAGTCATGGCAGGAGAAGGAGTGTTTGGCAGGATAGACAAAGGACTGCACTTGAAGCTGCAAGGGCATCTGAGAGGACTAATGAAGGGGTGTTTGCTCGTTCAAGCTCTGATGAGGATCTGTGAATAAAATAAGGTTTGGAGTATGGGGTTCCTTGCAGTTGGCAAGGTGTTGCTGGGTGCCCATATCCTGTGCTGTGTTCCAGTGTTCCTGTATTCCTGTGGACTGCCTCTTGGACTTGCTGCTGCCTGTTTGTGTGCTACCCTGGATAGGTTTGTCATCGCTGCTGTTTCCTCCTCGTTTTGACCCGGATTGGCATATTGTTGTTGCTGCTTCCCTTCACCCTGATGCTGGTTCGCCTTGACTACTTTGCTGTTTTTCCTCACTTCAACTCCGGACCAGTTTTGACCACGCCCTTGCTGCCTTCCCATTTGCGACCTCCGAACCTTTTTGACATCTCTTTACTCTTTGACTTCTCCCATTGATGATGTCATCATTGTATTTGTCTTCAAATACAATGATGGGGGAGAAAGAAAAAGAAAGAGAGAGGAAAACGGGAGAGACTGAAATGGGGAGAAAGAGAGAGAGAGAGAGAGAGAGAGAGAGAGAGCATGAGGGAGAGACAGAAAGAATGAAAGGAGCTCTGCATTAGTGGAACCAAGACTGATTCCACTGAGACAAAGACCTCCTCCTTGGCGGGCTGGATAAATGCTCTTGGCAGGCCACATGTGGCCCACACGCTGTATTTTGAGGACCTCTGCTCTAGATCCTCCATGCCATTTGGAGTAAATAATCCAGAAGTGCCCCAAACTGTGAACACAGTCTTTCAGGGGGAGTGTAACCCCATCCAGAACTGATTGACACACTTCTAAATCCAGGTTAGAATCTCTAACAGTAAACAATAAGCATCTCCACCTTGTCTAGATTCAGGTTCAGTTTGCTTCTTCCACACCCAACCAATAACTTCCTCAAGCCATTAATTCTGAGAAGGCATACTGTCCTTTGCTGAGCCTGTTTTTGCCTTGTGCTTGTCCTTAGCCAAAACAACAGCAGCAGAGGACTCTGCTTAAAACTCACAACAACCACACAACAATTCTTCAGAACTTGTGCAAATATGTTACCAGTTGCCAGAAATTAGAGTCCCTGGCAAAATTAGAAAAAGCGGGATTTGGACTGAATGATGTAAATGCAGTAACTACGTGCAGTTCCAGACAGCACTTTAAACCAGGAGCAAGTGCATTTTAAAAATTGAAGTCCACACATGCCCCAGAAAGCATGTGGTATCTGGGGCGGGTGTCCAGATGTCCTCCTGGAACCTTCTGGGAGGACAGAGAGACAGCCCTCACCCCCTCCTAAAACCTCTTTTTAAAGCGTTTTAAAATAAAATAACTTACTCAGCCACCATTAAACTCTTCCCAGAGTTCTCCTTGAGGGTGGTTCCACACATACATTAAACCCACTTTGAAGGCAGTGGGAGAGGGGATGGGATTTTTCCTTTGGCTGTCCACATGCTACCCTGAATACTTTCACGATACCAAGTGGCCATCCACACACCCCTCAACCCCCTAAAATAAAAAGGAAACTTACCAGGAGCCATTTGGCTTATCTTCCTATGAAGGAACATAGCAATGATGCCCAAAAACATTGGGGAAGCTAAGAGCGATCCCCCCCCCCCCAATTTCGGATATCATTGGTATGTTCCATCAGAAAGAAGGAGAAGTCAAATGGCTATCGGTAATTTTCCTTTTTATTTTTTAGGGATTTGTGAGGGTTTGGGGGGAGGGGTTGGAGCCCTCACAGTTTTCTAAGCTGAATCAGCTTGGAAAACATGAGACTACTGTCTAGACCAGACCTGGGCAATTGCCGGCCCTCCAGGTGTTTTGGACTTCAAATCCCAGAAATCCTAACAGCTGGTAAACTGGCTAGGATTTCTGGGAGTTGAAGTCCAAAACACCTGGAGGGCTGGCAATTGCCCAAGTCTGGTCTAGACTACCCCCTCAAAAGTCCAGAACTTTTGAGGGAGCAGTCCAGACAGTCGAAGTAGTGGGTTTATACTGCATGTTCCAAGAAGGTGTGGAATAAATCCACTATCTAATTAATTCACTACAAACCAGCGGTTTCCTGGTTTGTAGCAAATTAATTCTGGATTGTCCAGGATGTCATCTGGACATCCCCTTCTTTATTGCGGGAGTTACTGCAATAAAGAGGCTGTCTGGATGCACCCTTAGAAATGACACTTCAGAAGGAGGGGGGGGGCAGAAGCTATTTTCCTCCTCCCTCTTCTTCTGGCATGTCATTCCTATGCATCAGGAGAGGACTGGCAGCACTTTAATGGTGGATTTGTGAGTTATTTATTTTAAAATGCTTTGGGGTTGGGGAGGGGGTTGGTGCCCTCACAGTTTTCCAGGCTGAATCAGGCACAAAGCAGGATTTTCTTGCTTTGTGCTGACTGTAGTTGCGTTTATGTGAGGGGGTCATTTGGATCCCCTCCCTCCGCAAATATCCAGGAGGGCCTGTATTTTGTGCACTGTGTGCCCACATGTCATGAAGAGACACTTTCAATATATCTATTATACTTTTATCTAGTACCCTAACATTAATCATACATGATGGCAAAAATCACATATGGGATGTGTGAGCATTTCAATTATGATGCAGCAAATCTCAGGTCCCCCTACACCCCCCCCCACACACACACACACACTGTTACTTACTGTAAAGCATCCATTATATGATCAATGGAGGTTAGTTCCCCTTTTGTGTTTCCATGAAAGACATGATGATATATTATACATATAGGCTTTGTATGAACAGATTATATTCCAATCATGCATTAGGCAAGAACTGTGGTTAGGAAGCAGGTAAGTATCTAGCTGAATACTTCACACGGCACAAAGGCACAAGATGCATCACATATTCAACATACAGGTCCCCAAGGAGTGAAGAAGGTTAGAGTGAATCAAAACAAAGTACAGAAGGAAATTGAACCATCCTGTAGCTTCTTAAAATGGGCAGGCTCACCCCCTTCTTTCTCCATTCCCCAATAGTGTTCTTTCCAATTCTGACAATTCCATTAAGAGCAATAATTTTTCAAGTTCTTTCATTTCCTTCCTTCCTTACAATATAATGCCTATCATCAGCTCTGCTTCTCAGTAAACATAGCAATGTGTGGCCTCGACATGGGACCCATTCATTGCATTGAATGTACTGTCAATTATTGCTTAAATATTCAAGACCAGCTCTGCATCCCAACAATCAGCTGCGGCATTTTTACTCTGCTATTACCTTGCATGTAATCTCAAGGCTTTAAAAACCTGCTGTTCAGAAACTGCTCAAGCCTGTCAAAAGACTCCCCCACTTCATCCTCCCATCTTATTTAGATATGTTGGATTATGCACACATTTCATTTTAGAAAGTGATGTTTCAATTCCATTGCTTTTCAGACAGGTGTGGGAAAAGGCGAACATTTCAGATGGGCAAACCTGAGAGCTATACAAAAACAAGTTCTCTTTCACAAGCTCTGTCATACTTTTGCTTTTGGAAACTTACCTTCAAAGGTAATTATTGGTTACCATTCCATGGACTAATGAAAGGAATTCATTACTATCACAGTGGTGTTTAAATGTAACTTAATTACTTGTTATTCCATTATTATTATTATATAATTACAAAATAGCTACTTTCAGTTTCCTAACACACTGCTGTCCTATTTTACAGAATTAATTAATTTCAGGAAATGGGAGTATGATGTCTAAGACCCCGTGGAGGGTAGTACAGCCTCATGTGCAGTTGACCACCCCTTTTATAGTAATGAAAAGAATTAATGTAAAATAGTTGAAACTTGTCAAAATGGAGAAGATCCATAAAAATATCTCCAGATTTTTCTTTTTGCTTTTTATTATCAGTTGAGGGACTTTAACTGTAGTTTAGGTGCTAGGGTGGAATTATTTCAAACCTCTTTCTTTATATATTTGTTTGTCCTTAGTGGGATAAATATATAAATTGGAGACTATAATTGAAATCAGAAAAGTGGCACTGAGGGAGGAGTTAACTTTCCTTCCGCAAGCTAAGAAAAACTACATTTTTGGCCAACAATGGAAAGAGTTCCCTAGCAGCAGATAATTATTGTAGAAAAATGTGACTTTTCCAAACTCTGCTCCTAACCCAGCACTCCTAACCCAATTTGATTTTTACTGTTGCTGATGTGTGCTGCCTGATTTGGGCCAGGTTTAATCAGCTCAAATGCAAAATATAATTTAAATTGGCTCTTTAAAAATGGTTTCATCTCTGAATAGTCCAAGGTGCTGTAATGACTTTGAACTAAAATGTTAGGGCCTCTGAAAAAATGAATTTATTTCAGAAGAATATCCTTCAATGCAGAGATCAATGGCCTTATCATACACAGGAAGAGGAGTGTCTTCTCTTTGGTTCTCTGCTGCCGGAACAGAGTTCTCTGGAGCCCATCACATGATACAGGGCTTCTTCTGGTGGGACTGCATGGGGCTCCGTGTTGGCAGCATTGCAGCAGCAGAGCCCAGAGGAGTCACTGAAAAAAGCAACAGGAGCCAAAGAGAAAGCAGGAACAGATGAGGAAATGCCATGGGAAGGCAGAAGACAGACCCTGATGGGAGGGAACAGAGCCTGACTTTTACCTCCACTACCCCATTGTCCCCTGCTTTACCCCTGCCTATCTGATAAGGTCCCAAGGCAGCCCTATGATCTGACATGCTTCTATTATGAAATATGTTTTAAAAATTGGATAATGGAAAATTTATATTTATAGCTTGCTCCATCAGTTTTGCCATGATTTGCCTCAAGTGCTTTTGATTTCATGGCATTCTCTTTCATAAATTACCAAAATGCTAATTCCCACATGCCTACCATTATTAAAGGGAATTATTTTATTTTGTTATTTCCTGATATTCACTTCTCCCTATGTAATTTTGTGTTTTCAACATAGTTTGTTGTGTAAGTGGTAGCAACTGTCTGCTCTTACTGTGGGAGGAATTTGGCCATCATGTCTTAGATGGTTTTTAGACACATTAATCATAATTAAGGATTGTTAATGAACCAATGGGAAAATGTCCATGTGCTCTATTAAACAACTGAAGAAGATGCAAATTGTGAATGGGATTAGGAAGAACTGTTTTCTAAACCAACTCTAGGAGAGCGGAACTTTTCAATAAACAATCTTTACTTGTGCATTTTGAAGACACAAAATTGCACACAGTTCTGAGATAGCCAGGTTGCTACATCAAGGAAAAAAGATAACAAGGGTACTATTTGTATATATGTTTGTGCATAGAAACTAGCATTTCCAGGACAGATGGAGAAACTGATTTCAGAACTACAAAGACTTCCTAAAATTAAAGATATCCAATCAATGCATCCATAGAAAGAATTCCAGAGTAATGTGATATGTAGTTGAGTGTTGCAAAAATAGACTAGATAAGTATCTATCACAGATAGAACTGCAAAAACCTAACACAGAGGGGCTGAGCATAAGGACTTTCTCCCAGTTCAGAGGCAGTTGTAAATTTAAAGGAGGTTTGGATAGGTCAACATCTAATGAAATTCTTTTTATTATGGTATACTATAAATTAATGAGACTATCTATATATAGTATCCTTTTTTTAAAAAAGCATTTCCTTCTGTAGCTTCAAGGCCTTGCATGGTCTGGGGCCGTTGTATTTGAGGAACAGTGTTATCCCCTATCAACCCTGGAGATCACTCCGCTCCGAACACCTGAACCTCCTAGAGGTACCTAGCGTTAAATCTATCTGCCTGGCGTCCACTCAGCGTAGAGCCTTTTCTGTGGTGGCACCATCAATTTGGAACACTTTCCCAAATGAAGTCCAGGCCTTGCAAGACCTACCATCATTCTGCAAGGCCTGCAAGACTTATCTCTTTCGATTAGCATTCGACTGCTAAATTGTGTAACTATTTTTGGTCAATTTTAAATGCTGTTTGATTGTAGTATGTTTTTATGTGACTGTAAGCCGCTCTGAGCCCTCGAGGAGTGGCGGCATACAAGTTCAAAGAATAATGTGAATATTTATACATAGGGGCAAAGTGAGAGCACTGTCTACCAACTTTGCTGCCCCCAATGAAATTTTCCTCCAGTCCCCAAGTTTTAAAGCATTGCAAAAACTTAAAAATCCAGTTGACTGTTTAAAAATGCATTTAAATAAATGTTAAGGCATTCAAAGAAACATGGCAGGCAAAGTTATCAGGGAAATGCAAACACAGAAAATGTAAGAATTCTACATATGGACAATGATTACCGTCTCTTTCTCCGTGATGCTTAAATGAGATAAAGGAAAAATATTATGATGCACAGAATTCCTATGGCAAGAAGCCAAAAGAATGGCTCTATCTCGCCCCCCTCCTCGCGCACATAATCACATCCTGTTTTCCTAATAATTTCAAGTTTACAGTTACCATTATAACCACCACCTTCACCATGTTTTGATAGGCTCCTTCTACACTGTTATATAATGCAGTTTAAACTGCATTATAATGGTCAGTGTAGACTCATATAAGGTAGACTGAATAGCATTGAGCTGGATTATATAAATCTACACTGCCACAGAAAGCTTTATTATTTAGCCCAAACCTCATGTAGTAAAGAAACTACTGTATATAGTTGCTTTTTTGTTATGTGTAATGTCAGATGATGTAAACTGTTTTATCTTGCGGTATTTCAGATGATAATCTCTTTTTTTTAAGTTTCCCATTTTTTCATCCTTGAATTTCATGAAAATTAATCACTATAAACAAACAAGTAAAAGCAACAAACTTTAGGGAGGAAAATATATCTATTGGCACATTAGTTGAGGCTAACAGATGGAGTTTTAGTTTATATTATACTCTTTGTTTTATTATTCTCTGAGATTTTGTAAACCACTTCTGAAATGTATAGGAAAAAGCAGTATAAAGATAATTGACAATAAATTTCAATAAAGCAAACATCCCATTCCCTGTTGCCAAATCACTTTTCTTTATTGACAACACATTCCTCTAATCAGTAAAGAATGGACTTTACAGAGAATGGAGAGACATATAAAAACTGCTTATTACTGGGAAAGTGGGAGACACTGGGAGTATATTTGATCACTGAGGGACAACATAACAGGCAGGAGGTCAAAATGGAGACTTGTGTATCTATAAAATATCCAGATAAACATTACCTAATCTGGATGAATACTAATAAAAGCATTTATTGGACTCAATGTCATATCTCTGAAGAACATGGGATGTAGTTTGTGACTACTCCCTCATCAGCACTAGGTTATAGCATTACATTGGTCAACTTGTAATTCTCCACTTATTGTGGAATACGAGTGACATCATCCTTCACTATTGGTTGTGCTAATTATGTTGCACCCAAACATCTGGAGGCCACACATATATGAAGCATGATTTGCTCAGGTAGTCTTGAAGAGAAAATGCCCTCTCTGTGCAAGGTCACCACTTAACTTATGCACTATAGAGCAATACTCTATAGAGCTTACAAACTTTGGAACAATAGAAATTTTTGTGGATATTTAAAAACAATTCAAAAACTACAGCAAGGAACACCACATATTAGCATATCTAATCCCATCTGAAAGGGCCCAGAGTCTCCACTGCTATCAGTACAGCAATATTTCTTGGGTTCCCCTCATGGGCCACCCCCTCAATGGGGGCCAACTTTGAAACATTATTAGAAGATTAGGAAATTTTGCTCTACTGACGTTAAGTCTAGATCTGTCTGACTCTGGGGGGTGGTGCTCATCTCCATTTCTAAGCTGAAGAACTGGTGTTGTCCATAGACACCTCCAAGGTCATGTGGCCGGCATGACTGTATGGAGTGCTGTTACCTTCCCGCTGGAGTGGTACCTATTAATCTACTCACATTTGCAAGTTTTCGAACTGCTAGGTTGGCAGAAGCTGGAGCTAACAGCGGGAGCCCCCCCTGTTTCCCCAATTCGAACTGGTGACCTTTTGGTCAACAAGTTCAGTAGCTCAGTGGTTTAACTTGTTGTGCCACCAGGCAATAATAATAATAATAATAATACACTTTACTTATATTTTGCTTTATCTCCCCAGAGAGCAGATTACAGTACATATAAGGCAAACATTCAATACCATATTGCACGAACAACGACATACAATACACAGATAAGGTAAAAGCCTTCTCTTTTTTCATCTCCAGCATCTGGATGTGATGCTCAACTTCGATCATGGGGAAGTGCTCTTGTTCCATTTTCCATGCCAAAGGAGTATGCTTCCATAGACATCTCCTATTTTTTTACCAACATGTTTGCATGTCTGCATGAAATGCCCCTTTACCTTTCCGCTGAGGCGGTACCTATTGATCTACTCACATTGCATGGTAGGCAGAAACTAGAACTGACAGTCAAGAACTCAGCCCAAGTCACAGCTTCAAACTATTGACCCTCCGGTCAGCAGCCTTTCCTGCAGCTAACAGCTTTAACTGCTATGCTACTGCATACAAGTGATGAAAGAACAGTCAGCTGGCAACATGTGGTCCCCAATGCCATTTCCTTAAACCCAGGGGCTCCACAGCATCCCCAACAATAGCCTGGAAGCAAAAAAGAAGATGAAATTGCAAAGACATTAGGGGCATTTATGGCCCAAATGTTTCATAGATAGGGGACAGAGGAGGGGGAGAGCCCCTCAGTAATTTGGGATCCAGTGCAGTCCTTTAGCCCTTGATATTTGCCTCTTCTTGTTTGAATGTGGAAAAGCAAAGGATTCATCTGTTATTTTACATACAGCAGTTTAGTAAGAATCATCATTCCTCACAATAAGGGATAGAGATTTGAGAGGAAAAAGGTGTGAAATGTGTCAGGGATGTTCTGCATAAATGAAGACTGGCAGGAAAATGTCTATACTTCATGTGGAAATGAAAAGACAACATTTTTTCCTGCATTGTCATAATCTCTGTGGAGAAATAAATGACAAAACAAAACAAAAGTCTTATATAACACAAAAGGTCTTATGCAAGACTTAATTTTTCTGTGAATATATACTGGTACCTTCCACTCAAACTAAGTTTACCATCCATACTAATCACTAAAACTAAAACTTGAAAAGAACCAAAGTAAATTGTTAGCAAATACTAATGCCCCAAAGTTAGACATTTTAAATAATCCCTTTAGATATATGAGATTAGCAGTCTTTATGTGGTGTTCCAGCCTAGTGGCCATAGACAGGCACCGGGGTTCCCAGCTGATCAGGTCAGATCGGGGATGATGGGTGGCCTGATGGATACGGGTCTGCAGAGAAAGACTTAGCCTGGGATGATGGATGGTTGCATGGGTATGTGACTGCCGATGAGGACAATGATGACTCCATGAAATTTAGTTCTGAATTCGACAGTGAGAGGCCCAGTGACCTTGAGTCCCACGAGAATTTCTACACTCCCTCGCCAGGCGAGCATTCCGAGGTTAGGGAGGACCAAGTTTCCCAGGTTGATAATGAAACATCTGTGGATGCTAACGAGCTGGAATTCGACAGGAGGGCCAGCATTAGATCCTCCCGGAGAGATTGGAGGAAGGGGGTGCGCTGGGCACCCAGGAGTTAGTTCCCTTTATTAGATTGTGTTCAAGCCTTTCTAGTCAGACCTGAAGCTACGTTCAGCTTAGGAGGTTTTCATGCTCAAGAGTCTAAGTTCCTGTGACCGCCGGAGCGGTTTGCCTTGTTTACTCTCGTTTGCTTTTCCATGGGACTTAAGCCAGTTCGGCTTACCAGCTCGTGAACTCTTTGGACTATCTTTGGATTTACTTTGATTGCCATTACATCTTTATACCTTTGGACTATTCTTTATTCTTGGGGACCCGGCCCTGCCCGGGTTATTTGAGAAAGGCATTGTGTGCCAAGGTTGGTCCTTATCAGATGTTTAAGTGGCTTGCAGTGGTCTCAGGAAGTTAGTGAAGGTACTGCAAGTCCCATCGGCCATGATCCATCCCCCTCCAAACAGCACCAGGATGTAGAGTGGGTCATGGGGGCTCTGTGTGTCATGTTTTGTCTTGATCATTCATTGGATGAGGGTTGCAGCGGTCTCAGAAGGTGAGTGAAGGTACTTCAAGTCCCATCATCTGTGGTCCATCCTCCTTGAAACAGCACCAGGTTGTAGAGTGGGTCAAGGGGGCTCTGTGTGCCAAGTTTGGTCTGTATTGGTCATTGGATGAGGGTCACGTTGTTTTTGGGAAGTGAGTGAAGGTACTGCAAGTCCCATCATCCATGGTCCATCCTCCTTCAAACTACAGCAGGATGTAGAGTGGGTCATGGGGGCTCTGTGTGCCAAGTTTGGTCTGCATTGGTCATTGGGTGAGGGTCGCAGTGGTTTCAGTAAGTGAATGAAGGTACTGCAGATCCCATCATCCATGGACCATCCCCCTTAAAACAGCATCGGGATGTAGAGTGAGTCATGAGCATTCTGTGTGCCAAGTTTGGACTTGTTCTGTGATTTGTAGGGGCTACAATGTTCTGTGGGAAGTGAATTGGGTGAAGGTACTGGAAATCCCATCATATGTGGGCCATCCTGCCGTAAACCGCACCAGGTGTGCAAAGTGGGCCATTGGACCTCTGTGTGCCAAGTTTGGTCCAGATTCGTCATTGGTGTGGGCCACAGTGCTCTAAGGAAGTGAATTAAAGTACTGCAAGTCCCATCATCCATGGTCCATCTTCCCTCAAACTGCACCAGGATGTAGGGTGCATCTTGGGGGGTCTGTGTGCCAAGTTTCGTCTTGTTAAGAAGAACATAAGAACATAAGAAGAGCCATGCTGAATCGGGCCTCAGCCCATCTAGTCCAGCATTCTGTGTCACACAGTGGCCCACTAGTTGTACACAGGGATCTCTAGCAGAAAGGAGGGCAAAACCCTCACCTGCTCCCGACCCCCCACAACCAGTACCCATGGAAAATCCTGCCTGCCTCCATCAACACAGAGGTGGCACTTGGATGTCCATTTCAGTAGCTACTGAATCCCTTGGTATCCATGAATCTGTCTAATCCTGCCTTGAAGCTGTCCAGGCTGACCGCTGTCACAACCTCCTCTGGAAGTGAGTTCCATAACCCAATGACCCTCTGGGTGAAGAAATATTAGTCCTAACTTTCCTACCTTGGAGCTTTAGGAGTGCCCCTAGTCCTAGTGTTGTGTGACAGAGAAAATATTTTTTCTCTATTCACCTTTTCTATCCCATGCATGATTTTATACACTTCGATCAAGTCACCTCTTAAACGCCGTCTTTCAAGGCTGAAAAGACCAAGGCGTTGCAACCTGATTTCGTAAGGGAGCTGCTCCATCCCTTGGATCATTCTTGTTGCCCTTTTCTGTACCTTTTCCAGTTCCGTTATATCCTTCTTGAGGTGCGGTGACCAGAATTGTACACAGTTCTCCAGATGTGGCCTCACCATAGATTTGTAGAGAGGCAATACAACATTTGATGACCTATTTTCGATTCCCTTCCTGATCATGCCAAACATAGAATTTGCTTTTTTACTGCTGCTGCGCACTGGGTTGACATCTTCATTGAGCTGTCCACCAAAACCCCAAGATCCCTTTCCTGGTTTGTCTCGGAAAGCTTTGACCCCATCAATTGGTAGGTGTAGTTGGGGTTCTTTGCCCCGATGTGCATGACTTTACACTTGTTTAGGTTAAAATGCATTTGCCACTTTGTTGCCCATTCACTCAATTTCGAGAGATCTTTCTGGAGCTCTTTACAATCAGTTTCATTTTTAACTACCCTGAACAATTTAGTGTCGTCTGCAAACTTTGCTACCTCAGAATTTACTCCTACATCCAGGTCATTAATGAATAAATTAAAAAGTAACGGACCCAAAACTGAACCTTGGGGTACGCCACTTCTCACCTCTTTCCACCCAGAGAAATGTCCGTTTATTACCACCCTTTGTTTCCTACAGTTTAGCCAGGTTCCAATCCAGGACAAGACCTGTCCTCTGATTCCATGGCTGAAGAGCTTATTTAGGAGCCTTTGGTGAGGGACTTTGTCAAAAGCCTTTTGAAAGTCAAGGTAAACAATATCGACTGGGTCCCCTTTATCTATGTGTTTATTTACACCCTCAAAGAATTCTAACAAGTTAGTAAGACATGATTTGCCTTTGCAGAAACCATGTTGATTTTCCTTCAGCAATGCCTGTTCTTCTATGTGCTTAGTAATTTTTCTTTAATAATGGTTTCCATCACTTTGCCTGGAACTGAGGTTAGACTAACTGGCCTATAATTTCCTGGATCACCCCTGGATCCTTTCTTGAAGATCGGAGTTACATTTGCCTCCCTCCAGTCCTCGGGTACAGTGCCTGATCTTAGAGAAAGGTTATATATTTTGGCTAGAATTTCAGCAATTTCACACTTGAGTTCCTTAAGAACTCTGGGGTGGATGCCATCTGGCCCTGGTGATTTGTTGACATTTAGTTTAGTAAGGTATGTGAGAACATCTTCCTTGTTTATCTCTATCTGGTTTAATTCATTTAATTCCCTCCCTGAAAAAACTGACTCAGCTGCAGGCATATGTTGTCTGTCCTCCTGTGTGAAAACGGAGGCAAAGAAGTCGTTTGTTCTGTCATTGTTGGGGGCCTAGTCAGGAAAATCAAGTTGAGGAAGCCTTACTGACAATTCAGGCCCTAAACAATATCCCATGACCTGAGGCCTAGTCAAGAAAATCAAGTTAAGGAAGCCTTGTTGTAAATTTTGGGCCTGGTCTGTGATTTGTAGGGGCTACAGTGTTCTGTGGGAAGTGAATCGCGTGAAGGTACTGCAAATCCCATCATTTGAGGCCCATCCTGCCCTAAAGTGCTCCAGGCTGTAAAGTGGGCCATTGGGCCTCTGTGTGCCAAGTTTGGTCCTGATCTGTCATTGGTGTGGGCCACGGTGCTTTAAGCACTGCAAATCCCATCATCAATGGTCCATCCTCCCTCAAACTGCACCAGGATGTAGCGTGGGTCTTGGGGGGCTCTTTCTGCCAAGTTTGGTCTTGTTCTGTCATTGTTGGGGGTTGCAAAGTGTTTTGGCCTTAAACTCCCACCATGCCTGACTGCCTCAGGCCTTTGCCTTATCCCCCTCTGCCACTTTAGAGTGTCGGAATGTTCGTGTTGGCTGGCCAATTAGAGGCGTTATGCAAATACTCCCTCACTGGCAACAAATCATGTTGTCAGAATGTAGAGGCTGGGACTCTCACCATGGCTGACTGCCTCAGGCCTTTGCCTTATTCCCCTCTGGCAGTTTAGAGTGTCGGAATGTTTGTGTTGGCTGGCCAATTAGAGGCGTTATGCAACAATCATGTTGTCAGAATGTAGAGGCTGGGAGCCAATCAGAATGCTGCCACATACATACAAACATACAAACCCACAAACATACAAACATTCCTCTTTATTATATATAGAGATAAAAGTACATTTATTGCATCTGCCTGGTGTGTGTGATTCGGGGGGGGCTGCCGCAATCTGAGGTGCAACACTGTCCACAGGGATGGAGGATAGGGATTTTAAAACTTTGGATATAGCATCTGAGAGCCCAATTTTGTGTAGGGCAAGAATAAATGGTAAATATGCACTGAAAGTTATTTTCCTTATATATTTCTCTGACTTTATGGCTGGCATAGAAACATTATAGATTGCTGTGCACTTCCAAAAGCTATTTTTTCCAAACTATTTGGTTTACAGCATGCCATTAAATTACTCTTTGTGGCATTGTAACCACGTGGATTCCAGACAGATGAGTGCAAAGTTTACAGTAATCTAGCATTACTTTCTTTGCCTCCTCAAAACAAAACAAGAGCTAGACATTCTCTGGACACAGAAGGAAGTTTGGTAAAGAAAGAAGGAAGGAAAGAAAGAAAGACAGGAAAAACATGTATTTCCACCCATTGCCTAAGGGCAAGGGCATATTGAAAATAAATCTTCTGAGAACAGCTGACTCTTGGCTTAAATGTTCTAATACCTCAAAGGAGGGAATGTCTGTTTTGAATACATCCTTAGCAGTGCATTCCAGCCCATACGCATTTCAGTTCTGCTACATGTGCTCACTTGAAACATGTCCAGAGCACAAATTCATAGGCCCACGGGCTTACTGGGAGTTGTGATAGCGAATAAGGCTTTTCAAAGGAGTTGTGATCCTCATGCTGTCCAATTGAAGTGATGGCAGATCTGCAGCAAGCCTTGAGGCCAGAAAACAAAATATGCCACATTTGTTTTCTCAAGGCATCTGCTGCTAGACTGGGCAATTTATAAAGCAGTTTGTGTGTGTGTGTGTGTGTGTGTGTGTGTGTGTGTGTGTGCAGACACACACATGCTTGGACATGTATGGCACAATAAATTATGTCAGGACTGTGGTACCAACCCCAACACAAACCCTAGCTTATGAAGCATTAGTACCATAAATTCCTGAGTGGAATGTTATTAAAAAATTTCCAGCTTTATAAATGCTGCTATTAATCACTCTCAAATTAACCTTATGCAAGTTAAATTATTATGAGTTCCTGGGCAAATTAAATTGCTATTAGTTCCAGACTTTCTGCTTGATACTGGGCAGGGAAGAGAGGATTGCAAAAGACCCACTTGTTACAGAAAAATTATAAACTCCCTTAAAACACACGCACGCATTCGTGCACACAACACATAGAGGAATGCAAAATATGTTCTATATCACTCCCCTTTCAAAATAGTGTAAACCAAGTATACCTTGACAAAGCACTTTTTAGGAAAGCAGCCCTATAATTGTAGCTGCATATTATAATGATTTGATCCGGCAAGGATTTCTGGCTTTTGCAGCGGCTCTTTTCAACAGCACCTCTGCAGTAACTGACAGGTGATAATGTGTAGCTTCATATCATTGGGGGGGGGGGGCACTATTCACTTCTTCCCACCAATCATACCCTCTATTAAAACACCTTGGAAGCAGGGGTTAGACCATTTTCCTCCTTCACTCCTCAAAACTCACCTTATCAGTTGGAAACTAAAGCACATGTTGTTTCCGTTGCAGTTAGCCAAGAAATACAAGGTAAGTGAGGTCACAGAATTTTTATCCACATTCCACTAGAGAGCAGTATTCTTTTGTACAAAGCAGGTAGGTTATGCTCCGCAGAGAAACCTATGAGGGATGCCTCTTGCAAAAGCAGATCTTCTGAAGTGTTTTAAAATTACACTTATTGAAACACAGGAGAGTTGGCATGCTACAGAGAAGCGGAAAGAAACAATATCCTGTTACCAAATTAGTATATACAGGGGACAATCTACTGCCACTGCCTTGTTTTTCTCCCTGATATAATTATAAAATTATCTTTCCAAATCAGTATACTATTAGTAATTATATCTTGGTTTTTCCCTGAAAGAGAAGATAGATTGCTCAGTCTGTCAGAGAGAAAGCAAAAATGTGCAGCTTCTCTAATATAATATTGTAAATCTGGAAATGAGGATACCATTCTATATTTATTTTCAAGCCTGAAGATGTGGTTGTTCCAATGTGCCTTCCCTGAATAAAGTAAATAATGCCCTGCTGTGTTCAATCTCTGCAAATGTCCTCAGAAGCACTTTATTACAGTTTGGGTGTCTGCCCCACATTGTCCTTGAAACCTTCCTGTTATATACAATCTACCTCTGTCTGCATCCCGTGTTTATTTATTTTAAAATTTTAAAATTCGCATTTGGCCCACCCGAAATGGTTTTAAATGGTATGTTATCGCTTATGTTTGAGTTTTATTGATGGTATTGTTTTATAATTGTTGTTGTGTTGTTATTATGTTATTGGGCTTGGGCTCATGTAAGCCGCCCCGAGTCCCCTTGGGGAGATGGTGGCGGGGTATAAATAAAGTTAATAAATAAATAAATAAAATGTAAGTGTCATGGTGATCTATTAGGATGATTGTTTAAAAGAGGTGAATGTTTGCTGTTTCAAAGAAAACTCAACTCATCATAGAGGATTTCTGTACCTGTTTCACAGCCTGGATGATGTCAACATCACTAACAACAACAACCCTAATTTTGAGAATTGTTCATGCTTCCTCTATATGTTATTTATGTAACAGCTGTGGGTCCGTGGAATGTAATAAAGTTTTGTTGTTCTATATGTGTCCAACCTTTGTATGTCAACCACTTGTAAACAGAACACAAAAAACAACTGTAAAGCTGTGATTGTGAACTTTTTTTAGTTTGATAACAAAGGCAGGAAAGGTTTGGCTATCCAGATCTTTTTGGAAAGCAATTCTTTCCTTTTGCTATGCTAAACAAGTTTGATGGAACTGAACCTGCCAATACCAGAGGAGGTTTACTTCTTCCACTCTGGAGTGGTGAGAAGGAATGTTGTGTATCTGACTTATTTATAGAGCAGAATCCTGACCTGGAACATGCTACCAAAACCTAGTTGGGTGAAAGAGGAGGAGTTACTTTCTCCAAACATAACAATCTATAGCAGGAGTGCCCCATCCGGCTGGTGAGGCCCAAAGATCACCTGGAAAAGGGCCGAAGATTTACTAGTAGCTCCCAAGCTACCTAATGAGCACCCCTGATCTATAGTAAAGGTGGAAATTATGCTCCCCCTCCAGCTGTTGTACTTCAAATCCAAGGAGCCCTAGACAACATATCTTGTAGTCTTGGAGAATATTACCAACTATCTTGAGACTGCTGTCGAGCAATTTAGAATGGCTGTGGATAGTGAGATCCAAGCCACTGTGGGTTTAGCCTGGTGAGAAAAAGAAGCCAATATTCTAGAATAATTCTTACCAACTTGAAGCAGAAGCCAACAGTGTATTTATTTCGTTTCAGCTGAAATTGATGCCAGCCTGCAGTAATCCACCCCAAATAGGCTGAGGTACCTACCGTGTTTCCCCGAAAGTAAGACAGCGTCTTACTTTCTTTTTCCCCAAAAGTCCCCTCACGTCTTACTTTCGGGTACGTCTTATATAACCCAAGACGTGCCCGTCGCCGCCACGCCCATGCCGCCGCCGCCGCCGCCACGCCGCCGCACCGAGGAGGTGCGCGGCACACCTGCGGCACACCTCCACGGCACACCTCTTCGCCAGGGCTCCAGGCAAGGGAGGGGGAAAGGAGCCAGGGGCGGGAGGAAGCGGCGGCGCGTCACTGTGACAGCTGCGATCCTCACCACGCCCCTGGCTCCTTTCCCCTCCCTTGCTTGAGGAAAGAAGGGAGAGGGAAAGGAGCCAGGGCGTGGTGAGGATCGCAGCGCCACAGTGACGCTGGCGTCATCGCTCGTCCCGCCCATGGCTCTCTTCTCCCACCCTTGGAAGGGAGGAGGAAGGGAGCCATGGGGGGGGGAAGGGACGACGCGCGTCACTGACACGTCATCGCCTCGTCCCGCCCATGGCTCTCTTCTCCCACCCTTGAAGGGAGGAGGAAGGGAGCCATGGGGGGGGGAGAGGGACGACGCGTCACTGACGCGCCATCGCCGTCCCGCCCATGGTTCTCTTCTCCCACCCTTGAAGGGAGGAGGAAGGGAGCCATGGGCGGGAGAAGGGACGACGCCGTCACTGACGTCATCGCTTCGTCCCGCCCATGGCTCTCTTCTCCCACCCTTGAAGGGAGGAGGAAGGGAGCCATGGGCGGAGAAGGGACGACGCGTCACTGACGCGTCATCGCTCTCGTCCCGCCCATGGCTCTCTTCTCCCACCCTTGGAAGGGAGGAGGAAGGAGCCATGGGGGACGAGCGATGACGCGTCACTGACGCGTCATCGTCGTCCCGCCCCATGGCTCTCTTCTCCCACCTTTGAAGGGGGAGGAAGGGAGCCATGGGCGGACGGCGATGACGCGTCAGTGACGCGCCGTCCCTTCTCCCCGCCCCTGGCTCTCTTCCTCCTCCCTTCCAAGGGTGGGAGAAGAGAGCCATGGGCGGGACGGCGGCGACGCGTCACTGTGACGCTGCGATCCTCACCACGCCCCTGGCTCCTTCCTCTCCCTTCTTTCCTCAAGCAAGGGAGGGGAAAGGAGCCAGGGCGTGGTGAGGATCGCAGCGCCACAGTGACGCGTCGCCGCTCCTCCCGCCCCTGGCTCCTTTCCCCTCCCTTGCCTGGAGCCCTGGCGAAGAGGTGTGCTGAGGTGTGCCGCAGGTGTGCCGCGGCACACCTCCGGTTGCGGCGGCGGCGGCGAGACGAGGTACGTCTTATATACGGGTATGGCTTATATAAGCCGACCCCAGACACCCCGATACGTCTTACAATCGGGGTGTCTTACTGGGAAACACGGTAACACAGTAAAACATAAACTTTTATACATTTTTCCTTTGAATTTCCTGTGCCTGCCTCCCTGTGCCAGCTTTGCTGTGATTGGTCAGAGGACTCCCTGACAACCTCAGGCTGGGAGGAGCAGCCAGGGGCTGGTGTGTGCCAGTCAATGAGAGCCAAAACCACTTTTGACATTGCCTCCCAACCCATAGCAACAGTGGAGGTGCGGCAATGGTTGGGTTATGGCTGGCTCTTCCTGGGCCCATTGATAAGTGATCTGGGTGATAGCTGAAGAGCCCTCAAGCCTGATCTGGTTATTGACATGAAAATTTGAAACAAAATTTTTGTGTGGCAAGTCAGAGCCAGCCCATTGTGCAGAGATACAGCAATATTGATATCTTGATGGGGATCTGCTGATCCATTTTACTCTGAAAGAGAATGTCATTGTTGGTATATCTGTGACATTCTTTGCTCCTCACAGAGAGGAAATATCACTTGTGAAGAGTAATTAAAATGTCCAAAATGTTTTCCAATTCCCAAGTGGCCTGACCGTAGGCCCTCCGAGGCTTGTGAAAAGGGAACCATCAGTCTATTGTCAGTATTATATAATGTTTGGAAGCTGATGGCACATGAGTCAGGAAGTGCTGGCCAGAGTTCATAAAGAGGTCACCTTGCTCCATGTTTTATACAGACATAAAAAATAAAATCATATATAAAATAATAGATAATTATTATACTGTAGATAATTAATTACACGTTAGTATCCATGAGATCCAGGGGGACCCGTCTTTATGTAAAGGCCTTATCCCATGGAGATCTGGGTAAGACACACAGATTGGGGCCCAGAGAGTAGTCTGTGTTCCCGTCTTCACGTGGAAATCAGGGGGGGGGAGAGATGGGCTTTGCTCCTGGGGGGGAAGATGGGCTTTTCAGGATTCCCTTGAGTCCTTTCAGGATTCCCTTGAGTCTAGGGTTGCCATTTTTTGATATAAGAAATAAGGAACATTTACGGGATTTTTCACAAAAATAAGGGACACTTCATTAAAAACTTGAAACTCAAACATTAGGTAGAAATAGTTTTATTAACAGAATAAGATAATGATTGAAACTCACAAAAGAAACGGACTTATGCCCTTTTAACAGTACATGGTATATTTCTGCATGTTTTGTCATGCAGAAAAAACACTATTAAAGCAACCTTATTTTCTCCATCTGTATTTAGTCCTTGACCTTGCTGACTTTAAAAGTGCACTGTCTAAACATTAAAATAAAATAAATTTGATAAGACAGTACATCTTCATGATTATTATGTCAATAGTTAATGGTATAGTATAGTATGGGATACACAGCATTGTATAGTATTGGGATGCACAGCTAAACCTATTTTAAGAATAACTCAAGCAACCAGAAACTATCTTTATTCAACATGATCCAACATTCCCCTTGGGTAATGGTTAATTAGTCTACTGTACTTTCAAAAATTCCTGTATCGCCTCTTCCTTCCAACAGGGATGCAGGCTGCCCTGTGAGTTGGAATCCCCGGGCAGGCATTGCCATGGAAACCACAGCACGCACCTTCCTCTGGTCAACCCCGCCCAGTCCTGTCCTGCTAGTCAAAAATAAGGGACAGGGCCTGAAAATAAGGGACACAAATTTTAGGGCCAAAATAAGGGACATCCCTTAGAATAAGGGACATATGGGAACCTTACTTGAGTCCTTTGCAGGCAAAGGACTTGGGGGGACCCCAGACACACTAGGGAGAGAGGTGCAATGGCATTTGGGGTCATGTGGGATGGGGCAGGAGGAGTCCCTAGTTACCAGGAATTCATGGAAGGAAACACAGGGTTCATGGAGGCACTGATTAGCTGAAATCCATTCATAAAAAGGGAGTTCATTCATAAAAAGGACTCCAATTCATAAAAGTTGATCAAAAAGGTCAAACAAGGACCTGGGGTTCAGGGAGCACACAAAATGGATTTTCCAGGGTCAGCAGGCATCATATGCGTCACTTCTCGAAGTGACCCACACAGAGAAGGGAAAAAACATACATCAAAAACAATGGATCCGTGGGACTGCAAAAGAGTCTTGGTATCCACAAGGGTTTTTGTTGTGGTTGTTAGTCCTTCTGCAGATTGGCCCAAACTTAACTCTTATTATATCATTCCAGCCTAGTGTTCTTGGCAAAACTATGAACTCCCTGATTATGAACTATATTTTATTTGGGGGGGGGGGTCACCTTTAACTACAAGACCACCTTGTTGGAAGCAGCTCGGGACTTCATGATTGGCATGTCACTTATGCAGCTCATTTCCAGTTAATATTTTGCCCAGAATATGTGTGAGACTTGTCTAGTTTCTCTGATGCATGAAGTACACCTGATGCTGGATCTACACTGCCAGACAATGCAGCTTCAGAATGCAGATTAACTGCATTGAACTGGAGTTTTTGAGTCTACACTGCCATATAACTGTGTTCAATTCAGTTAATCTTTATTCTGAAAATGTATTATCTGGCCGTGTAAATCCAGTATAAGAAAGCAGATCTAAATCTATGAAAGCTTTTGCCACCAACTTCTTTTTCTCAAAGGTCCTAAAAGATCCTCATTAGTTCTGATATTCCAGACAAACATGCCATTTGTATCAAGTTATTCCTTGAGAACATTTGCTTTACTTCTTTTTGCACCTCCTCCATTCCAAGATAAATGTATTTGACTTCCAGAAAGCAAACAAATGAGGTGGAAAAGAAAACTTCTAAATCTTTTATGATACTAGCAAAAGAAAATCAACTTTACCCCTCTTCTGGTTAACACTGAGAAATCTCGTAAGGCATATGCTTCCTATACATTTGAGCAGACAAACTAATATATTTTTCACCACTCCTGAGGGACATTTGCTGGGTTGTTTTGTGACTTGGCAGCAGTTGTATGTGGTGATAAACTACATTTCCTTTCACACATGTAATTGAAGCTACCCAAGCAAAATCAAGCCAAGGAGGAAATAAAAGAGCAGTGTCGTTCCTAAGTGTATGTAGCTTCTGGGTCCTAATGAGATTCCTTCCAGTTGGTGAGGATGATATGGATGGATAGGGAGCATAATTGTGCCTAAAAACCCCAGAATTTCTATAATGAAACTGACATTATATACCTCACACCCGCCAAGGCAATGACCTCAGGGGAGCGGCTGGTCTAGAGATTATACTTACAGAACTTTTGAGAAAGCATGACTTATTTAATGCTAGCCTTAACACAATTCTGGCCAAGCGTCATAAAGTAGACTAATTTATGACGAGTTAAAGGCAGACATCTCAGTGGGGTAGTTTAAAATCACAGAGATGGTGGAAGCTAGGATGCTGTGTACATATAACAGGGCACTCTTTGTAGCAGCACTGTGATGGTGGAACTCCTCAACAAAAGATGTTAGGTTGGCTCAATTTCTTCTGAGCGTGTAGCTGGAAACTAAAACTGTGTAGTTTGGATATTGTAACTTCTTGCTTTAAAATTACTTTAAATCAGCTGTTTAGCTTTCTTTAAAAGGTTTTTATCTATGTATTATTTTAAATATTTTTATCTATTTGCATTGCCTTGGAGTCTCCAATAGGTTGAGAAGTGATACATTACACAATCAATCAATCAATCAAAAATCTGGATTCTTATGTTTAAAAACAGTGCTGCACATTCTGTATGCTATGTATTTGGCAAATTCATTGGAGGTATTCCACAACTTCTTTTATATCTGTATTTCTTTCCCTTGCTTTTTCATGTAAAATTGTACAGTGGTATAAAGTTAGGCTGGATCTACACTGCCCTATATTCCAGGATCTGATCTCAGATTTTCTGCTTATCTCAGATTATATGGCAGTGTAGACTCATATAATCTAGTCCAAAGCAGATGATCTAGGACCAGATCCTGGAATATAGGGCAGTGTAGAACCAGCCTTAGGAAGTGAAATTGCTGGGTTTTGAAGGCTGCTGCCATTAATAACAAAACTTATCCTTCTGATAGCCTTTCTCAAATTTTGGAATCTCTGAGGTATTGCCAGTACTATATCCCTCTTTTTCTAGTTTTGTGCTTCCAGGACATTATACAGGTTGCACATCCTTTATCCAGAATTCCAACATTCAAAATACTCCAAAATTGTCCATATGGGTGGCAGGGATAGTGATACCTTTGCTTTCTTGTGGCTCAATGTACACAAAGTTTCTTTCGGGTACAAAATGATCAAAGTGCATAAAATTATATTCAGGCTATGTGCATAAGTCGTATATAAAACATAAAAGAAAGTTGTATTTAGACTTGGATCCCTTCTCCAATATATCTCACTATGTACATTGAAATATTCCAAAACTCAGGAAAAATATCCAAAATGTGAAACACTTCTGGTCCCAGACCTTGCAATACTAAAATATCCATGATTCCACAGCATTTAGCCATGGTAATTACGGTGATGTCAAACTGCATTCATTTTACTGTGTGGATGAAATCAAAGTTGTCTTTTCCTATTTCAACCCTGTTTAACCCACTACTATCTATTGTGACTTACAGTGGCTTTCATGGTTATTGGGCAAAGGTCTTCCATATTCATTACTCAGGGCCCTTCCAGACAGGTCCTATATCCCAGGATCTGACTCCAAGTTTTCTGTTTATCCCAGATTATCTGGCAATGTGGATTCATATAATCCATTTTAAAGTAGGAAGGACCCTCAGAGTAGTTCTACACAGGCACTAAAATTAATCCATGTTAGGAAGTGGATTAAAGGGAGCCGGTTCTTCTGTGGAGAGAGCCTACACAAACACCCTAGGAACTGGTTTGAGGCTAAGACATATATGCTAATTGTGGATAACCAAAGCCAGGAATTTTTTTCTTGCCCATTCAACTGAGATGCGCCACAGATCATCCCTAAATCCATTCAGGATTAGTGCTGGACTCTAGCATGGCACAGGTAATGAGAATGATGTGGTTTCTTTCCCAAGTGAGTAACTGTTTACCTTCTTGTCCTTCATAAACCTCTTTAATTTCTAAATGTGACTTTCTCAAATGTGACTTTCTCCCACCCTCAGTACACTGTATGCTGTTTTTAATGTGTTAGTGTATCAATTTAATAGTTTTTGATACAGTGGGATGTAGGTATCCAGTGGAGTTGTGGATAATAAAACCTGTGGATGTTGAAGTCCAATTATATGCAATAGCACAATAAAATTATGCCCCTTATATAAAATGGCAAAATTTCTTTTTGGATTTTTAAAAGTATTTTTGAATTGTAGATGGTGGAATCTGTGGATACAGAATCCATGGATTTTGAGGACTGGCTATACTATATTTGGGCTTTAGCTACATTTTGTTTTAATCTGTTTTGAGCCACTTTGAATTCCATCATCAAAGAAAGACAGAATGTCAAGTAAATTAAGGTACCATTCTCATTCCAACAAATCCTGAAAAAAAGTCTATATTCCCTGCGATTTTCCTCACTCTGACATTGGTTTGATTTTAAAAAAAATAAAACTCTTTGTACAGAGCAAGTCATTGGAATCTGGAGACCAAGGCCAAAATCCTGACTAAAGCAGACCCATTGAATCAACTGATTTTACCTATGTGTCAATTTACTATTCAACAATAGATTAGAAATCGTTAGGAATAAGCAACATGATTCCATCTACTGTTGACAATGTTGACAAATGCCTTTTAGCTCTATCTTTGTGCAAATTCTTTAACAAAACAAGACTGTTGGATAATAAAATGCCCCATCTATATATATAACCCTCCCCAGCCCCTCCCACCTCCTTCCGCACCTCCCCAGCCCCTCCCACCTCCTTCCGCGCCCCCTGCCACCGCCCGGTACGAAAGAGCGGGGGGGCTGGAAGGAGGAGGGAACCCGCCTCCCCTCCCCCCAGCCCCTCTCACCTCCTTCTGCACCCCCCGCCGCCGTCCCAGCAGCTTCCTCCCACCTCCGCCAGGATCGGGATCGGACCGAGGAAGGCCGTGGCGGCAAAGCCCGCTTTCCCCGGTTCTCTCCCGATCCCTGAGGAGGCAGGAGGAAGCTTTTCCTGGGCACCTCTTTTCCCTCCTCTCCCGCCCCTCCTCCTACTCCAAAACACCCTCCCACCCCGACTCCCCTTCACCCCGCCTCCTCCTCCTCCCTCCCACCCCACCCGCGCCCGACTCCTTACCCGCCGCATCCAGGAAGGCAGCCGGCGAGAGAGGCCGAGGATGCAGCGGAAAGGCGTCCGCCCGACCCGGCTCCATGCGGCGTCTGGAAGGTAAGTGAACAAAACCTCCCAGAAGGCTCCGCGCCGGCCCGTTTCCCAGCGAGCGGCGCTGAGCCTTCTGGGAGGTGTAGTTCACACGCCTCCCCCCTCCCCAGCCCCTCCCACCTCCTCCCGTGCCCCCTCCTCCTCAGCTTACCTCCTCGGCCCCTCCTCCTCCTGCGGACCCCTCCTTCCCCAGGGGCCAAAGGGCCCCGGCTGCCCTGGGAAGCGCCTGGAAAAAGTAAGGATCTGGCTGGCTATTTACTTTTTCAAGGCGCTTCCCAGGACAGCCGAGGGCCTTTTGGCCCCTGGGGAAGGAAGGAGGGGTCCGCAGGAGGAGGAGGGGCCGAGGAGGTAAGCAGCGCCAGAGAGAGAAAGAGAGAGAGAGATACAGAGAGAGAGAGTGAGAGAGATAGAGTGAGAAAGAGAGAGAGATAGAGAGAGAAATAGAGAGAGAGATACAGAGAGAGAAAGAGAGAGAGAGAGAGAGAGAGACAGAGTGAGAGATACAGAGAGAGACAGAGAGAGATAGAGAGAAATAGAGAGAGAGGTACAGAGTGAGAGAGACAGAGTGAGAGAGATAGAGAAATACAGACAGAGAGAGATAGAGAGAGAGAAATAGAGAGAGATACAGAGAGAGAGTGAGAGAGATAGAGAGATACAGAGTGAGAGAGACAGAGAGAGAAAGAGAGAGAGAAATAGAGAGAGATACAGAGAGAGAAAGAGAGAGAGAGAGAGAGAGAGAGAAATAGAGAGAGAGACAGAGTGAGAGATACAGAGAGAGACAGAGAGAGATAGAGAGAAATAGAGAGAGAGGTACAGAGTGAGAGAGACAGAGTGAGAGAGATAGAGAAATACAGACAGAGAGAGAGAGAGAGAAAGAGAGAGAGATACAGAGAGAGAGAGTGAGAGAGATAGAGAGATACAGAGTGAGAGAGACAGAGTGAGAAAGAGAGAGAGATAGAGAGAGAAATAGAGAGAGAGATACAGAGTGAGAGAGATAGAGAAATAGAGAGAGACAGAGATACAGAGAGAGACAGAGAGAGATAGAGAGAAATAGAGAGAGAGGTACAGAGTGAGAGAGACAGAGTGAGAGAGATAGAGAAATAGAGACAGAGACATCCCACCCACCAAAAAACCCACAACAACACAGCCATGACCCCAACAACACCATAACTAACAACAACTCCAACCCTAACATACTCAGACTTCCTCGCATCTCCAAAATAGGGCACAGCAACGCGTGCCGGGTACAGCTAGTTGTATTATAAGACCCTTGAGAAAGTTGAATCAGATCAGAATATAGAATATTAAAGAAAGCAGCTTCTCTCACTGTTGTCAGCCAAGTTTGACTTATGATGGATCCACTATTCAATAAGGATTTACAACTTTTGGATTTCTTAACAAAAGGTTTCTGAAACATACTAAACCATCTGCAATTTTTTGTTGACTTGGCTCTGCTGAAGTTTTGACTTGGCTCCAATTCTGTGGGTGAGTTAACTTTATTTTCCCTTCAACCTTTTGCCCACTGAACTACTTTTTTCCAGGTTGATCATTTAAATCTTTTTGTCCAGAGGACTTGATCATAATAAACGGGATGGGATCAATTTCTTATGTTTACCTACCAGAGCAGTTAAACAATGGAAACGGCCTGTCCAAGTATGCACATTAAATTTCCACTGCTGTGAGACTGAATTAAGAAGAGTGAGGGAGACCCATTTCCTTTCCTTTCCACTTTCAACCTGACCTCCATTTTTTAAAATAGGGTATCAGTATCAGTTTTTCACAAGGGAAGCTGATTATATCCTCCGAAGAACACTTTGTTTGTCTGCGCTCATTTTCATTCCACTTCCCCACATGTTTGCTAATGGGAACTGACTTATTGGCCCTCCCCGCTAGCATTAAAAAATACAAGAGCCTTATGTGTGTTGGATCCCATTCACAGTGAAAAATTACTCGTAATTTGATAGAGCTGCGAGTAATTTTGGAAAAATGTGTGTCTGTTTTAAGCCAAGATTGTGTGCTCTGGGGCCTTTCACATCACTGATGTAAGTGTGAAGGCTCTTTGGCCTGCCCTGATCAGGACCAGCTGTTCATGTCACTAGCTCCATATATTCAAGTTTAAATAACGGAAGTAGATTAGTTCTCTCCGAAGCAAAACCCTAAATAGTGAGACAAGGGTTCCAAACCTGTTCAAAGTTATTGAGAAGTACATCTTATTGAGTTTAATTCAGTTTACTCCTGAATGTTCATGAAATCATAGTCAAGAATATTTATTTATTGTTCATTACAGTTACAACTGTGGTCCAGAAATATGTCCCTGAGCAGGCAAGGAGCAGCCATGCAAATGAACAAGAGTATCCCTTTCAGTGGTTCACCTCCTTGCCAAAGTCATAGGCTGTACAGTTCCAGTCCCCCCCCCTCTCCCCCCCCCGTCCCATTCTTCTTTGCACTAAGAAAAAGTGGTTTGAAGGCTTAATGTGAGAGGTGCCAAAGAGAAAGATATGCTAAAATAGCTTGAGTATACTGGAGATAATTCCTGTTTTAGAATCTCTGGTGGTTCACCTAACAATTGAAACATGCCTTTGTGCAGGGGCAAATAATTCTGGGGTGATTATGTACACATTTAGTTGGAAATTAAATTCCTCTGAGTTCACTAAGTGAGAATTGAATTGCAAAATTACAGTCTTACAAAAACATTACAGAAGAAAAGTAAAATGGGCTACAAGAAAAAAAAACCCTGTCTTTCTCTGTCACTGGTTAGGACAATCATATAGGTGTGTCTTTTGCTGCATATGCAACTGAATATTCACAGTATTAGAAGGTTTCTGCCCTAAACTGCTCCACTTGGTTTCTGCCCACTTGGTCCCAAGCTTAACCCCTGGCATTTCTTAAGTGAGTGGAGAGAAAACCATATTGAAAACCCAGGACAGTTGTTATTACTTCTTGACATATCTAGACCAGGACAGTATCTTCTTTGTAGGATTAGTTAAAGGGAAATTTAGATAACCATACTCCTGAATGAAGATATTGTCATAGTCTTATGACTTCATCACATGGGCTTTCTTACCCATTGTAGGATGCTTCCTGCATAGTTTGGGAATCACGTCTGCCAAATCCCATCAAAAGATGCACAGCTACTTCTGGCAGGGCTCAGTCCCCACAATGTGCTGGAAGCATCCTACGATGGAGCAAGGATATAATGAGAGGCAGGCATGTAGCCCCCCCAATTCTCAGGGTGGTACACAAGAAGGCCTTCCTGGTACATTATTTAAACTGTTATGTGTATTCATATCATGATCTGATCACTATGCTCAATATATCCCATTTGCATGGGGGTATTGGGATAA
This sequence comes from Anolis apletophallus, assembly GCA_030556195.1. Lineage (NCBI taxonomy): Eukaryota > Metazoa > Chordata > Lepidosauria > Squamata > Anolidae > Anolis > Anolis apletophallus. The sequence continues at coordinate 89,456,489 of JARBWK010000006.1, read as the reverse complement.
TGATGCAAAAGGTTTGCTAGGGTAGATCCTCTCTCGATCCCCCCCCCCCCCCGAATCAAAATCCTGACTACGGTCCTGATGAGAGACTTCTCATGTTCTCATTGCCAGCAAAAGGGCCAGCATGTGGGGAAGCAAGACAGTGACACTTTCCCCATGTGACGGGGAAGGCGGCACTGCAGGCAAAGCAGGGCGATGGATACCTCTACTGCCCATGGATTCGCTGCAATGCTTGTCAAATGTCATGCTGTCACTCAGGTTAGGGCACTTAATGTGATGAGGTTCTTAATTAAATCAGGGCCACAACTTTATCACTTTGGTATGCAACTGAATATTATTGTACCCATACTTTCTCCCTGCCCTCTTGCGACTGTTGTCTCAAGTTCAGCTTTTTCTCTCCACACATCACTAGTCCTTGTGACACTTTCCTCCTTCAGATTCATCATGAAAACACTTTTTTCCTTCATGAAGTTTTAGAAGGACCTTAATGTTAATTAAGTCACAGTTCTATAACTGACATAACAATACATACTCTTGTTTACACTGTCTCAATTTCCTTCCCCATTTATTTATTTGACCCTTGGAACATGAAACTGTGAAATGTGTTCTTTCGAACATACATGGAAAAACACCATGCACATAGATAGTGCATAGGTGCTAGGATTGGGCTTGAATCACTGTTGAAAATATTTGTAGTTTTCAGTGGGACATTTTTGATAATTTTCAAAAAATGGGTAGGAGGGAGATGAAAAGCCCAACAAAACGGATTCAGAGATCCAGATTTTTGGGGTTCTGGAAAGGGAAGAGTTAAATCTGCAATATAACTGAGATAGGGGATCTGCTGTGTCTTTTTCTCTCCTCACAGAAACAGCCCCCATCCATTTTTTTTGGAAAGGTCTTTCCTCCTCCAGAGAGGGCCCTGGGAACTTGATTTCCCAACAGCCCCTGTATAGGGTGGCCATTGAAAAATTATTCTCAGAGCATGATGGGAGTTTTTTATTTCTCAGCCAATAAAAAACCTGGTGGTATCAATGCTCTGATTGGCTAAGAATGGATATAACTGGCAACTATAATTCCCAGAACCCTCTCTTGCAGTTTGTCTTATTTTTTTAAAAAAAATGTTATGTTTAAAACATTTATTTTTTAAAAAAAAAATCAGTAGATTGGTGAATTGTTTTGAAACTTGGCAGGCCTGAAGTTGTAAATGAGGTCTACATCCGAGGTAGGTTTCATGCAGATAGGCCTTAAAATGGCTGGGGACCGAGCTTTTAAAATTTCCCATTGTAGCCAATGGGCTGAATCCCTCCCCTTTCAAGTAACTTTCCAGTAAACGGAATAAGAGGCCAGCTGGCAATGGAACGTGAAACGGCATGCCTTTTGACAGAATTGCACACCTCTAATGGGTGCACACACGGGTGCTACCGCCAAGATAGAAACTAACTAATTAAATCAATAAGTTATCAATTAAGTTACAAATGTTCTACTGTAAAGGGGCAACTTAATTAAATATAAGTTAATTGACTTCAAATAGAATTTCATTATTTCCAAAACTAAGTTAATTCCAAAATTATGGTATTACTGAAGTTATTAAATAATGAAATAATTAATTAAGGCAATCAAACTCATATTTCCCAAGGGTTCTTAATTTAATGTCCAGTCCTCTTGAAGTTTTTTTTTAAAAAAATACTTCCAGGGTTTTTAAGGAGGGGGTTGTTTAGTCCTCAATTACAATGTTTTGTACAAGGTGGAAATTACAAAGTTAGGTTACAATTTTCATACCCCAAAAGTATGCAACTGACTATAGGAATAGGAATTTCTTCATATATTTATAGAATATTTCTTCAAGGAGTCTGAGGTGTGTTTGGGTGATGGGACACTGCTTTGGCTTTATAGGTGTTGTACCTGCAATAAATCTTGTTGGATCGAGTTACTGCCTGTGCGTGATCTTTACGGAGAATTGGAGCGTCCTCACAGTTTATTGTATGATAACGTTTATAGTTACAAAGTATGCAGAAAGGGACTCCTACCAAAAAAGAGGAGATTTTGAAGAAGTGAATGAAAAATTGAGGTTTTATTTTGTTGTTCCTGCTTGTTGAAGAACACGGTAGAGAGAAATAAAGTTGGTAATTAAATTCAGGAAAGCTATTTTGAATAGTCTTTCCATCCAGAAGTATGAGAAGCACTGACTCATGTTTTTATATCCATATTTGTATCTATATATTAGTATACATCTATATCATTTTAAGATTGTCCAGCATCCTGCTAGTATCTTACATGTGTGTAAGCTTTCCTACAGAGGAATATCCACATTTGATTTAAAATTGCAAAATGCGGATGTGGATGCATATGTGGGTTGAATGAAAAGTAATGCCTCCACCTCCATCACTTGGATTTGGATGGGAATACTTTAATAAATCAAATGCAGAAATAATCCTTAGAATGTGCTCTTTCAGTAGCACTATTCACTTTTCCACATAATCACCAGACAATTGGATACATTTCTGCCAACAATGAACAAATTTTCTGAATCCGTCACAGAAGAAGTCAACACTCTGTTTCCGCAACCAGCATCTCACAGTTCTCTCAACGTCTTCATCAGAAGCATAATGATGTCCCCGCAGATCTTCTTTCATTATTGGGAACAGATGGAAGTTGGACGGTGCTAAATCTGGACTGTATGGAGGATGCCGTACGGTGCCGTACGGTGGTGAGATCTCTGAAGTTCTGCTGTGGTGGCATATGAAGTGTGTGATCTGGCATTGTCACGCTGCAGGAAAACATTTCTCTTTTCCTTTCAGACCCTTGTTAGCCATCATTTCAAAGTTTTCAGCATTGTGATGTAACACTCTGAATTTATTGTTGTTCTACTTTCAAGGAAATCAACATGGATAACACCATCTGCATTCCAGAACACTGTTGCCATGATTTTTGCAGCTGAGGACTGTGTCTTGAATTTCTTTTTCTGGGGTGAATATTTGTGTCAATATTCCATAGACTGACGCTTTGTCTCCGGGTCATAATGGTGTACACACATTTTGTCTCCTGTCACAATTGAATGGAGAAAGGCATCATCTTCATTCATGCAATGCGAGAGGAGTTCCTGGCCAATTTCAAGTCTATTTGCTTCCATTTCAGGCGTCAGCATCCTGGGTACCCATCGTACACAGATCTTCCAATAGCCAAGCAAAGCAATAATGCGACCCACACGTTTTTGTGAAATGCTGATTATGCTTGAAATTTCTCTCTGAGTGATATGATGATCATCCTGAATCAATCTGTCGACCTTTTGCTTGTGAAACTTGATGGTTGTTGTCACATTACATCCAACCCTTCGTCACACAAGTCAGATGTTTCCACTTCAACATCTTTAAACTTATTCACCCAACGACTCATAATACTCACATCAACACAAGCACCATAAACAGCTTGCATTCTCTGATGAATCTCCTTTGGGGTGACACCTTCTGCTGTCAAGAATTCAATGACTGCACATTGCTTGTCTCATTTGTAGTTCCATTGCATGAATGACCGAGATCCATAGCCTCAATAGTATCTTGCGAGTCTCCAACATGGGGCTGTGGTTGCATACAGAGTATGTCATGCTATTTACTCTGTATGTTACTTGGAAACCGCCCTGAGTCCCCCTTGGGGAGATAGAGTGGTATATAAAGTTTTATGATATTATTATTATGAAGGTGGAGGCATTACTTTTCATTCAACCCATGTATTTGGTTGCCTACTGAATTTTGCAATGCTCCCCTTCAGCACATAGGTTGAGCGTGATAATGAGTACAAAACCCTTTGTGATGATATTAAGGTTATGTAACTCTAATGTAGACTTACAGCCACTATCTGTTGGTCCACCCACAAGCCTAACACATACATACAAATACATATATAGTCAGGCTCACTATATACTGTATATATAAATTATCCAACACTGGATGTCTTTCCATAACCAAGAGGAAACTGTCTCTTCATGCATCTCTCTCTTACTGCAACTTTCTCCTTTGTTTGATGTAGTTTTTGAAAAATCTCTTTCTCTTGTTTTGTCTGTGATGTTGGATTATAGATGTCAGACACAGGCAGCCAGAAAATTAGCAAGCAGCCCTACAATAGGGAATTGAAACCCACTGAGCAGAAATATCAAGCTCCTGTTGGAATAGCATTTTACCTGGCTCAGTGCAGCAGTGAGGCTCACAGATTTGAGCATAAGAAGGACATTGCTCTCCTTGTTAAAATAAAATACTAACAGTGCACATAGAGTCTGGGGATTTCCCCTTGTTACACATTCAGCTCAAGTCAGGACTGACAGGATTACAACGAAACAAGGGACTGTATTGCCAGGGTAGGATGTCATGCAATAATAGTAGTAAAAAAGTATATATGTCCATATACTTCCAGGTTTACTTGGGTTAGAGATCTGTATGCAGCTGGTCTATGTATATATGATGTATATACATATACACCAAGTAACCTAAGGTCCCTTCTACACTGGAATACAGGGGCAGACTGGAAGGGACCAAAGTCCCTGGACCAGGGCAATGAAAGTCTACTAGTTTACCCCCCCATACACACACATTTGATTTTTTTTTAAAAAAAATCAAATTTATTCCTTCTCTAAATATCAAGAATTTGTGAATTTCATCCAGTTGAGCCTTCCTTGCAGAGTAAGGTCTTTCTGACCTCTAACGTGTTCCCTCTTGTTTACTTCTTAGCTTCTTTTTGCTTCCTTGTTTGCCTTTCAGTTCTGACTTTCTCTTTAGTCTGATTTTTCTAACTTGATCCTCAGTTCTGCTTCCTCTTTATTGGTTTTCTCATTTTGATTTGTCCTTCAGTCCAAGGACTTCAACCCATGGGAACAGTAAAGTGTTTGGGATCGTTGGTTTTCCCTTAAGCTTCACAATACACAATTTGGAAATTAAATGGATGATTTCCCCCCTTTCTCCTTTTCTCTGCTTTCTTTGGGATTTATCCATTTGATTCGCCATCACATGGTAGAGATTTCTTTCCCCACATTGTCCCGCCAGGATTTTGATTATTTATCCTTTTAAAAAAAATCACACCAATTTTAATGGTTTAAAATTAACCCTGATATTTCCCCAGGCCTCTCTATTGGTGATCATAGGAATTTAACCCTGATCTTTCCCCAAGTCTCTATATTAGTGATCGTAGGAAGTGGTTTTAAGTGGGGGAAATGGGCATTTTGGCTGCTCACACACACTGCATCATCATTTTATTTACAATCGAGCAAAAGCGATTAACATCATATGGGAAAATTGGCCATTTTGCCCATCTCTATATGGGGAATTTAAAAATAAATTGCTTGCCCACTGGCTTAGGAATCATTGGGGAAAGCAACACTTTAGAAATTGCAAAATATCACAACCGCACAGTTGAAGCTTGCATTGTGTGAAGGGTACAGTGGGTTGCTGTTTCTTAAATGTGTAAAAACACTGATTTTACTGCATGGGATGAAGTCCTTGATGTCTCTAGTTTGATTGATCACCCTACCTTTTGGTTAGTGTTTCATTTTCATACTGCTCATTTAAGTATTGTTGTCCCTGCCTCACATCAGACAGACACCTGTCCTTGGACCCATCTTGATTTCTAATTTAGAGTATCCTTGAGTGACAGTCATATGCAGATAACTCCTCACTCACAAAATAACAACATTATAGACTTGAAAGGTCTCCCATCCACTGTGCCAGACTTCTCAAGTGAATCAGAATTTTCTTTAGAACAAGTTGAATCCATTGGGTCAGGTCTTATCTTCTGGAGCAGAAAATAACAAGCTTGCTCTATCTTCCACATGATAGCTCTTCAGCTCTTTAAACATGGATAACATATCACCTTTCAGTCTTTTCTTTGCCATGCTAAACATCAATTATTCCCCACAGGACTTGATTTTCAGACCTTATACTGCTTTAGTTGCCTTCCTACAGACACATTTCAGCTTGCCATTGAACTTTGTAAATTCTTACTGAGAAGCAATGAACCAAAGCTAACTCCAAAGCAGGGGTTCCCATAAGGAGTTATGGATTCTTGAGGAGCTGGAGCCCAGAATCCAGCTAAGGTGAAGTGCTTGAAGCTAACCAAGAATAAATATCTCATTAGTAATCGATTGACACAAGAAGTCAGATAGTGACTGAAAGCAATTCAAATATTTGATGAACTTCTTGCTTCCTATTTCCTGAATTGCTATTATCTGAAAACAATCAATTTTATTCTATAATTTGTTAAAATGTTTGTAAACCGTATACATTTCTAAGATTACTTCTATAAGAGAGATTTTAATTATGCAATTGCCCTGCTTTATACATACCTTTGTTGGAAGAGTGTTCCAGATTCTGTTCCCTTCCATTTGCAGAACTCTAGGAGTTCTTCATCACTTGTATTCTTTTCTTCCCCTTTCTGTAGAAAATACATCAAAAGGAAAAGGTGGAATAGCAGTAACACAATGAATCCTCAGTCTGCATGCATATCATGTAGTTTCTCAACAGATTTATCAATGGGATTTGCTCACACAGTTCCTGTTTTCTGTGGTAGCCTCAAAAATTCCTGTTCTCAGCTGTCTCTAAAACCCTAAACCAGTTATTCACCTCAATTGGCTTTTATCAAAAAAAATTGACAATTTAACTTATTGAATAAAAACTGGACACAATTAGATTATATTGGAATATAACCACCAATGCTATGATATAGTGAAAAGAAATACAAAAGACTTTTCCAAAGAATTGAGCATACATAATTTTGCATTGTATTTAATTAATGAAGAAGAAGACTTGTTGGGGCTGAAGCTTATACTTTTCTGATAATGATTAAATAAATGACTGGAATTAAACTGTTATTTTTCTATATAGTAGAGATTTGTTTTAAACAGGTGTGGGGGAGACAACTTACCCTCAAAGAGCCAAACTGTACATCTTTTTTTCTTTTTGTTCAAAAAAAAATCATCTAGGTTTAGCTGGGCATGTATAATTTGGAATAATTGGGGGATTTCTAATATGACATAAATACATTGAATTTTAGAATCTAGACACCCAACTTATCTTATGTCTTACATTCTGTTACTCTATAGGATTACTTTATCAATTCCCATCCACAAATTTTCTGTAGAGTGGAAGACAGAAGAAAAGCATATAAAATGCACCAAAATCCTATCCTAAAAATATTTTAAAATTAAAGCAAACATTATGATGCACTTCATTCAAATGTGCATAAATCGGTTATGTAAGGTAAAGGTTTTTCTATGACATAAACTGTTTTATCTTGTAAGTCGCCCCGAGCCAACTGGGAGTGGTGACGAATAAATTTGAATAAATAAATAAATAAATAAAATAAACTCTGGGGTTTGGTACTCATCTCCATTATCTGTAGATACCTCCAAGGTTATGTGGCTGGCATGACTGCATGTAGCGCCGTTACCTTCCCGCTGGAGCTCACATTTGCATGTTTTTGAAAAGCTAGGTTGGCAGAAGCTGGGGTTACCAGCGGGAGCTCATGCCGCTCCCTGGATTTGAACTGCCGACCTTTTGATCAGCAAGTTCAGCAGCTCAGTAGTTTAACCCACTGCACCACTGGTTATGGGTTATGGGTGATCAACTAAAACTACTAAATCTCAGTGTAATGAAGTCTCATTAAAACTTATGCTCATATGCTCCTATTTCATTTCATGCCTCCCTATTTGCAGTAAACCATGCAACTAGAAGGAGAAGGTCTGAAATTTGGGATTCATGCCTATCTCTGGTATGACAAAATAAAGATGGGCTCTGATTTTAATAACCACTACATAAGGAGATTGTTATTAAATGAGTGGAATGAGTATAAGAAAATACATTATAGCAGAAAGCCAATGTTGTAATCTTCACATTAAGCTCAGTTTAGAAGGGAAATTGCCTTGAAAGAGAAATAGTTGACTTATAAATACTTGTTGTTGGAAAATGATCAGTTCAGAATGAAGATGAGAGAGGAACTCCTGTCTGTAAACTTTCCAGTACAATGTTTTCCTACAGACAATTCGTAGAATTATTTAAAACAGATAAAAACTTATTTGGATTTTGTATTGCTAAACCTGAACTTGGAACTGTTTTGGACTCTGGAAATGATTATTTATTTGCTAAGTTGTATAAATTGTTGTTAAAATATGAAATGGAGAAGGAACAGGTGAAAGATTGTATGGTTAAGCAGGCAGAAACCTTTGGTAGAAGCAAATAAATGGAACAATGGGAAAGTGTTTGGAGAAAGAGTCTGAAATTTAAACTGTGTAATGACTTGAAAGAAAACTTTCAAGTACCCGACACCAGAAAGGATTGCTAAAATGTATACTAGGCATGAACGAGTTTGCTCAGATGTTGTGGATTCAGAAGTAAAGTCAGAAGTTTTTTGGGCTTCCGAAGGGACTTCCGACGCATATCTGTGAGTCAGAAATCCTCCATAGTTTTGAATCGCCTTGGGCCATTGAATGCCTTGGTTTGGAAGTCAAGTTGGAAATATGATTAAGCTTTTTTGATGCAAGTAAGCCTGCTGGGAAGCAGAGACTAAGCTGCTTGCCTCCCTGCCAATCAGGGCTTACGTTTTGGGAAGGGGAGGGGTTATCCAGAATCTGGCAGCCATTGCTGCTTATAAACCCAAGAACATGGTTGGGAGGCTCATTCCAGCCAGGGAAGGAATGAGGGAGGTTAGGAGTTTTGCTGCTACTGCTGCTGTTGCTGTTGAGCAATCTAGAATCTAGAAAGGGATTGTTTGGAACCAAAAGGAAGGAGGTTTGGAAAAGGGAGGAAGGGGAAGGGAGAAGGAAGGGAAGTTTTTGGGAGAGGGAGGTAGAGAGAGAGAGAGAGAGAGAGAGAGAGAGAGAGAGAGAGAGAAAGAGAAAGAGAAAGAGAAAGAGAAAGAGAAAGAGAAAGAGAAAGAGAAAGAGAAAGAGAAAGAGAAAGAGAAAGAGAGAGGAGAAAGAAAGAAGAAGGAAACGTTTGTTTGGGAGGGAGGGGGGAGAGTGAAATTAATAAAGTTATTTGAAACTACTTTTTTGGTCACTAAAGTTTAGCTATTTTTATTGGGGTGTCTCCTTTCTTTCTGGGTTGCACTTTTTAAACATTTCTTAACACTCCTGAATATCAGTTGCCAGGTGCCTTTCCAAAGCAGGGGAAGAGTCACCTAAGCCAGTATATTCTATTGGGGTTGGTCTGCCTTCTTTCTGGGTTCTGCTTTTTGAACTTAATATCCCAACACTGCAGGACCTGAGCTGCATTACAGGTGACCTTTCCAAGCTGGGGAAGTCCCTTGTAACCTTATGTCATTTCCTTGAAAATTCAAGGAGTTAGCTCTTTTATTTTTAGATATATACTAGCTGAACCCGGCACGCGTTGCTGTGCCCTATGTTGTTGATGTGGGAAAGTCTGGGTATGTGTGTTGTTGAAATGATGTGAGCATGTTTGTTGTGTGTATATATATGTGGGGGGTTTTTTTTGGTTATAGTTGTATGTGTTTATGGTTTTTTGGGGGTTTGTGTGTGTGGGTGTGTTCATGTATTGGTTTGTTTATATGTGTGTGTGTATATGTGTGTGTGTGTGTATGTGTGTGTATATTGTTCTTGTTATGTGTGTATATATGTGTGTGTTTTTGGTTGTTTGCTTACGTGTATATATGTGTGTGTTTGTGTATGTGTAGGTATGTATGTGTATATGTGGAGATGTGTTGATATGTGTGTGTTTATATGTGTATGTATTAGTGTGGATGTGTTTTTTAGGTGTGTTGATGTATGTGTTTGTATGTGGATGTTTTTTAATATGTGTTTGTCTGTGTGTGTATATATGTGTATGTATTAGTGTGGATGTGTTTTTATTGGTGTGTGGATATTTGTGTTTGTATGTGGTTGTGTATTTATATGTTTGTGTTTATATGTGTATGCAGTGGTGTGGTTGTGTATGTGTATGTGTGTTGATATAGGTGTTTTTATGTTGTAGTGTATTTTTATGTGTGTGTGTGTGTGTGTTTGTCTGTTTATGTTTTTGTGTGGATGTGTATGTATAGGTGTGTAGTTATATGTGTTTGTATGTGTGTGTATGTGTCTGTTTCTGTGGTTTTGGGTGGGAGTTGTAGTGCTTTGGGTTTGTGGTATTTTGTTTGTGATTGTTTTAATGTGTGTTGTTAGCTTGCCTGTTCCATGTCTGTGTGTTTCTCGGCACCTTCCTGGCGAGGGCAGGGGGGCGGTGGGGGTCCCTCGGTAGCTGGGGCGTCGTGGCCTCTTCGCTCTTCCTCGCCACTGTCGCCTCCTTGGCTTCCTCCGCCGCCTTCCTCATGTTAGTGGAGCCTGGTTGCGTGGGTTGTGTCCGGGAAGGTTTTGGAGGCTGGGAGATGGAGGAGGAGGTGGGTAAAGCTATTGGGCTATCCAGAAAGCTCCGCCCCTGTTTCCCTGGGAGCGGCGCGGAGCCTTCTGGGAGGTGTAGTTCGGTGGGCTTACCCGCCTCCTCCTCCGTTTCACAGGCTTCTAAACGTTCGATCCGATGCAGGCCGGTGCGATCCGATGCAGCCCGGGTCCACGAACATGAGGAAGGCGGCGGAGGAAGGGAATGAGGCGACAGTGGCGAGGAAGAGCGATGTGGCAGCGGCCCTGCTCTCTGCCAGTCCCGGAAGAGGAGATCGGAGGGGGAGGCATCGTAGAGCAGGCGTCTTCTGCCTCATGGAGCCGGGTGGCGCGGGCGCTGCCTTGGGCTCCTTGGGCTTCTGGCCCTGTTCTCCGCCGCTTCCAGGTCGTCCCCTAACCTCCGGAGGGCATTCTGGCGGGGAGGAGGTTCCGCTCTCCCAGTGGAGAGCAGGTGAATGTGCCGGGCTGGGGATCGGGAGAAGCCGCGGCCGACGCCAGAGCCTCCTGCCATAGGTTTGAATGGGCTATTTTGGGGGGGGTGAGTCCGGGTTTGTTTTTCTTTTGGGAAGGTTTCTTGGGAAGGGAGGGAGGGTGTCTTTGGGGCTGGTTTTCAGGCGGGTTTCAGTTTTGTGGCCGGCGGCGCCATGTGCGGATTTTTTGGGAAGGGAAGGGGTGAGTCCGGGTTTGTTTTCTTTTGGGAAGGTTTTTGGGAAGGGAGGGGGAGGGTGTCTTTGGGGCTGGTTTTCAGGCGGGTGCTTCAGTGGCGAAGCGTGTGTGTCCGTCGGGCGGCGCCATGTGCGTGGATGTATTTTGGGAAGGTTTCGTGGGAAGGGGTGAGTCCGGGTTTGTTTTTCTTTTGGGAAGGTTTTTTGGGAAGGGAGGGAGGGTGTCTTTGGGGCTGGTTTTCAGGCGGATTGCGGGGTGCGTTTCTGTTGTTTAGTCTGTTGGATCGTTCCATAGCGTTTTGGCTGCCATGTGCGAACGTTCTAAACTTTCGCGCTGGCTGCCTAGAGGCCGGGGTGGGAGTTCCGTTGGCCGTTTTTGAGGAGTGGTGTTTGTCGGGGTTGTGATGTATGTAGGGCCGGTTTTTTGTGCCTATTAGGTACCTTATTGTATGGTTGTGTAGGCTGTCGATTTTAGTGCTTCTGCGTTGTATGGTTGCTTTGTCTATGATCGTCAATGCACGACCGTGTCTCCTTTATATATAGAGATATTTCTGCAATTCTTTAAAAAAATTCAGAAAAAATCATGATCATCTGAACATGTTGAAATTTGCTATGCTAACAGAGGAGGATGTGTTCTAGTGCTTGTAAACTGCCCCGAGTCGCCTTCGGGCTGAGAGGGTGTGGTATACAAATGTGCTAAATAAATAAATAAATAATATCAATATCAAGTTTCATTAGGATTGGTCTAAAAATGAGGGAGGGAGAAGCCCCTGAAGTTTCCCCAGTGCCAGTGCTGTTTTTCGCGTATTGCGCAATTGCATCCACCATTAACAAATCAATTTGGAAGTTTCGGAAAGTTTTGAATTTCTTTTTGGAAAAATTCGGAAGTTACTTTAGAATTGAACCACCAGCAACCCCCTACTTTTGAACACAGTTTAGAACCATTATTGTTTGGATCAACCAAGTGTAATGTATACAAACAGTTCTATTGACTGTTGGTTATGCAGGGAAAAGGTGGACACTTTTTACCATATGTAGTGGTTATGTAAAAAGGCTCAGAAATACTGGGCCCAGATTTAAAATTTTTTTTTTTTAAAAAAAGTCAAATTTGAAATGAAACCTGAACTCTATCTCCTTGGGATGTTAGATGAGCAACTTGAAGAAAATGTGGAAGGTTATTGCTATACATAATAGCTGCAAGAATTACCTACACTGAAAGATGGAAAGACTACATGATTCCATCCCAAAATGATTTATGAAAATAAAAGAACTTACTATGTTGGTTAAGGAGAAATATTTAACTAACTTTATTGTGTTCCTCCGGCTCCAGCAAAGATGGGGCCAAATCTCCATCACTATTTTTTATGTGGGTAAAGGATGTACCAATGGTTCTTTTTCACTAAATGGGTATAGAAAACTGAGAGAATATAACCACCAGACAGAGGATGTAAACCTCTTAGATTAGATTGTTTGTAGATATTATTTCTTTGATGTTTAGGATGTTTTTATTCTAGAAAAAGTATTTTAAATCTTTTATTGTTGTTGATGTTGTTTTGCTTTTGTGTTTTGTATGTTTGAATGATTGATTTTGTTTTAATCTGTCTTAATAAAATTTTAATTATGAAAAATATTTTCAAAATATAAAGTTGCATGCATGGATAAATAGATAACCAAAACTTGGCGGGAGTGATATTTGGACAGCATTCATTCAGTGGTGCATTAACCATGACCTTGAAATAAAAGCAAGTTAGATCTGATTCCTCAGAGACTGCTGACTTAGAATTTCTATTATTTCTTTCCCTTACTTGTGAGTGGCAGCCTTTAGAAGACAATGTGGGTTGAGTCGATATGACTTTGCTGAAATTATTATGGAATTCAGACACAAGATGATGTGTCTGGATAGAGTTATACATATGGAAATGTTAAGCATGGTAAATGAGTGCACTGCTATTTTGCAGTCCCAAATTGGACTAAATTAATTCATCCACTCTCTGTTCCCCCTTTCTTTCCTTTCTGGAAAAGCACTCTTTCACAATACCATTGGGAGACACAAGTGCAGTGCTCTTATGAGAGCTGAATAAAAACTTGGTGATACTTACTGAAAAACACTAGAGCGTGGGCCTTCATGCTTGGTGAGTATTGACAACTGAAGAGGCCACTTCAAACGGGTAAAGCTGCATTAGTACTTTTAAATTTGTCCTTGGGAATACGCTCATCTGTAACAATGATTGCAGTGAAAAAAAATCAGATGAATGCTGCTTTCAGAAGTAAATTACTGCTCCAAGAGAACAGCTCTGAAAGAAATATATTTGAAGAGTCTAGAGAGTAATTTCATGGAAAACAAATTGGGTGGACTGGGTTTTTAAAAAAAGACAGAAAGGGGAGAGAAGAATGGAAAAAAAGTAGTTCAAAATAATACAAAAACAATTTCTGCGAAATACTGTGGTGTATCTGGGAGTTTTGATTACTGACAACAAAAAGGGAGTTCAAAAAGCAGAGAGTATATATGCCCCATATTTTAAAAATGCATGTTCCCCAAACAGAAACTTTTATTTTATTTCTTTGACTATGAATAAGGCTGCCTTTTGTCATGTTTATTTCCAAGGGGGTGTATAATATCTCTGTTACAGGCAGCCAATTTCAATCACTTGGTTTCTTCCTTTCTTTCTGTATTACTTGGCACATACCAGGTATAAATATAGCACCTTTTCACACTTACAGCAGTTAAATGATGCTAAATAATGGGTATGCAATAAGTGTAAACATCAGTTGTCTGCCTGACTGTAAGACTCTAGGCTGCTTCTGAAGGAGGCACTTTAGTTTTAGTAACCTCTCTACTAACCCTTTGGTTTCCAGTAGCTACACACAGTGTGTTGTGTGCTGTGGTATCTCATGCTGCCTGAAGTGGGAAGCAAACTGTCACCCTTCACACAGCAGACATCCTCTATCATTACACCCTACTCTGGGGCATATATAAAAATAGTAGCAGTCGGAAGGGGAAGGAAATGGCATTAGCACCAACTTCTGTAGAAAAAAGAGGGAAAGCAAGAGAAAACAGTCCCCTTCGGGGTGAGAAGGGTGGAATATAATTGCTATAAAAAATAAAATCACTGATTAACACCAGCTGCTTTTGTAGAATATGCCATGCAGTTATCCCCACTTGCTGTGTCCTCTAGCTGAGTAGAAGGCAGTTGTACACACCGTACCCTTCATCTTGCTACTGAAGATGGAGTTTCACAGAGTCAGAAAACAAACTTGCTCCTCCTCAATGTGACATCTATTCAAATATTTAAAAAGGACTATCATGCCTCTCACAAACTTTTTTCCCAAACTTAACATAGGACTTGACTTTCAAACCTTCTTCATAGGGCTTGATTTCCAAACTTTTGACCATTTTGGTTGCTCTTCTCTGGACATGTTGTCAATATCCTTTTTGAATTGTGGTGCCCAGAACTGTTTGCAGTATTCTAAGTGAGGTCTGACCAAAGCAGAATAGAATGGGATTATTACTTCACTTTTGATAATCCCATAACATTGTGCCACAGAAGTTTATGTGGTGTCAGACACCATTAATTCTACAGTATAGAATTAGAATTAGCATGAGAAACAAGATATATTGCCAGGCTCTACAATAAGCAAAAGTGTTTTTTTTTAAAGCCTCACCCCTCACTCAATATGCCCAATTATGAACACTGGTGGAGTTTGGGGAAAATAGATCTTCACATTTAGGAATTGTAGTTGGTGGGATTTATAGTTCATCTACAATTGAAGCACCTCTTGAACCCTACCAACAATAAAATTGGCCAAACTTCTTATATAGAACCCCCCTGCCTTGAAGGGACTCATTGGCATGATCCTCCAGCCTCACATGCTCTCCCTTGCCCGCACACAAGCACTACACTGCCATGCGCCAAGCATGCCTGGTCTCACTTGGAGTCTCAGAAACAGCCATCTCCTTTGCTGAGAGGCCAGCCAATCACAGCAGAGGAGGGCTTTTGGTGGGAGGATTCGCCGTCAGTTTTCAAAAAGGAAGAGAAGAATAAGCAGAGAGATCTTCCTCCTTCTCTGCCAAAGGGGTTCTTAAGATCGTCAGATATATTTTTTGTAATTGTCTTTGGTGACCCCTCTGAAACCCTTTTGCAACCCACACAGTGGTCCCAACCTCCAGTTGAGAACCGCTGGACTAGAGTCTATGTGATTTGGTCATGTTTTCTCAAAGTTACTTGATTGCTGGCTAAAGCTTTGAAAGCCAGGTTGAGGAGGAGGGGAGGCATCAAAGCAATGTCCCTGGCAGCATGAACAAGTCCATTACATTCCAACAAACATGACCAGCATAAAGACAGAATAATGCTATCACACACCAGAAAAATATATCTGGTGCTGGAGGCCTTGACAAACATGCAAAATCATTTAGGGCGCATCTTAACTGGCACCCTTAAGCTGGAGGTAGGCCAAATCAGCTCCATTTGTCTTACATGACACGTGGAACTGATTCGATGTAATTGGGGGGTGGGGGGGGGTGCAAGGCTATGTAGTTTTTGCTGTGCTTTAATTATTGGTATGAATCATCTTGTAAAATACTTTAGACAATTCTAAGGTGAAAAGTGGTAAATAAAAAAAGAATACATATTAATATATTCACACTTGTATGAAATCTAATAAACGGAGAACTATTACATAGACTCATGATGAGGATTTACAATGATTTGGCACAACATTTTAATTAAATGTGATCTATCTTCTTCTGGCACTAATGATATTATTTAAAGGGGGAATAAAGTTCTACATGTTCAAAATCATTCTTTGACATTGTCATATAATGTGCAAGATCAATTTCCCTCTCTCAATTATTTGCATTTATATGTCAATTCCAAGTGTGGTTGGAGATTTGTGTAGCTCAGCCAAATCTCCAATTAGCAAAGACATTTCTATCAAGAAGTCAATAAGTAATTGTTGTCTAATTGGAAAATATTACATTGTAGCAGCACTCTTTTCAAGTGTGAAAAGTTGCCAGCTTGCAACACTATTACCATGATATGAAATCCAGAGATTTATAACCTTGTTTACTACTTTTCTGTCCTACCTAATAATTGAAAAAAACCAGTTCTTCATTGAAAGCAAAGTACTCCCTGATAGCTATAATTTTATTTGTTACCTTGGTAACAAACATCCCCAAGATTATTAACTTCCTATGTGACTTTCCTCTGTGAAATGACTGTTACTAAATTTAATAGTTGTAAATAAGATCCAGTTAGTATGATGGCGTCAATATGAACTTATTAAACTTACAAGTCACCAAAAGTAAACTTTGCAAGGTATGCACAAATGTTAAGCTGCAATAGAGGAAGAAGATTTTAGTTTTGTATATCCAAGGTGTACATAATAAAATGAAGTTATATGTCATTTCAAAAAGAGTTGATGTAAAGGAAGGCAGTGACAACCTATACAGATTATCATGCAACCTTCCAAAACATGCAAATATAAACCAAATATCTTGGCCTAAGTCCAAGCTTGTTTGTAACTTCCTCCTTTTTTTGAATGAAATGACTGGCATTCCTTATGGATGCCTCAGAATATCTCTCCGCTTTTTAAAAAGCAGTACATATTTTTCTACTCACATTTGCTTTTGAACCGCTAGGTAGGCTGAAGCTAGGCTAATGGCCAGGTGCTCACCCTTAACCAGCTTCGAGCTGACAGCCTTTCGACTGATAACATTGACTACAGCTCGTGATTTAACCTGCTGTACTAAAGATGGCCCTCTAGGAATCTACCCCTTGGAAGGGGAATTCACTCCTGAAACAGTGATCATGGGGAAAAGGTGTCTCCACTGAAGCTTTAGCACCAATCCTTGTTTCCACAGCAAGCCACTTTTTTTCAAAATCCAATTATTACGAGGACAGAAAGTGAGGTGAAATCTTCTGAACAGTGCCACAGACAGCAAAACATCACAAGGGTGTTAACCTTTCCGTATGTTATCCAAAATGTGTGCATGTTGTGTGTCCTTTGTAAGTCAGAACAGGTACATTTTTGAAGTGTAACTCTCTCTATATATAGAGAGGGGGGGGGGGGGAGTTACACCTCAAAAGATGTACCTGTTCTGACTTACAAAGGAATTCAAGTTAAGAACCAATCTACATAACCTACCTTGTTCATAACTTGGGGACTGCCTGTACTGGAATAGAAGAATAGCTCTTCTGACTTTCACTGAAACAAATGTATGTGTCACCTACAAATAATGCAGATATTCCCTGGTCACAACACTACTTTCTTCTATATGCAAATATATTATTCAGTTCTGAAATAAGCCAAGTTAAGGAAGTTCATAGAATAACATTTCCTGTCCTGGTTTCACTCATGGAACCACTTGAGTCCCTTGGGAAAAAATCCTCTATAGTAGTAATCCTGGCTTTGGGACCAGGCGTTTGCACACCAGCACTAACAGCATGTTAGATGGGGATTTTAATGGAATGGATGAAGAGGGCCAATGTTTTTATGGAGTGAATATTGTTTTTAACTTGGAATGACTGTATATGTTGCTGATGGAACTGTATTTTAATGTGTTTTAATGTATTTTAATTGTTGTGGGGTTTTGGGGTTTTATACTGTATGATGTGGCATCGAATTGTGCCGTACTGTAAGCCGCTCTGAGTCCCCCCTCGGGGGTTGAGAAGAGCGGGGTAAAATCCTGAAATAAATAAATAAATAGTGAGAGGCTTGGTTTAATTATGTGAAATAGAATCTGGGGGTGGGAGTGGATGGCTCCACCCAGTCCCTTGCATGGTTTGGGCCAGTTCCGTCCACCTATAATGGCTTCTCTGTACCATCCGCCAAAACTGAAGAAGAAACCATACTTGAGAATGGCTGGGGAAAAATCTAGGAAATTTTGCTATTATTAAGTTCTTTGAGTAATCTCAAATGATATTATAATTGTAATTATAGTGACTTATCTAATTTTGTAAGATTGGGTTAGAACAGTCAGTGTAATCTCAGTACTAGAATACATGCAGCATAGTGATATGGACAGGATCTTTGGAACCACCACATGTGTACTAGATCCTTGCCCATCCTGGATTATGAAACAGGCCAGAGGGGGACTGACCAGACAAGTACAAAGAATAATGATTGCCATGTTGCCAAGGCATGGTCCTGAGATGCCCGAAGAAAAGTCTTCTGATTCTTCCTTGGATTCTATTAGCCAGTCTCCAAAATTTATTTTTTTGTCAGGGTGCTAGAGCAATGGTTATCAACCAGAAATACATACAGTAAAAAGTAATGTCAACCCTTTACTATAGAAACATTGGATAATGTTGATGACTGCTTTCAATTCTGACAAAAAATTACTCAAGCATATGGTGTAACTATTGCTGTGCAAGAACATAGGCAAAAGTAATCTAAGATAGAGGGCTGCCAAACATATAGTCCATATTTCTGCATTTGAAAAAATGATGTTGTATAAGCTCTATAGATAAATAAACTAATAATGTTGCACTTTCAACACATTATGAGAAGGCATGACTCGCTAGAAAAGACAATAATTAGGACTGTGCACAGATCCGTTTTTCAAAACAGGATCTAGCTGATTCCGCTTTCAGCTGCAACAGAGCATGCGGCTGTCGACCACGGCTACTTTTGGTTTCATTCAGCTACATGTCAAGTACAGAGAGGCAGTCGTGCACCTGCACAGGGGTTTCCCTGTGAGACCTGCCTGTTGATCCAATCAGAACAAAAGAAAGCCATCACAAGTTTTTTAGCCAAGCTGGACCTCCATTTTTCTGTTGCAAGCAGGTTTTTGAGAGATCATGCTAGTGATCTAAGTTCTCAGTGCCACTCACAGCTCTGCATGGCTTGGCTTGTCTTTTCACTCAAATAGCAATAAATGCTTCTACAACTTAAGAAACTGTCACCTATGGTGCCCTTCACACAACACAAGCTTAAAATGTGGGGTAGAGATATATTGCCATTTCTAAAGCCACCATAACACAAGGAGGTAATTTATATCTTTTTAAAACAATAATGAACACTTCTTTTGTCAGCGCCGCTTGGCCCGTTTGTTGCCCTAATGGACCAAACCCCGCGCGCCATCAGATAACAGCAGCATCTGGCGGCCTTTGAACTGGGCCCGCCCTTTGAAGTGCCAGGCACCTTTCCTGAACTTTGATATGCAGAGAGCCGGATGGTTAAGCCCGAGGAAGGAGGGGCCCAGCAGGGGGGCGGGCCGGGGAGGGTTTTGAAGAGACTGTTGCACGGAAAGAAGTTAGTCTATCTTTGCTTGCCCTGGATTAAGGACCTATTAAACTACTTATCCTTCAACACTGCTTGGAGTGAGCGTGGTTCATTAGACCCCCCTTGCCGGAGCTTACATAAAGATAGACTCACCATCTTCTACGGCCGTGAAAACCTTCCGACCGTAGCAACCTTTACGAGATGTCTCAAGCCGAGATGGAACCGCCCGCTGACCTGCACCCGAGGGATTCGGATGAGGAAGAAGAAGCTGAGGCGGATGGAGAGGGAGACGAAGCCGGAGCCGGAGCCCCGAGGACGACTCCCCAGGTCGTGATCACGGGTATGGAAGACGAGATGCCGTTGCTCCCCGCTCCGATTGCGAAGGACGTGACCCGGCGCAAGAAGACGGCTCAGCCAGGAGGGAGGGATCCTGCCCTAGACAGCGACTTACCCAGCCCGGCCGAGATTCGGTTGGAGGTCCAGGTGTTTGCTCTGCAAACTCTCCAGTCCCAGATGGAGACGCTGCTTAGCAGACCGGAGGAGTTGCCGTGGGGTGCCCCAGACGCCCGACCCCGGGACCGGGATTCGAGCCGAGCATCGGAGCGACCAGGCCGGCCGTCAGGGAGAGTGACTTTCCGAGACAGTGGAGATGACTTCATCCCGCCGAGGGGAGCCTCTACGTTCAACCTGGGGGCGGCTGACCAGAGCCAGGAGATGGCGGGAAGTCAGAGGGAGCTGAAGGTAAAGTTCGATGGAGACCCGCGCCAGCTCTCCTACTTTGTCACGAACGTGCAGAACTTCATGTTGGACTATGGGGATTCATTCCCCTCGGAAGGTGCCAAGGTGCGGGCCGTGGGAGCCAACCTGAAGGAGGCCGCAGCGGACTGGTTAGTACAAATGACCGACATCCAGGCCCCACAATTGAGGCAGTTAGACACCTTCCTAGAAGCCCTGCTTTAGAGACCCCGTTTTAGAGACCCCTTAGCCGGCGAAAAAGCTAAGGCCCAGCTTAAGAGGATTTACCAGGGCCAGAGATCTGTCTCCGAGTATGCCCTGAGCTTCAAGGTGCTGGCGGGGAAGATCAGAGACTGGTCGGCAGTCACAAAGCTGGAGTGCTTCAAGGCAGGCCTGAGGTCAGACATCCTTGAGTGGGTCATGCACCGGGGAAACCCTGAGACTTTAGAGGACTGGATAGTCTCCGCGGGGAGAGTGGAGTGCGACATGGAGCAAATGCCGCGCCGTCACCGGGAAGGCGGTAGAGGCCGAGGACCAGGCCCGATGGGGAGGCCGGGGCCCGCCCAGAGGGCGTCACCGAGGGCCCGTTTGAGCAGTCGGGAAGGCCCTAAAGGGAAGAGGGGAGCGTGCTTCTCGTGCGGCCGGGAGGGCCACTGGGCCACGGACTGCTGCCGGAAGGGCCTCCCACCGAAACCGTAGAAGACGCCGGAGCCCAAGCCAACCCAGCCGGCCAAGACCCCAGTTTGAGGTAAGGCCGCGGCAGCTGCGGAAATCGGGCGAGCACCCCGGAGCCTCCGAGAGGCGGAGGAGCTGGAGATGGAGACGGAGGAAAGTGACCGCGAATGGCTGGCGGGAAATGACAACGATCTGCTGTAGACGCCCGCGGCAGGTCCGAACCCCTCAGGGCGGTGAGTCTGATCCCCTTGGTTGTGACACCTTTAAGTTTGATATCAAGTTATGGAACCCGGAGGGACCCCAAGAAGTAGAGACGGTAGCCATGCTAGATAGTGGGTGCACCCGATGCCTGATGTCCCCCCAGCTGGCAAAGCAATTGGGAATAAAGCCCCAAGCCTTAATAGAGCAGATCCTCTTCTCCCAACTGGATGGGTCCCCAGCCAATGGGAAGCCTGCCACCCACAAGACAGGAGAGATGAGAGCCCAGATTGGGACCCACCAGGAAACCTTGAGGTTTGTGATCTCCGCCATGGCACACCAGCCAGTCATCCTGGGGGCCCCGTGGCTACGCGCCCAAAACCCGCAGATCGACTGGGAAACGGGAGCAGTAAAGTTCCGAGACGAGGAGGCGCGGGTGAGAATAGATGACCCGAGCGAAGATGGAGCCCTAGCCCAGGAGGGAGCCGGAGTGGGGGCAGCAGAGAGCCAACCTCGCAGCATCCTGCGAGAATACAGGGATTTGGAGGAGGACTTCAGTGAGCGGGAAAGTGACCAGCTACCCCCCCCCCCACTGGAAGTCGGTCTCTGCGATTGAAATTGAAAAAGGCGCCAAACTGCCAAGCCCAAAGCTGTACGCCCTGTCTGAACCTGAAAGGAAGGCGCTAAGGGAATTCATTGACAAAAACATGGACAGAGGTTTTATTGAAAAGTCAACAAGCCCGTTGGCGGCGCCGGTCCTGTTCCACCCCAAGGCAGATGGCACCCTGCACCTGTGTGTGGACTATCGGGGCCTCAACGCCATCAGCGCGTCGAGCCCCTACCCATTGCCCCTGATGTCGGAGATCCTGGCCCAGCTAGGAGGAGCCCGCCTTTTCACCAAGCTGGATATCCGGGAAGCGTTTTACCGGATACGGGTGAGGGACGAAGATGGTTGGAAGACGGCGTTCAACTGCCATCTGGGGCAGTACCAGTTCCAGGTCACCCCGTTCGGACTAAAAGGCGCCCCAAAAATATTTCAACAGTTTATTAACGAGATCTTCAGAGACCTGTTGTACAAGGGAGTCCTAGTCTATCTGGACGACGTGTTGATCTACTCAACTTCAGAAGCCGAACACATCGAGCTGACCAGAGAAGTCCTCCGTCGGTTACGAGAAAACCAGCTCTTCGTCAAGCTCTCCAAATGTGAGTTCCACAGGCAGGAATTGGACTATCTGGGATATCGCATTTCCACGCGAGGCCTGGCCATGGACCCTAACAAGATATGGGATGTGCTGGCATGGGAGCCCCCCGAACTCGGCGACAGCTACAAGGATTCCTGGGGTTCGCCAATTTCTATCGACAGTTTATCCAGAGTTTTGCCGAGATAGCGCTCCCCCTCACTGAACTGCTAAAAACCAAGGGCCTGGGGGAGACGAAAAAAGCAAGGTCCCCAAGCGCCAAGTGTAAGTGGACGCCGCAGTGCCAAGAAGCCTTTGACAGCCTCAAGCAGAGCTTCACCAGCCAGCCGCTGCTGATGCACCCCCACGCCGACCGGCTGTTCATGGTACAGTGCGATGCCTCCGAGGCAGCCTACGGAGCGGTACTCCTGCAACGGGACGAGGACGGCACCCTCAGGCCATGCGCCTACCTCTCTAAAAAGTTCACGGAGACGGAGAAGCACTGGCATGTGTGGGAGAAGGAGTCGTTCGCGGTCCGGGCCGTGCTAAGCCATTGGAGACACTTCCTGGAGGGCACCGCCCTGCCTTTCGAGGTTTGGACTGACCATAAGAACTTACAGGCACTACAATCCCCACAGAGGCTCAACGCCAAGCAACTGAGATGGGCGCAGTTCTTCAGCCGATTCAACTTTGAGTTAAAGTACCTGCCCGGGGCGAAGAACGTCCTTGCCGACACCCTGTCCAGGATGCCAGAAGCCGAATACTTGGCGCCCGAGGAAGTGGGGACCGTATTCTCCAAGCGCCAACTAGGCCTGGTGGCCCGCACCCGGGCAGCCGCCAAGCCGCCGCAGCCCGTGGTCCCCGGGTCCCCGGAACTCTTGGTCGACCTAGCGGCCGCATATAGGGACAACACCTGGCTCAAGGAGCACCAAGGAGATTTAACCGAAGCCGGAGGGATCTGGTACTACAAGGAAAAGCTATACGTCCCGCGGAGCAGGAGGGGACACATCTTGAGCCAGGCCCACGATTCTAAGCTGTCTGGTCACTTCGGCTTCACCAAGACCCTGAAGCTGTTGGCGCGTCAGTTCTGGACACCAATGACTATATCTCCGAATGCGAAGAACAAGCCGAAGACGGGCCGGCCCACGGGACTGCTGCAGCCAGTAGCCGACCTCGCGGAACCCTGGAGCGAGATCGCCATGGACTTTGTAGTCGACCTCCCGCCCAGTGGGGGTTACACCACCATCTGGATGGTGGTGGACCTCTTCTCCAAGCAGGCCCACTTTGTCCCACTCCGGCGGCTCCCCACGGCTCCCGAGTTGGGCCGTCTGTTCATGCACCACGTTTTCCGGCTCCACGGGTGCCCTCGCCGCGTCGTGAGTGATTGGGGCCCGGAGTTCACCTCGAAATTCTGGAAAGCGTTCCTGGCAGGGCTAGGGTCGCGTCGGGCTCTGAGCACTGCTTTTCACCCTGAGACAGATGGGGTGACGGAGAGAGTCCAACGAACCCTCCAGCAATACCTCTGCTGCTACTCCACGTACCAGCAGGACAACTGGGCCAAGTTGCTGGACGTCGCAGAGTACAGCTACAACAACTCCGAACACGCCTCGACGGGGGCCTCTCCCTTACGGGTCGTCTCCGGGCGCGACTTTCCCCCTTCCCGACGGTGGCCCTGGCGGTGGATCCAGCCATCCCGCCGACTGATTGGGGCAACAAGGTCGCTGAAGCTTGGCCCCAAATCCAAGCCGCCCTCCGCCAGGCGCGGGATTCTTACAAGCTCTACGCCGACAAGAAGAGGGGGGCCCCAGCCCACGTATGCTGTTGGTGACCATGTGTTCCTGTCCACCAAGCACCTCAAGTCCACCCAGCCATCCCGCAAGTTTGCGAATAAGTTCGTGGGACCCCTCCGGGTGGTGTAAGTCGTCAACCCTGTGGCAGTTAAGCTAGACCTCCCGCACACCTGGTGCAAGGTCCACCCTGTCTTCCATGTTAGCCTGCTCAAGAAAGCGGTGACCGACTGGAAGTGGCCAGCACCGGTCGACGCCCCGGTGCCGATCATGGTGGGCCCCCACACTCACTTCGAAATTCGTGAGGTTTTGGACTCGAGACGCCGCAAGGGCCACCTCAGCTATTTGGTTCGATGGACCGGCAAAGACTTGCACCCCGAGTGGGTGTTGGCCGAGCACGTCAGGGCCCCAAGATTGCTAAAAGCCTTTCATGCTGCCTTCCCTGCCAAGCCGGGACCCTGATTTCTCTCCCTCCCCTTTGTTCTTCTCTCCCTTGCAGGTCACCACCTTTCGGAGGGGGGCGCTATGTCAGCGCCGCTTGGCCCGTTTGTTGCCCTAACGGACCAAACCCCGCGCACCATCAGATAACAGCAGCATCTGGCGGCCTTTGAACTGGGCCCACCCTTTGAAGTGCCAGGCACCTTTCCTGAACTTTGATATGTGGAGAGCTGGATGGTCAAGCCAGAGGAAGGAGGGGCCCAGCAGGGGGGCCGGCCGGGGAGGGTTTTGAAGAGACTGTTGCGCGGGAAGAAGTTAGTCTATCTTTGCTTGCCCTGGATTAAGGACCTATTAAACTACTTATCCTTCAACACTGCTTGGAGTGAGAGTGATTCATTAGACCCCCCTTGCCGGAGCTTACACCTTTAGGTGGTGTGGTTCCCATTGAAATAAGTGTTTTAAAACGGTGCCTTAACTCAGCTTCATTGAAAGGGTGTTGTTGAGGGCAAACAATCCCAGAAAAAAATGTTTTCTTAAGTCTGATAGCCTAACCTTGGTCTTATTGAAAGATATTAGGGGAGATGACTCCAAAAAAGATGATTTCTTAAGTCTGATGCCTGAGCCCAGGCCTTATTATTTATTTATTTATTTATTATTTCAATTTATATACTACCCTTTCCAACAGGCTCAGGGTGGTTCACAACATACAAGCATAACATCAATAAAATAACACTAAATCAATAAAAAGGATACGAGGATAAATGATCCCAGAAAAAGTGGTTTCTTAAGACTAATGCCCTAGAAATGACGGAAATGGAGCCTCTGAAGTTCCCCCATTGCTGCCAATTGGCTGAATCTTCCCGAAGTTGAAACGGAACTTTCAGCTGCCGATCAAAAAATGGAATTTTGCTCACCCAAATTCGAGAAGATCCCAAATAACTCCTGACACTGAAAACGGCATGGGGTTTAACCTAATTATACACCTCTGAAAATAATGCTTGGAAAAGTAGAAGGCAGTATGAAAGGAGAAAGGCCACATTTCAGTTTGGAGACTCAGGATGCATCTACAATATATAATGAATGCAGCTTGACGCCATTTTAATTGCATGGCTCTATGCTATGGAATCTTGAACTTTGTAGCCTTCGGGGAGTGGTGGCATACAAAATGGAACAATAAATAAGTAAATAAAGGTGGTTAATCTTTCCTGATAAATAATGCTGGTGCCTCACCAAACTGCAACTCTCATAATTCTATAGCTTTGAGCCATGGCAGTTAAACTTGTGTCAAATGTCATTAATTGTAGAGTATAGATACACCCACAGTCAAAGAATTATCATTCCTGATGACAGGGTGACTTGGAGAGCTCCCTTTGTAGGGCCCTCATATGTCAGAATTGAGTTGATGGCAATTAACAAACAACAAAGCTGTAGGCAGAATGGTTTAAGGGATTATGGCCTATCAGCTGTAAAAGTTACAAATTTAAGCATACTCCATATACTTATGCAACACTTCAAAGTCTGACTTGGGTAGGAAATGCCTCTGACTGAGACACAAAGTCTGAAACTATTACAGACATGTTTGGTACATGGGTTTGTGATTTAAATGAAGCATTTCAAAAGAATTCAGAATGGACTTTCAAGCCTTTGAAGAAGCCTTGAGGTAACAATTCAAAGTTCTCATTTCACTTTTGTTAGGGATCAGGCTTTGGATTATCAGGAGAGTTGGGGGGGGGGGGGCACTGGAATGCCAATAAATTTGGGAAACAGCTGGAACAGAATCATCTGACCTTTATAGGCATGAGGCGTATTTTGTGCTTTTCTTTCTTCAGGGTAATAAACCCTTATGGGAGTCTGTCCAAGCATCTCAAACACCTGAGCTTTATAAGGTATAGTATGAAGCTGAGATTTATGCTTGGCATTTTATGTACAGAGCTTTTCACAGTTGCTACTCTGGCTTTGTGTTCTCTCTCTCTCTCTCTCTCTCTCTCTCTCTCTCTCTCTCTCTCTCTCTCTCTCTCTCTCTCTCTGTATAAGGCTTCTTTGGTGTGTATGTACATGGGGGACTGGGGTAAACAATATTATGCTGCAATTGCAGGAAGGTAGGGCAGGGCTCATTGAAATACGTCCCCTTAGACCCACTCAGTTTTAACCATTCCTTGCTTGCTTTCCCAAAACAGCAGTTAAGAACTAGGAATGATAGGTACAAACAAGAAGAAGAGCACCTCTTGTGTTGTCTGTATATTTCTACTAGAAAATTTACCCTATTGTCCAGGATGATACTGATTTTCCAACTACAGAAAATCTATTAAGGAGGAAAAGGCAATGTCTTCTGAATAATAGCACCAGGGTGCCTCTGTTTAGAAACATCCTACAATTTATTTAATACAAACAAACAATGTGGATTTTACTTTCCTATTTTAGGTCTCCTCTGTCCACATCTTTCTAGCCCTTCTGAATCATTTCAACTTGATTAAATATAAGTGAGTTGGTTCAGAAACCATGTTATCCCATATTTATTCACAGTTCTATAACCACAATCTTCAGTGAATCAGCTTCGCAAGTGAGACAAGCCAACCTAAAGCTCATGCATTTTTGTTAATGATAATAGAGATGAAAAATAATGAGAGTTTTATATTAAACTGTCCATGTCCTGTCAGTGGTTATCAGCTGAAAAGTTTAGAAGTCCCACCCTTAAAAATAGCTGGCAGGAGTTCAGCTTTAAAAATGCTGAAAATATACAAAACAAGTTTTTTAAAAAACAAAACATAATAGCAGAAGAAAGCCTTAATTATCTATAGCCGGGCATGTAGCCAGGGGAAGCCTTGAGGGGCTTCAGCGCCCCCCCCCCTAAAATTCTCAGGGTGGTCCATGAGAATGCCTTACTGGTACATTATTTAAACTGTTATGTTTATTCATATCATGATCTGATCACCATGCTCAATATATCCCATGTGCATGGGGGTATTGGAATAATGATACAAAAGGTTTGCTAGTTTAGACCCTCTCTCACTCAGACTCCACTCCCACCCCCTGAATCAAACTCAGCCCCTCCCGAATCAAAATCCTGGCTATGGCCCTGACTACAGCCATCAAATGCCTGACTAAATAAAATCAAATGTTTAATCACTGACATACCCTAAAAGGATATAGGATGAAAAATAGGAACTTTTATTCTGAAATAAAAAGAAGTAGTATTAGGAATAGCTACATTCCTAATGGAATGGAAAAGTCTAGCAGACTCAAGTTTATTGTTACATGTCCCAGCAAACATGGAATGTTATTCTTTTGTAGCCATGGTGGTCTAAAGTCTGCATCACAGACATTAAGGATTTTATTGTATGAGGGTGCTAAACTGGCATTTATAAATTTATTATGTCAGATGGAAATTGAGAATAATGTATTAAAAAAACCACAAATAAAGTTAAAAACTTGGCATTATGCTACATTTCCTTTGACCAAAAGCTGGCCACTTCAAATGCCTCTGGTGTTGCTGTAAGAACGTCCTCCATTGTGCATGTGGCGGGGCTCAGACTGCATTGTAGTAAGTGGTCTGTGGTTTGCTCTTCTCCACATTTCCAGGTTGTGGACTCCATTTTCTAGCCTCATTTCTTAAGATTTGCTCTGTGAAGCAGCATCAAATGTGGCAGCCTCTATTGCATAACATCATGCCCATCACACTCCTCTGTCCCCTCCCCATGATTAACCCGCCCTTGCTAGTGATGGGAAAATCCTGTCAATAGGGACTAATCCCCAAATATTCCCACTACCTTGTGCAATAGGTCCTTTCCACTTCTGTGTGGCATATTTGCACTGAAGTGTCATTATTGGGTAAAATTCTCTTTTTCTCCACCTCTCCCACTCTCCCTCTTGTTATTTCCAAGCTGCTTTTTTATAACTTATAGTAATATTTGCCTAAAATTTACAGTGCCTGGTGTTGAGAGCCTCCTCCGCTGTGGCCCCCCAGCTTTGGAACCCGCTGCCTGGCAAGATTAGGCAAGCCCTCACTCTTGCAGCCTTCAAGAAAGATCTGAAAACTTGGTTTTTCCAATGTACCTTTGGAGAGTGACCATATATCCCATTTTTGTCTGCTCCACCTACAGTGTTGTCCTCATGATGCACTTTCCCCTACAGCTTTAATGTTATCCTTTTTGGGGCTCCTCCCCCACAAATACACTCCCACCCTGTCTCACCCAGGGTTTTATCATTTTATCTTTTCATTTGGCCCACCCACTGTGTTCAACTTTTCATTATGTTATGTTGCCCTGTTTATCTTGTTATTTTATGTATTTTATTGTGAGGTAATTTTTCATTGTTTTGCATTTTATTTTGCTGTATTGTTATCCGTCCCAAGTCCCCTTGGGGGGATGGTATAAATACTGTATTATTATTATTATTATTATTGAGTGCATGACTGCCATGGCTTCATACTATAAAGTCCTAAGAATAATTAACAATACATTGATTCCTGACCTGACTCCCCAAACCTATCTTAATAGTCAGAGTGCACTGAGTGACAGCGATCTGTTCTGCCAGTGATCAGAATGCAATAGGATGATGTTTCCAGAGCCCTCCCACCAGTGAGCTTCAGTGCAAAAAAAGAAAAGAAAAGAAAAAGATTCAGGACCTCATCACAACTTTTTTCTTGCTGAAAGGAGAGGGTTGGAAATATCATCCTGTTGTGCCCTGATTGCCAGCAACACAGACCTCAATCACTCAGTGTGGCTGATGGCTAAAAGGCAGGGTTGAGGATAGCATTTCTGATTGTGCCTCAATCATAAATATGTAAATATAAACATTTATGAATGTGTTAAGTGTAACATATGCATTTGTCACTGCTCAACAAAATGGCATGCTCTTTTCTATAACTTATATGCAAAGTAGCCAATGCTGTAAAATTGGTTCACATATCTGTATGTTCTGTAGCCACAAATTCAACCAACTTGATTTTTTAAAAATAGTTTTTTGCCATTTTATATGAGGAATAGCATTTACTATACAGCTGCATATAAGATGACTTGAGTATTCACAGATTTTGGTATCTGTGGGGATCCTGGAATAAAACCCCAGCAAAGACCCACTGCCATTTTATATGAGGAATACCATTTACTATACAACTGCATATAAGATGACTTGAGTATTCACAGATTTTGGTATCTGTGGGGATCCTGGAATAAAACCCCGGAAAAGGCCCACTGTACCAACATTCCATCAACATCAGATATCAAGGTGATGATAAATATGATAGGAAAAGTTTAAACAATTCATAAATAGAAAAAATCCAGCCATCATAAATGATTAAAAACCAGTGAAACTGGAAAAAGTCCTAGTTACCCACCTAGATGCACCTAGATGATGAGGACAATAAACTCTCTTCCATTGAAGAGAGGTCTCCATATATCTTGCCCATTTGCCTTTCATCTGTGAATTGTAAGTTTATTTATTTATTTTATTTATTTATTTATTTCATTCGGCTTCTATGCCGCCACTCCCGGTGGGCTCGGGGCGGCTCACAGCACCAAAGAATACAAGATAAAAACAACAATACAAGATAAAAACAGGGGTAAGATACATTAAAATGACATTAAAAATATCAATAACAACACTTAAAAATGACCTAGGACAAGAGCTCGGATCCACAGGGGGTGCAACCCGTAAGGCCTACACCTGGAAGGCCAGCTTGAAAAGGTGGGTCTTGCACGCCCGCCTGAAGGGGAGCAGGTCGTGGATGGCGCGCGTGTCTGCCGGAAAGGGCATTCCAAAGGGTCGGTGCAATCACCGAAAAGCGGGTGGCTGTCAATTTGGCCGTTTTTGCGGAAGGGACGGCCAAGAGGTTGGTGTCCTCCGAGCGGAGGGATCTCATAGGGCAATATGGGGTGAGACGGTCCCTCAGATACGCTGGCCCCAGGCCGTGCAAGGCCTTAAAGGTAAGAACCAACACTTTGAAGGTGATCCGGTGCTCAATTGGCAGCCAGTGCAGATCCTGCAAGGTAGGTGTTATGTGGCAACCTGCTGGGGTGCCAGACAGGAGCCGGGCGGCAGTGTTCTGCACTAGCTTGAGCCTCCGGGTCACCGACAGAGGAAGGCCAACGTAGAGCGCGTTACAGTAATCTAGTCTCGAGATGACTGTGGCTTGGATCACCATGGCCAGGTCGTTCTGGGAGAGGTAGGGGGCCAGCCTCCTTGCCTGTCTCAGGTGGAAAAAGGCAGTCTTGCTGACCACAGAGACCTGGGTCTCCATGGTCAGCTGGGAGTCCAAGTGGACCCCCAGGCTCTTTACGGATGGCGATGGGCATAATGCCACACCGTCCAGGGTTGGAAGCTGGACATCCCCACCACCCGGGCGGCCCAGCCACAAGATCTCTGTCTTTGCCAGATTCACCCTCAACCTACTGGCTTGCAGCCATCCAGTAACGGCTTCGAGGCAGCGTTGGAAATTATCAGGGAAGGATCCGGGCCTGTCCCCCATCCTCAGAATGAGCTGAGTGTCGTCAGCGTACTGGTGGCACTCAAGCCCATAACTCCGCACCAGCTGTGCAAGCGGCTGCATGTAGATGTTAAATAACAGAGGGGAGAGAATGGCCCCCTGCGGAACTCCACAAACTAATGGGGAGCCCTCAGAGACCACCCCGCCCCTCCTCACACGCTGAAACCGCTGGTGGAGGAAGGAGGTCAGCCATGTAAGGGCTGTCCCCCTCACTCCAGCCACGGCCAGGCGATGGATCAAAAGATTGTGGTCGACCGTGTCAAACGCTGCCGTGAGGTCCAATAACACGAGCAGTGCAGACCCGCCTTGGTCGAGCTGGCAGCGGAGTTGGTCTGTGATGGAGACCAGGACCATCTCCGTCCCATGCCCCGAATGGAAGCCGGACTGGAAGGGGTCAAGCCATGTTGCATCATCTAAGAAGGACTGCAACTGCTCCATTGCTGCCCTCTCAACCACCTTCCCCAGGTACGAAAGATTCGACACTGGTCGGTAGTTGGAGGGAACCGCCGGGTCTAACGATGGTTTCTTCATTAATGGAGCTACCACCGCCTCTTTTAAGCACTCTGGAAAGACTCCTTGCTCAAGGGAGCTGTTTACGATGTTCAACAGAGGCCCACGTAACCCCTCCAGGCAAGATCTAACCAGCCAGGAGGGGCACGGGTCGAGGGAGCAGGTGGTAGGCCTGGTTGCAGCCACAATCTTATCAACAGCATCTGCGTCCAGTGGCCGAAACCGATCAAGGGTGGGCCCGGCGGAGTGCCACGGGGTCTCGAGCTCCTTTACTGTATCAACCGTGGCCAGAAGGTCCCGGCGGAGACTCAGTATCTTGTCTGTGAAAAAGCTCTGAAAAGCACCGGCAGTAAGGGCCTGGTCACTATTTTTTGGGACAGTAGGGACCGTCGTCAAGGACCGAATTACTTTAAACAATTGGGCCGGGCGTGAGCTGGCAGATGCTATTGAGGCGGAGAAATACACATTTTTGGCCGCCTTGACAGCCTGCTCATAGGCCTTTTTAAATAGCTTATAAGCTGATAATGATTCTCCGTCACAGAGTTTCCTCCACACGCACTCTAGTCGTCTCCTCTCCTGCTTCATTGACCTAAGATCTTCCGTGTACCAGGGGGATCGATGTTTGCGGGGTTGGAGAGGACGCCTAGGGGCAATCTTGTCGAGAGCTCTAGCTAATGAGGTGTTCCAAGCTTGGACCTGCTCATCGACTGAGACGCTGATAGACTCCAGATCCCTCAGAGCATTCAGGAACCTTTCGGGTTCCATAAGTCTCCTCGGGTGAACCAAAATCCGTTCGGCGCCCTTGCATGGGGGAGGCGGTTGCTCAACCCGGATCCTTAGAGCACAGTGGTCCAACCATGGAACCTCTTTTACGGAGGCTAGGTCCACTTGAACCCCCGCACTGAAGACCAAGTCGAGTGTGTGCCCAGCTGAGTGTGTGGGTCCCGAACGACAGAGGGAGAGGCCCAATGTCGCCATGGTCGACATTAGGTCCGCAGCAGCAGATGGAGTGGTGGCTGCATTGGCGTGGACATTGAAGTCCCCCAGGACAATAAGCCTGGGAAACCTCAATGCCCACTCCGACACAGTCTCAAGCAGCTGCGCCAGGCTTTCTGCCGGTGCGCTAGGCGCACGGTACACCAGCAGAACAGCCAGGCTCTCCTGGGACTCCCACACCAGGCTGACACTTTCAAGCCCCGAGGTGGTAAGCGCAGGGATCGCTCTACGGTGTAATCCATCGCAGGAGACTGAAAAGGGCCTCTGGTGCTAAGGTGCATAAAGCATGGTTTAAGTAGACAGCTTAAAATATATGGCTTATTAGTCTTCTATCAAATATGTTGGACTTGCCAATAATTTGTTAGTCACATTTTATCTGACTAGAGTTTGTTGTGACTGCAAAGGAGGTAAAGAGAATTTAATTTGCTCCCAGAAGTCTGACAGTGGATAATGAATCCTTAAATAAGGAACTCTGAAAAATTTAAGTGCATGTCAACAAATTATAAGTATGCATGTCAACAAATTATTTTTAACTCCTTTCTTCTTGGCCTATTTATTTATTTTGCAACTATGAAGGGGCACATATTTGAGCTATTGACTTCCTGTCTATGTTGATTTCATAATACATAGCTTAAATACAAAGCTGTCTAGGGAATCCAAAGCAGACATTACTACGGATTTTGAGTAAAGCTCACAGTTGACTTCAAAGAAGAATTAATTAATACCCTATGCCTCTCCTTGCCTTGTTTGCTAAGTGAAATGTCTTAAAACAGCATAATATACCACACTTTTATTAACCTTCCTTAACTTCAATCAATAAGACTAATTAGTTCAATATGGTTGTGTTGTTTGGTTCTTATATTTCCCAGCTGGCGAAAATGACCTGAAGTAGAACAATAGTTTATATAAACTATGAATGAGATCTGTGTGTCCCTCCAGATGTTCGACTGCAGCTCTCATTATTCCTTATAATTTGTTGTGCTGGCTAGTGTTGATGGGGGTTGCAATCTGGAAAAGTAATGCATATCTTCGACATTTGGAATACATTCTATTTTGTTCTCTCATTTGAGCATGAATACACATGGCAGTTTTTCCTTATTACAGGAGATGAATAGTCTTTTTCAAACATTCAAAAGTCTCAAAGTAGCGAGAGGAATTATTCTGCAGGGAAAATCACTTGGGAGGGTTTTTATTCCATAGAAACATACTTTCTGTGCAGAAAATACTTATTTATTTTTATTTATTTACAGTAATTATATTCCGCCCATCTCACCTCACAGGGGACTTAGGGCAGATTACAATGTACATATACATGGCAAACATTCAATGCCATAGACACACAACACATATAGACAGTCAGTCAGAGGCTATTTAACTTTTTTCTGGCCACCAGGGGAGCTGTCGCTTAACTGTCCATCTGCGACACTGATGAAGTACTTTCCGCATTCCCCGCATGCTTTTTTGCTGGAGATTTTTATCGCCTCGTAAATTTGTTGTTAGCCTCCTCACACATAGGTGGTACCTAAATTTCCTACTTGACAGATTTAACTGTCTTTTGGGGTGTAAAGGTTGACAACAAGCTACACAAAATTGGCCGGAAGCTCACTCTGACCCAGGCTGACTTTGAACTCATGACCTTTTGGTCAGTAGTGATCTTAATACAGCTGACACCCAGCCAGCTGCTCCACAGATTCTCTATTTTTCTGCATATAAAATTCATTTTCTGCAAAGAAAAAAATGTTGTGGGGTTTTTTAAAAAACAAAAACTTATATGTCTTTTCCCCACCTAGAATAATTTCAAGGCAACTCTTTGGCACTTTTAAATTCTGGGACAAAACAGCACAAAATTCTGAATTGTCTATTTATTCTTCCCAGTAGAGCTGTGGTGGATTGGTCCAAAGGGGCCATTCTGGGGCTTGGGAGCTCCTTACAGTCAGAAAACACACATTTTCATCTAGGAATGAGTAACAATTCTGAATGTGTATCCCTCTACCCAGGATAAGGTATATTAAGCAACCTCCACTGATTTTTTTATTATTACAAGAAAGGGACAACTCTACATTTTAGCATTGGGAATCTTCCAGATTTGCTTGCAAAAAAATTCCTCATTTTAAGTCTAAATCAGCAATAGGCATTTTAGGTCTAAAACAGCAATATACAGGACCTATGCCGTATCAGGGTGTGGGCCAATTTTCCCCTTTCATTCACCTTTTCCCAGTGGGATACACTGTTTTTAATTCAACTTTATTTTCACCACTTCCATTTTTGATGTAGGTTTATTTTCAGCTGGTTTTTGTTCACTCCCATCCACCCATAGCATGGGGTTGGCTTCATGTGTGTGCAACTAAAGCCAGACCAATGCATTTTCTGGCAATTTTAGAAATTTTCATGCGATTTTCTATCCCCTCCTTTTTTTAAAAAAAGCATTTTTATAGTCTAGGACTTTCAGGGTTTTGGTGGCTTTGGGATCACAAAACAGGTTGGAGTTGAATGTGGCTCTTGTGCCATGCCTTCCCTACAGCTGTTCTAAATTCAGTTCACAAGTAAGGACAGTAGTATATCTAGCACATTTACTTTTTTTGCCCAAGCTGGGTGACTAGTAACTCTCTTCATTGATTACTGGCCACTTTGATCACTGTGTTGCCTTCTCTATCTATTTCTGACATTTTAAAGATTTCCAATAAAATACCCCTAGATAAGTGAGAATGGTTATACTAGGAGTACTAAAATCACCATACCGAACACACTTTAAAGTAAATGAGTCAATGAGTTTGACAACCAGTTTTCCATGGGATCTATATTGTAGGGACCACCCTTGCCTAGAAAAGTGGTCATTATCTATATACATGCATTTATTTCATCTTTTGCTTTAGAGCTTGGAAGAGTTAGCTTTTGCACTACACACAGATTATTATAATTATTATAATTATTATTATATTCTTTGCTCGCCTCTCCTTGTGGCTCCAAGTGGGTTATAGCATAGTTAAAACACATAAACATTGTAACACTTATATAAATACACATATTAAAATTCTAAGATTGCCAAACCAGCATGGATGTTTCTGGTAGTTGTACTCCAATTTGGAACTGAGGGTGGAACATGCTTTTTTTAAAAAAATAAATAAATACTAGACTACCTACTGGTAACCTATTGGTCCCTGGTTATGCCAGCTGGGAGAATACAGGACTTGCAGTACAGAAACAACTCTTTCCAGACTCTGGAGATGGATGTTAAGCAATCAGCATTGAAGATGGCTTCATGATCTATTAGAATACCTGGTGATAACACAAATAAATAGGGTAGGAATGTTTCTGTTCTTTGTAACCATCTGTACTAATAAGCAAGCTTGGATCAGCAAAAGTCATTCCTCACTTTAATGTTACTAACTTGTCTTTTTATTGTTGGAGTTTTGTTTGTGATTCTGGCTAGTCTGCTCCAAAATGCCAGATGTTTTGTACAAAGAAATAAACACATGATCTAGCTGAGATTATAAGTTTTTATCTGTGGAATGTGTTGGTCATGGCCCTAGTATAATAATTGAGGCTTAAAGGGCTTGAAATAAATAATATAGATGGCCAGCATTGTTTTGTTTTGCTTTGCTTTGTTGAGGGCAGGGTGAGTGTTAAGCATTATGAGCAAGTAGACAAATATATTCACTGGGCTAGGGATACAACATGGTCTTAATTACTATATATAATCATGTATAAGTTGACCTGAAGGGCAGGTTTCGTGGTCAAAATTATGGATATGACCCATGGATAAGTTGAGACTCAACCTTCAGAGAGCAGAAAGTATCAGAATGGCTAAAAGGGTGCAGACATTTCTGGGCCCCATCACTATTTCCCCACTATTTCCTTCAAAACAATCTTTCTCCACTCTACTCAGTGCTTCCTTTTTAAATCAAAGTTAATGTAGAGAAATCCTTGACCAATTTGAAGAAGAACCAAAGATGGGAAGGGTTTTAGAATTTTTGGGAGCGGTCACCTGGAGTTTTGAGGTTTTGTGTCAACAGTATGCAGAATTCGTTTACCCTGTACTCTGCATCACCCACAGTGTCGCTTTCCTTATAACATAGGGGAAAATGCCACTACCTATCTTCCTACGTAGATGGCCACTCTGAATGATGCTCTTTCCTCATTACATGCATTTATGTGGCTTCTCCCCTGTGTGGATCCTGTGATGAGAACGTAGACTGTCACTCCGGCAATGCTCCGGCAATGCTCACCTCATTGCCGGCAATAAAAACATGGAAAGGCTCCCATGTTCTTTTTTTAAAAAATATATTTTTATTGGTTTTGTCATTTTGAATACAAATATATGGAAAACATTGGGTAGGGGGAGGGGGGTGTGGGAAAAGGGGGAGGTTGGGGGGGTCAGGGGTAGGGGGTTCGGGGGAGGTGTTATAACATACATCACAAACTAACACGAATTACATAAAAACAATTGACTTCCATTCGGATCGTAAGTGGATTTGTCTTTTCTCTTTCTTTTAAAAAAAAATTCTTTAGTGTGTTCTAGCTAATTTTCAAATCTTTCCTGTTTTTCCTTCTATGGTTTCTTATTTGGTTAAATACCTTCCTTGGCTATGTTTTAGCCTTTTGATCTTTTTTGTACATTTTTATTGGACTCCAGTCTTTTTCACTTCTAGGCCGGCCAGTATTTTTACTCAGGAAGAATGTTAGAGTGTCCATGTCTTTGATATCCATTAGTTTCTGGAGCCAGTCCTCTAGTTGCGGTATCTTGTTTGATTTCCATATCTTTGCAAATGCAACTCTTGCTGCCGTTGTCATGTAGATGAAGAGTTTCTCAGTATTCTTGTCTAGAACCCTGTCTCTGTCTGAAAGTCCTAATAGGTAGTATTCCGGTTTCATTGGGAATCTTGCTTTCAGGATGTTTTGTACAGTCTTGTGTATATCTCTCCAGTATTTTGTTGTGACTGAGCAGGACCACCACATGTGGAAGAAACTACCCACTTGTGTCTGA
Organism: Anolis apletophallus; assembly: GCA_030556195.1. NCBI lineage: Eukaryota > Metazoa > Chordata > Lepidosauria > Squamata > Anolidae > Anolis > Anolis apletophallus. Next base: position 89,419,253 of record JARBWK010000006.1, on the reverse strand, counting down.
CACTTCCAGCAGTTGAAATTGCTATTTTTGTACATCTTCCCGATTTTTTGGGGCGTGATATGCCAGCGATGAAACATTTTCAGCCAGTTCTCTTTTAGCTCTGTTGCATACGTATACTTTATTTTTTTGTTCCACATGAGCTGCCATTCATGTATTTTGATTTGTCGGCCGATGTTCCTGGCCCATTGGATCATACAGTTTTTTACTTCTTCCTCCTCCGTGGCCCACTCTAATAATTTGCTGTAGATCTTTGTAATGTTTTTTTGTCTGTTTTAATGAGTTTGTCCCAAAGGTCTTCTTCTGTGTGGAATCCCTCTTCTTTGTCTATATTAAATCTCTTCCTCAGTTGATGGTATTGGAGCCAGGTTGTATTTTCTAAAGTTTGTTTTAATTGTTCTTGAGTTATAAGCTCCAGGGTTCCTTCTGATCTTTTTAGCAGGTTTTTGTATGTGGGCCATGTGGTCCATCCCAGAAGTCTCCGATGCTCTGCCTCCATTGGGGATATCCAGAGTGGTATCTTGGTGTAAAAGCATTTTACGTATTTGTTCCAGACAAGCATGAGGGCCGATCTTACGAAGTGGTTTCCAAAGTTTTTCTCAACCGATGTTTTCTTGTACCACAAATAGGCATGCCAGCCGGCTCGTAAGTCAAAGCCCTCTAGTGTTAGTAGATGTTTGTTCCTTAGCGAGATCCATTCCTTCACCCACGTTAGGGCACATGCTTCGAAATATAAAGTAAAGTCCGGTAATCCAAATCCACCTCTGGATTTCTTGTCTATCATGATGTTGTGATTAATTCTTGGCCTCTTTCCGTTCCAGATGAATTTTGAGATTTCTTTTTTCCATGATTTGAACAAGCTCTTGTTTCTAATAATTGGAATGTTCTGGAAGAGGTACATGAGTTTGGGAAGGACATTTGTCTTGATCAGCGCTATTCTTCCTAGGAGGGATAGTTGTAGAAATCTCCAGTTGGCCAGGTCTTTTTGAATGGCTCTCCAGCTCTCTTCATAATTATTTTTCAATAATTGAGAATTTTTTGCTGTCAACCAGATTCCCAGGTATTTGATTTTTGAGTTTATAGTGATGCCGGAGGTTTTTTGGAGGAGTTCTTTTCTTTTACCTGATATGTTCTTTGTTAGTATTGTTGATTTTTTCTTGTTGATCTTAAGACCGGCCACTTGGCCATATTCCTCGATTTTTTTCATCCATGAACTGATGTTGTTAATCGGGTCCTCGATTATGCAAATTACATCGTCGGCATATGCCCGTATTTTATAGTTGTGGCTCTCTATTCGCATTCCTTTAGTCTCCTTGTCTTCCCTGATGGATTTTATTAGTATTTCCAGCGCCATTATATATATTAGGGGGGAGAGGGGGCATCCTTGACGAGTACCTTTGGTTATTTGGAATTCTTCTGTAAGAGCTCCGTTTACCTGTATTTTGGCTTTTTGATCTTTGTATATAGCTCTGATGGCGTTCTTCATTTGGTGGCCGATATCCATTTCCTCTAAAAGTAGTTTAAAGAAGTTCCAGTCAAGGTTATCCAATGCCTTCTCGGCATCGAGTGCTAACAGTGCCAGTTCCCTCTGTATATTGGTGTCATAGTATTCGATGGTATCCAATATTGTGCGGAGGTTGTCCTTCGTGCTTCTATTGGGTAGGAAGCCCGCTTGTTCCTCCCCTATCCATGTTGTGAGAACTTTTTTAAGTCTGGAGGCTAGAATACTGGTGAATAGTTTGTAATCCACGTTCAATAATGATATTGGCCTGAAGTCGTGTGGACCTGGGGCTTTCGAGTTTCCCTTTTGGATCAAGGTAATTATGGCCTCTGACCAGGTTAATGGGGTGTTTCCCCCGTTCATCACTATATTCATTATGTTTTTAAGGTGTGGTGTTATTTCTTCCCTCATGACTTTGTAAAAATCTGCGGAGAGACCGTCAGGGCCTGGAGATTTATTGGGGTCCAATTGGTTTATAGCCATGGTGATTTCTGCCTCTGTTATTTCCTTATTCAGGGATTCTCTTTCGTTCTCAGAGATTTTGGGGATTTTCTGTTCTGATAGGTATTTTGTGATGTCTTCCTCCCGTATTTGGTCTTTTGTATAGAGCTGTTTGTAAAATTCAAGGAATTTTGCTCGTATTTCTTCCTCTTTTGTATGTTCTTTCCCCTCAAATGATATTTTGGGAATGTGCTGTTGTTGCTGTTTCTTCTTGATCTTTCTTGATAGCCATTTCCCTGGCTTGTTTGCGTTCTCAAAACTGTATTGTTTTGTGAATTTGTATCGCTTTGCCATGTCTTCGAGTTCTAAGGAGTGTTTCTTTCTTTTGAGATTTGTTAGTGTCTTTATTATGTCTTGTTTCGTAGGGAATTTCTTCAGAGTTTTTTCCTTTGCTTCTATCTCCCTTGTTAGGTCTTTTATCTCCTTATCCTTTACTTTTGCCTTGGCACTGCTTTGTGAGATAAAGTGTCCTCTCATTACCGCCTTTAAGGTGTCCCAGACTATCTGTTGTTGAACATCTCCCGTGTCGTTGATCTCAAAGAATTCCTTTACTAATTCCTTGTTTTTCTTGATGTCTTTTTCAGTTTTTAGTAGATTCCCGTTTAATCTCCATCTCCTTCCTTTTTGTCTTGAATTTACTATAAGCTCTTGTGGACAGTGATCCGATATGTCTCTGGAGGTTATTTTTAAGTTTTCTATCTTGGGTATAAGAGAGTTTGAGGCCCACACCATGTCAATTCGTGACCACATTTTGTGGCGGTTTGAAAAGTATGTAAAATCCTTTTCGTCTGGGTAGAGGTATCTCCAAACGTCTTGCATGTCTAAATCTTCTTTTAGTTTGAGAAAGGTCTTTGGTAGGGTGCCATATTCTTTGGTGGTTGGGTTTTTTAGTTCAGATCTTTTATCCAATTCTGGGGTTATGACTCCGTTAAAGTCTCCGATAACCAAGAGGTTATCGTAGTCTATCTTTTGTATATTTTCTTTCAAGAATTTTATAAAGCTTGATTTTGCTCCATTCGGTGCGTATATGTTGCATATTAGTGTTTTTCCATCCATATTATTAATTAGGACTCCCACCACCCTACCCTCTGTGTCTTTGAATTTGAGTTCCGGATTGAATTCTTCCGCTACATAGGTGACCACCCCTCTCTTTTTTTTTCATATGAAGAGTAGTACTCCTTCCCCAGTTTCTTTTCTCTTAGGTGTGAGACGAATTTGTGATTAATGTGAGTCTCCTGGAGTGTTATTACTTGGTATTTGCCTTTTTTAATTTTCTGGAAGACTCGTTTTCTTTTATTTGGACTGTTTAGCCCATTCACGTTAAGAGAGTATACTTTCCATTGGTTGCCTCCCATCTTTTGAGTTATCTTCCTCCTTTTCATCCTCATCTTTCATATCCCCTTCTTAAAGTGAGTCTTCTTCTTCCTCTACTTCCTGGTCTCCTGATTTTCCTATTCCTGCCGCTGCTTCATCCATCTTTTGTTCCTCCTCTACCGGGGAGCGTACGCGGCGCCTTTTGTTTTTCTTATGTTTTCTAGGTGTAGAGTGATCCGAGGTTGGGGTGGCATTTTCTCTTTTTAATTGTTTGAGGAAGTCCCTCGCCTTATCTTCACTGGTGATCCAGTATTTCTTCTCCTTGTAGGTGGTCATTAGTCCCTCTTCTTTCTCCCACCTGAATCTTATATTTAATCTTTTCAGCTCTTCTGTTAGGAAGGAATATTTTTTCTGTCTATTCAGGGTGGTCGCCGGAAGTTCCTTTAAAATGATAACATTTCTCCCTTTATGTATTATAGGTTGTTTTTGTTGAAGAAGATTTTCTTTTTTTTGAAGTTTTCCACATCATATACATAAAATCGACATACTATCTAACTACTGGATTTGGGTAATGGTGTTGATTTTCTTAAGAAGTTCACTATGGTGTCTCTTGGTGTTTTATTTTCCCTTGAGTAATTACTTTGGACTCTGCAGGTTCTTTCAATCTCTTGCCCTACCTCCTCTTCCGGTCTTTCCAAAGCTGTCGCCAATAATTTTATAATTGTTATTTTTACATTTTCTTGTTCTTCCTCCACCAGGTTCCTGAGTCTCAGCTGTTTTTCCATGTCTTTTAGTTGGATTCGTTCCAGGGTTTTTTCCAGCCTCTCGGTTTTATTGTTTATCCCTTCTAGATCTTTTATCGCCTTATCTTGGGCTTTTTCCAGTTTTTTATTTTTTTCACCGAGGTCTGCTGTATCTTGGGTGACTTTCTTAAGATCTGATTTTATCTTATTCATGTCTTCTTTTAGTTCCTTTTTCATGTCATCCAGTTTATCCTGGGTTTTCTTTTGATCCTGTGTTTGATTTTCCATCATTTGTCTTAAGTCTCTTTGAGTCTCCAGTTGTGTCTCATTTAGTTTCTGAATCTCTCTCATTACGTCCTTCATGCTAAACTCTTCTGTTCCCGCTCCAGAACCTCTTCTAAAGGCCAATCTTATGTCTTTGAGATCTTTGTCTGTTTTGAGCTTTGATGCTGCCATATTGTCGTTCTGGTTCTGATTGGAAAGTAAGCGTTATAAGTTAAGTTATGCTCCTCACTGCTGTCTTCTCTCGTCTTGTCTCGTTTGTCCTTCTTGTTGTGGGTTGCGGTTCTTCCACGTGTATTGTGGTCCTCTCTGACCAGCCTTCTTGTCGTCTTGTAATCTTTAGGCAGTTCTGTTGCACTTGTGGATTTGGTATTCTTTTGGGGGTTGTATCCACCCCTTCCCCCTATGTATTTTCTTGGTAGGCCCTATTCAGGGTGTTCTGAATGTTTTGCACCGCCTTCTCTGTGTCTCTTCCCTGTGTTAGCTTTTACTTTGCCCTTCTTTAAAGTCTTTAAAGTGTTGTGTTGCATTCACCCTTAGTATAATTTTCCTTGGCTGCTCCTGTTTCTGCGGGGGTCTCCACTGCCTGTCTTGTGTTTTGTTTCCTTTCCGTTCCCCTTCTTTGCCTGTAGTCCCGTCCGTAGTAGAGCAAGGGAATGCTTTTGATTTTGATTTTTCCCCTCTTGGCGTGCTCTATTTGACCACTAGAGGGCTTATCCTCGGAGTCTTCTGAGGTCTCGCTCTCGCACTGATTGGACCCGGGAGTATGGGTTCTCACAGAGTTCCCGCGGGAGTGCTCACTTCTTTCCACGAATCTCGCTGTGTACTTCCGGCTTGAGCCTGTCGCTCGCCGGGTAAACACTGCCGGGAAAGTCCTTCTTGGTGAGGTCTCTCTACTGTGATGGTGCTTCTCAGGGGGGGGACCCGGGTTGCCCGTCTGGCACCTCTTTTTGATCTTTGGGCTTTAAGTTTGGGTCTTCCTGAGCCGCTCTCGCATTGCCCTGCCCGCCTATGGTGTCCTAATCTTTGTCCACCCTTTGGTTCCACCTTCGAGCCGAATATATCCTTTGAGAAACTTACATTTCTCCTCGCCGTCCTTCCTTCTCCTTGGCTTTTTGGTGAGCGGGGCTGGCAGTGAGTACGCCCGTAAAGAGCGCTTCCCCCTCAGACCCGTCTGCGTCTCCTCGGCTTGTTTGTCTCTGACCCCTTGTAACCGCCCTCTTGAGGACGGCGGTTTGGGGGGCCCGAGAAAGCCTTGAGGACCCTGCGTTCCCCCCGGCATCTATCCACCGAGGGAGGGGAGCTTGCGCTCTTACCCGACGAGTTTTGTGGGGTTGGAAGCGGGACAACCTGCTTTCCGTGCCTGCCGCCTTCACCGCTCGCCCGGAAGTCTCCCATGTTCTTGTCGGTCTCTCATGGGACGCTTTAAACATAGTTTGGGAACGAGTTCTGCTGAAAGTAGCCCCATGTTATTTGATGAGATCTGGCGGGCTCTACCCCTGAACTGTGGTGAAAGCATTGTACAAAGCGATGATACCCTTTCCCACCTAACTCCAAGATAGTAGGTAGTAAACTAGTATATAGTCTACTATCAGAAATTAACTGGATGAGGCTAAACAAATTGAAACTCAGTCCAGACAATTCAGGGGAATCAGTCTGAGCTGGATACAGTTATACTACCCCAGCAATCTCAAGCTTGCAGCTTGGACAAATTCCTAGACTCAAATCTGATCCTAAAGGCTCAGATTTCAGTGGTGTCAAAGGCCCCTTCCACACAGCTATAAAAAAATTCACATTAAACTGAATTATATGGCAGTGTGAACTCAGATAGTCCAGTTCAAAGTAAATATTGTGGATTATCTGCAATGATATTCTGGTTATATGGCTGCATGGAAGAGCCCAAAGACTGTGTTCTTAAGTTGAACTTGTATGTAAGTTGGAACAGACACATTTTTAAAGTGTAACTCCAGCCAAATCTCTCTCTCTCTCTCTCTCTCTCTCTCTCTCTCTCTCTCTCTCTCTCTGTGTGTGTGTGTGTGTGTGCTAGTGTTGGCTTTGGACAGCATAGGGAAGAGTTAAAACCCTTGTGGTGTTTATTTTGTTGTCTGCCACTTTTCAGAAGATTTCACCTCACTTCCACTCCCTGTGATAATTTGATTTTGAAAAATTTGGCTTGTTGTGGGAACAATGATTGATGATAAAAATTTCAGTTGAGACTAGGGATGTGCAATTCAGTCAAACCCTATTCTGTTTTTGGTATCTGGATTTTGGTGGACCCCAGATCTGTTTTTTGAGAGCCTTCCAAATTCGGTCAGGAAAAAAAATCAATTTTTTGGTCCAGTAACTAAAAGATCCAGAAAGATCTGGCCAATTGGCAGCAATGGGGAACTTGCGAGACTCTCTTTTTTCCTTGGATCTCTTCACACTAGCCATTAGTGGTGCCCACCTCACACCATCCAGGCTTCCCTCTCACCTCTCTATCGTTTTTATTTTTGTAATTGTTTTTATTTTTGTAAAATAACATTTTAACTAAATGTTAATTTTTAATTATTATAAACCATCTTGAGAGTCAATGTGAGTATTGGTATTTATTCTTTTTTGAGCTTAAACAGTGAAGATAATATTGACATAACAGACTACTCTGCAACCCACTGCAACGTACTGAAGTAAATCCTGTTACATACTGTTTTATATTATTCCATACTCCTTGCTTTCAAACAGCAGTTAGTTTTCTTTCAGCTCTCAATTGCCATCTGGAGAAGGTTGTAATTGCTATCCGGATGAGGTTTAAATCACTATTTGGAGGTTTGAGTATTGGACTCTTAAGCCCCTTTCACGCAGCTGTATAAAATCCACATTGAACTGGATTATATGGCAGTGTGGACTTAGATAACTCATATCAAAGCATATATTGTGGATTATCTGCCTTGATATTCTAGGTTATAGGGCTGTGTGGAAGGGCCCTTGGAGACCACAGTTGGATCATCATTCAGTTATGGAAACCTAAGGCCCTTCCACACAGTGCTATATTCCAGAATATCAAGGCAGAAAATCCCACATTATCTGAGTGCAGAATCAGATAATCCAGTTAAAAGCAGATATTGTGGGATTTTCTGCCTTGATATTCTGGAATATAGTGCTGTGTGGAAGGGCTCTTATGGGTGTTAGTGTTGCTATAAATCAAAAACAACATAAAGGCATTCAACAGCAAAGTTAACTTGGTTCATGTGGTGTGAGAAACATGGGGGATAAAATGAACAAATAATGAAATAAATGTTTGTTGTTGCAAATGAAATTTCTGATAGACCTACATCTTCTTTGCACAATGAAAAACATACAAAGTCTCTTGCTGAACCAAACCACTGATCTCATTAGGTGCTCAGCAAAGCATCAATAATATTGTGTATATATTATAGCAATAATTTCTATTGATGTTTCATTTTCTCCATACTCTCTGTCAAGTTCATTTTGGGTAAAGTGTTCCTTGTTTATTGTTTGGCCTTATTACAAAATATAATGAACCCAACTTTAACCGTGGAAGTAATGTGCTTTCCCCATATGCTCTGATACATTTTCCACTCGGATTAAGAAAAATTAGCTCTGGGGAAAGTCAAACAAGGCTCATTTGGATGAGATCTGAAAAATGAAGGGAAATAATGAATGCTTTCGTTTTGCCAATTTTGGAATGTGCCAGACATCTTTTCTTTCCTCTAGCTGTCTAGATAACGATTCAGTGGCAGGATGGCAAAAGCTAACTCACTTGAGAGTGATTAGATGAAGACCTTTCCATATGAAAAGTTAGCAGACCAGATGGCCTTCTACTTTTGGATAAGTCTCCTATTTTTTTCAGTGCAACAATGCTCCAGTTAAGCTTATACGGTGATGTGAACTGGTATTATTTTCCTTGGAACCAAGACAAATGAAACCACATCAATTGAAAGCAAATTAAAATCTGGTTCATGACAGATTTATTTAAAAAATAAGATACTCTGTAAAAGACTATGCTTCCTTTTCACAAATTATTTACATAGAATTATTTACATTTTATGACACAAATCCAAAAATTGATTTATAAGGCAAGGTTCAGGAAACGACTGGGTACACCAGCCCCAGATGGGGGACTGTGGTGTGTGTGGCACATGACAAGGCAGATGGAAGGTATATTTTCATGTGTACCATACAAAGTTGACAGAAAAGCTTCTGTCAGAATGCATCTGATCTTGATCCCCATCTGTCAAAAGACACATGTGCCATTCCTCATTCAGAAGCAAAAAATGGAAAGTTAAGTCTCAAAAATTAGTTACAATGATAGTTTCAAGGCCCAGGCACAGCTGTGAATTACCACTAAAAGTTTCAATTTCAAACATAATTTTGCTTTTCAATAGTTACTAATGGTCATTCCACACAGCCATATAACCCAGAATATCAACCCAGATAACCCACAATATCTGTTTTGAACTGGATTATCTTAGCCAACACTGCCTTATAATCCAGTTCGATGTGGATTTTATACAGCTGTGTAGAAGGGACCTTAGTGGTTACTTTGAAAATATGAATAAAACACCTTGTGTTGTTAATCCAATCAACCTCAGGGTTGCCTCAAGACCCACACCAGCAGCACAAGTCAGCTGAGAACTATTTAGTGAGGTCACACTCCCAGAACTTTAAAAATAACAAATCACTTGCAGCCCAGCTACACCGCAAAATGAGTTGAGCCTTATACAATGTAATCTTGGCAAGATGCCATTGTTTCATAACTTCATTATATCTTCAATATTGGAAAAGTAAAGTACTGTAATTAACTATTTGCTGGAAACCAGTTTCTTCCAACCCCTGAGGTGTTGGACATGTAGCTATTACTGAATTAAGGTGTCCAATAAACAACAACAGCAACAATTTTATTACCCATCTCTCCTTGTGGTTCAAAGGACCTAAACAGTTGATAGTGAAGATCCTGAGTCATGTTTGCATTTGTTTGGTCCAAAAAAATCTGCAAAAACCTAGACTGTTTATCAGCCAAATAATAGTCAAGTACTGTATTTATTTTAAAAAAGAAAAACAAAATGAAGGATGGAAAATTAAGCTGATAACTACACTATGTTAATCTTCCAGATTCCAATCTATGCTAAAGCTTTATAGAATTTTTTTGTTGCTGTTTCCCAGATTGCCTCCTTTGTGTTTTCAATTTGGATACACATTTCTCATTTGTCTATGTGAACTTTTTCCCATGCTGCCTCAAATGTGTTGCCTTATTTTTCAGATTCCCATCCCAGTTCTTCATGTTTTAAGATCTTTATCAGTCATCTTCTACTAGGTCTCAGTTTATTTCCCCCTCAGATCTGCTTTTTCTCTCCTCTTGTTGCACACTGATGTCTAGTAAAGACTTGCTTTTCTGTTTTTCATATTTAATATTTACGGGAAGGGATGAATATTTAAAAGCCTGTAGTGCCACTGGGCCCATTGCTCTCACAGCTAACAATGTAAAAGCCAATGTATTTTGCATTAGAAGCACCAGAGACATAGTAAGCTGTTTGCCAGAGATTTGAACTCTACTGAACAAGCCCCTGGAAGGCAAACTCACTTGGAAAAGCTTGTGAATATCCTGCTGATGTTTCACTCGCCAGATAGAAGATAAAAAGCAAACTTGAAAGCTGCCAGTCTCTCTCCATATATCTCAAACCTGATTTCAAGCACCATGCAAGGAACAATGTGAAGCGTATTCAGGCCATCCTTGTCAGTTTTGAGAGGTGTTTCAACTCTGTTTAAATACTATGTATCTGAAGAATACTCAGATTTTTTTCGTCTTCAACAAGGAAAGCTGTCTCAATACATTGAGACATCCTATTGAGGATGTCAGTCATTGCAACAACAAAAAAGCTGCTGTAAAAGATCGAAATTAGCTGCATTTTTCAGCAGCATCAATAGCAAAATAAAGTTGTAATTTGCATAAAAGCAAGTTTGTACAATTGGCGCTTCACATTTTTGAGTTTGACTTTTGCAGATTTGATTACAATTATCTCTGTAGGAATTGCTACATGGAGTTGCGATGGACATAGAGATTCAAAGAAAGGAATTCTCTCAGGTTTAAAAAAATTGCCTTTTTTCAGATTTGTATTTTTCCACTTTTTGGAAAGATCATATGCCACTAATCCCAGTGAATGTGGAAGTCTGACTGTATTTTGCATTTAAGACTTTACTGTATTGCAAAATGTTTGATGATTTCAATTAATATAAAAGAAAATATGAATTTTGCAATTAGAAGCCCAGGTTTGTGTATTCTGGAAGGGAGTGAACTTTCTAATGACCAAACCAGTTCAGGCTGCATTTTGCAACAGCTGAGTTCCAACACATTGATTTCATATCTACAACTCCCCGCCCCCAAACAAACAAAGAAAGGTTAGCAAACAATATGGAAATAGTGAACCAAGAGGGAAAATTCCCATAACTTCCTGGAATTAGCATTGAAACTATACTGTTTTGTGATTTTTTTTTAAAGGAAGAGAACTGGGTGAAAGAGGACACTTATGGCTTTGCAGCTAGAGCTCCCCCTGTGTCTAAAATGAAAGCCCCCCCACCACACTTTTAAAAAAAGTAACAAAGAAATGAGTTGAATGCTTATTCGGAATGAATATAGGACAACATTGTGTGATGGTAAACAATTCCGTTTGTGGTCGGAGGGGTTACAACTCAAATTATGAGCCTCATGTGATAATCTTCTAAATATTCAAATTATTTAGAGTAGTTATTTCCTTTCTGCTTCAAAATAATCCAAGCTACTGGGCTATGCAGTGGGGCTATGTTGTGTTGTTCTGTACTTTCAGATCATTTCTGACTTATGGCTGCCCTAATATGAACCTATCGCAGGTTTTTCTTGGCAGATTTTGTTGAGAGGAGGATTTCCTATCTTCATCTGAGGCTGAGACAGTTTATCCAAGGCCACACAGTGGATTTTCATGGGTGTGTGGAGATTCAAACCCTGGGAGCAGTGCCCTAGTCCAAAAACTCAAATCATTGCACCACATTGGGTCTTAAGGCTGCATGCACACTGTGAAATCCAAAAATATTCATAATTGTAATACCACAGTTATGATTGTTACAACAGTTACATTTGTTACGACACAAAAGAAACACATTATCCCTAGTCACCTTACAATCACAACCATCATTATTATTTATTATTTATTTATGACATTTATATGCCACCCTTCTCATCCCGAAGGGGGCTCGGAGTGGCTTACAAGTCATATCTACATTAAAACATACTATATTATTAGTATAATTCTAATACATCATTCATAATATTAGTATTATATAATATTATATTGTTGCTGGGGGAGGAGCTCTGATGTTGCAAGACACAAGATGGAACTGTCTTCTCTGCTCCCTTCTTCACTGTGTCCCCAGAGCGGCCGTTGGTGGTGGGGGAAGGGCTCCGAAGCCGCAGGAGACAAGGTGGAACTGTCTTCTCTGCTCCCTTCTTCACTCTGGTCCCAGAGTACCCATTGGTGAATCACTGCTTCTGAATTCTGCTCACATGTACCAACATCTCTAGAACTAGTCTTGTAACAAGGATTTTAAACATATGGATTTTGACATATATCACCACTTTCGTTATTTTTTTCCCAGTACTTGCATTCCAGCTAATATACTGGACCTGATCCACAGGTCCTCATGTGAAACAGCCTTGCCATTATATATGTACCATGACTTACAGTAATTATTAGCTATTTCTAATGTTTTTTCATGTACCTCAGGCACTGCTACTCTAATCTCTGTTTGACCTATGGTGGGGTTTTCATAATAATGATAAGAAATAGTTTGAAGTGTTTTGAAGGAGTTGAAAAAGAGAGAATTGCTCATCAAGGGTAGATTCCCTCCCACCAAGTACAAGTTAATTCCCACTGGGTTAAAAAGCTTCTGCTCATTGAATCTAACTTGTATCCTGCAGTGGGATAATATGTAGGTTTTTATAAACTCTTGTGGATCTAATTTGCACTTGGAATGAAATATCCTGCTTTCCAGATAGAGTTGGTGTTGCTTTATGTTTGACTTCTTGATGGAACAAATAATAAGTATGACTGCTGATAAATGTCACTGTAGAATTTATTTCCTTTCCAATATCAAATCGTCTAGAATATTTCCCCACCAACAATTGGCTAGAATTTTAAACGTAATTCATTTGAAGGATGGGTAGACAATCTATTTCAAATGTTTGGATGCTATCCTTTAGCACAGCAATCAAATCCTCTAGAATATTTTAACTACAAACAATTGGCTAGAATTTTAAAATGTAGTTAATTTGAATAATAGATAGGCAAACTAGCTCAAATGTTTGAATGTTTTTCTTCAGCACAGCAATTTCCAAAGTGGGGTTGATCTACATGACAAAAGCACTTCATGGAACTTGCTTGAAATAACATCCCAAATGTATGTCATCTCCTGATCTATAGCTCATAGAATACCACACAAATTAAGCTGATATTTTTGATGTCAATGAAAGATTTGTTAGTGGTGCCATGGGAATGCTTTCTACTATGGAGTCCTATAATAAGCCCTTTAGACATTGCAGATGCCTCCTAAAAGGATTACAACTTATAAACCATGACTTTGCACCTGTTGAAACTACTTCGTTTTTACATATATATTATATACCAATAAATCTTTCTGTTCTTTTCCTATGCCCTCCAATGCATTGTTCTAGATTTCTGGTTCAGAAGAGCAATTCACAGGCAGAAAACCTATGTAAGATCAGTCAAAATCCTGTGGAATGTTATGAAATTACTCCTTGTAAGACCTTAGCTCGAAACCTCATGGTGAGTTTTTTCAATGATCAGGATGTCTGACTATTGTAAGACCTCCTGCCTGACCCACTGCTGAAAAGGAACTTGAAAAGACATCCTTTACTTACCCGAGCTCCCACCCTCCACATTCAGTGTTGAGTACTTTGATTTAAAATTCCTTCTCAATCTGTGGGTCACAGGACTGGCTATAGACATTTGGTCCTGAAGGTGAAACACAAGATGGTGTTTAGCTGTACAGAGGCCAAGCAGACTACTAGATAAATCCCATTTCAACTTTTTTTGCCACCATAACTGATGGCAGATGGCTAACTCTGATGAATTCAGGCAAGGCATATAGCACATACAGGTCTGTTCTTTAACACTTCATTGTCACTCATTCTCCATTCCATCTGCTGCTGTTCATTGCCCAATTTCTGCAGTAATGTAGGCTCAGCTAGCAGCTGAAATGTCAAACTTTAGCACTCTTTAGCACTTCCATATGGTTTGATAAATGAAAAGAAAACTTTAGCATAGATCATAATTATTAACCAAAAAACTACTTGACCACATGGGTGCCCAGATGCTGTAATGGTTAGAGTGTTGGATTAAGGCAATGAAGAGTGAGGACTCCTATCTTCAAGGGTACTAAAACTGTCTAGATTATTTTGAACCAGTCACGCTCTGTTAGCCTGACCTACCTCACTGGAACCTTGAGGTCATGAGGTAGAGAAAAGGGACAACATATTGCTTTGAACAATTCTGGAGGAAAACTAAAGTATACAGGCAGTCCCTGAGTTACAAACATCCAGCTTACAAACAACTCATAGGACCCCTTCATATGGGGCATTTTTGCCCTCTTTTCCTTCTTTTAATTTCAGCAAGGACAACACATGGAGTCCCTGCCCACATTCCTCTCAAAGTGGAGGGAAGTTCTGAAAGGCACTTTCCCCTCTACTACAGGAAGGAAAGTGTAGTTTGGGTAGCTCCAACAGAGCTACTTGCATTTTCCCTTCAATTTTCCTGTGTGATGGCAGAAAGTGTGGTGGAACAATGTGCATTGCCATGTGTTGCCGCCCTTTTTGCCATCTGATAGGGGTGGATGGGTGCCAAAGCACTCTCTTCTGTCCCCTCTATGTGATGAGGGGAGGAGGGAGGGTGAGTGTAGTGCCATGAGCCACCCCATGCACCTTCCCTTTTGCTGGTGATTGCCAGTGCAACAACATGGTCCAAAAGGACAATGTGAAGAGGTCTTTAGTTAAGAATTGGGTGAGATGCCAGGAAGTGAGAGGAAGTGAAATTCACTCTTGAAAGTGTTGTCATGAGAAAAAGGTGTCTCCACTGAAGCTTTCTCACCGTTCCTTGTTTTCTCAACAAGCCACATTATTTTAAATCCACTTATCACAGGGACAGAAAATGTGGTGAAATCTTCTGAACGGGGGCACAGACAGCAAAACAAGCATCAAAGAGTTGCTAACCTTCTCTATGATATGGCTGGAGTTACACTTAAAATGTGCCTGTTCTGACTTACATATAAATTCAACTTAGGAACAAATCTACAGAACCTATCTTGTGCGTAACTTGGAGACTGCTAGTATATACATCAAAAACATACTGAAGCCAAATTGTTCTAGTGTCCACTGAAGAATTCATATGCTTTCATTACAAACAGTTTGAAAAATTAGTACACAAATCAACCACTCATCTTTCCCCCACTACCACTACTTTTTAAGCTAAAATTCTATTTGCATCGCTATTGAGCCGAAAGACATCTCTTTGCACAAAGTGTGCATCTACACTATAGTTTAATACAGTTTAATACCACCATGGCTCAATGCTAGGGGATCATGGATGTTGTGTTTTTACAAGGTATTTTCTTTATCTTGTAAAATACAGCCGTTTTCATTACTCTTTTCAGTCAAAGAGTACTGCTGGCTACCCAAACAACGTAGCCAAGATTCCATAGCATTGAACCTTGACAGATAAAGTAGTTCTAAACTACATTAATTCTACCGTGTTAGAGCCAGTAATGGAAAGATTTTGTCCAAATCAGTATTTGTGCTTATTTTACACTCTTTTCTTCAATAAGTAATCTTGATTAACCATCACCTGAAATACTAATTAGGCACTGAGATAATAAGGCAATGTCATCACTGTAAGAACTGCAACTGAGAAGAAACTTCCCAATGGTGTCTGAATAATGTCTGAAAATTCCCTTAGTTGTTTTCCAGTTTTGTAAACACCTTGTCCATCTGAATTGTGCAGCCTGTAGTACAATACAGTGACATGCTTGCATGGATATCTATAATTAAAGCAATGTAAGTATTTCTATAATGGGGTTATTATTTTTCAAGGGCTGCTGCCATCGTAATAGCTTTCAGGATGCATGTTCTTCTTCAGTAGTAAATTCCTATGACTTGTTTGTGTGTTGGGGAGGGGGAGTTTGTTTTAATGTGGCTTCTCCTATTTTTGAAATTGCATGAATGGAACATTAAAGAGCTTGGTCTACTCTATGCTTGTTTATATTCCCCCCATAAAACTCAATAATGCATTTGTTTATGAAAATGGAATATGGAGGACAATTAGTCCATAATGTGAGCATAAAGAAAAATATGTTCAAGATTTTTGAGGTTACAACAGCTGCTGTGCATTTACAGTAACCTTGGTTCTAACTAATTTGAAAGTGACTGTTTTGATGATACATTATACTGATGTAAATACAATTTCAGATAGTGCACACTATAAACAACTCATTTTCACCAAGGTCAATGCCTATACACTAAAGCACTTTTTAAGACAATCACGTGGAGTTCTCCTTGTACTAGTCACAAAATGCAGCTTGCAAAGAAATACTATTAGATCATCACTCCTTAAATAAATGCAGGATGTTGTTGCATTACTTGAGCAGCAATAGTATTAGAACTGTTTATTGATGTCAATGAAGCCTCTATTACAGATACATGAATAAAACTATGATGTTCATTTTCTTGTTAAAGTTGGATATTAATACTTTTGCAAATGAAATCAAGACTAAAGAGATTTCTACTGGAGCAGCACAATAACAAAAAAATATGCAGTAGTGACACTTTCTCAAAGGTTGCCCCCATATGATCCAGAGTGCAGCCAAATTGCTCCATAAGCATGCACCCAGATCTGACTTGGTGGATGGAGAACTAATTGTTTTATGTAATGGATGAGTGCATTTTACTACCCAGCACTGAGTTACAGTGTACCCACCCTGGCATCAATGTTAAAAGTGTATACTATTTTAAAAGTGCCCATTATTATTGAACTTCACATTCCTAATCCTGTTTCAGAGATGAAACACACTTGTCTTCCAACCCCCCGAAATAACGAGACAGACGCCAATATATATGGTTTCAAATTTGGGCAACTTTTATTAAATAGTTACCTATTTAACTTGTAACTCAACTAACTTTTTGGTGTCAGTTCAACTTGGTGTGTGTAAGCTGAGGTAGCGTCTCCTAAAGTCTACCCCTCAGCTATTCAGGCGTACTACCTGGGTCCCCTGTAGATTTCAACCCGGGCAACCCGGAAGGGAAACATCAGGAGAAATCTCTCTCAATTTTTGAGACTAGACTCTCCTCGCTCCTGGGACATTCACCATCACCTCACCCCTAAAATTAACCGTCTAGGTGAGTGTTTGCATAATGCCCCACACCTTTAAGGGCTGCCTTAAGTGTATACAAACCTTTGAATAACTAAACTATTTACGCTTAGCTAGTTTACTAGCCAACCATTCCATCTAAGCCCCTAATAGACAGTATAGGATAGGCAAAACCCTAGCGGGCGAATTCCTATCCGATCCCCAAATGTTAAACCATTTGAGCGATCATTATTATACTATCCATGGGCAGGAGTGGTGGGCGATGTCCTGATGCAGAATGAGGGAGAAGGGGCTGGCACCACACTATGCCAGCCCATCCTCCTTTCCAGCAAATTCTGCAAAATTAACCAATCTCTTCTCCGAGGGGAGGAGACAAAATTGCTCCACCATCCAACAAGTTGGAGGGCGAAGTGTATTATTCATACCGGAGAATGTTTTCAAAACACAAGACACTCCAAACATAGCAGCAGCCATTAAATAAAGTTTAACGCAGGTTGAGCATCCCTTTGGAAACCCCAAATAATTCAGAATCATCCATATGGGTATTGATTAGTAACACATTTGCTTTCTGAAGTTGCATTGCACAAACTTTGTTTCATGCAGAATGTTAATAAATAATCTTGTGTAAAATTGTATTCATGTTACACACTGTAGGCCATATTTTTCCGATGGCCTACAGTGTGCCTGCCCACATCCCAGTAGACCTGCTGGCCATGCCCCACTGAACTTCCGATTCAGTTTTGTGAACACATAAGAAAAATGGCATTAAGCAGCACGTATTTATGAAGAAAGTGAACTATAGGCTCATACTCTTTTCTGATGCCAATCCTAATGTGACTTTAACAAATGTAAACTCCGTTTTCCTGCTACACACTGCCATAGAATGGTTTTAAGAGGTTGCATTGCCCAACTTCTTCCCTAAGGCCCTTGTGTGAGCGTGATATCCTTATTCCTTTCCTGTGCCACTTGGAATGAACAGTTTGGTCCTCCATTACTTTTTTCCTTGGAACTGTCAGTGACAGCGAACAGCCAAAGGCCAGCTTCCTGCCAAATTTTAAATGAGTCTCTGTCTTAGATGCCTGGACATTCCTTACCAGCCACGGTCCCATGCTCACGCAGCTTATTTTTAAAAGTTTGTCATGATTTTAAAATCTAATTAGATTTTCCTTGTTCCATACTGGTTTTTATCCCCTTCACTGGTTTGCTTGATTTCTTCAAAATCCTTATTTCCCCATGCTCTGTGTCTGCCAATTATATTGTTTATACATAATGGTAGGACCTTTCCTAGTTTTAGCCATTTATGTTAGAAATGTCCTGTAATTCACTAGCATTCTTCATCTCATTTATATTTCATTTTGGGACAAACCGGGCTTTCCACATTCAATGCAAAAGAAATACTAAGATTTTGTAAAGGTGTAGGATTTCCATTTTGCATGCTGGTGGTTACCTGTGTCTGCTGAGTGCAAAAAGGATTGCCCATTAGGGCAAACTCTTGCTTAAGACTTTGCTTAAGACTTTCCAGGGTCTGGGTTTCTGTACCGGAGAATGTTTTTAGCAGCAGCCAGGCATTCTCATCCTTGATGTTTCACCCAGGCATCTGATGTTTCACCCACATCTATGGCAGGCATCCTCAGAGGTTGTAAGGCTTGTTGGAAACAAGTCAAGTGGGATATATATATGTGTGTGTGTGTGTGTGTGTGTGTGTGTGTAATAATGTCCAGGGTGGGAGAAAGAACTTTTCTTTGTTTGAGACAAGTGTGAATGCAATTGATCACCTTGGTTAGCATTACATAGCCTTGCAACTTCAAAGTTTGGCTGCTTCCTGGCTTGACTGCTTCCTGCCTGGGGGAATCCTTTGTTGGGAGGTGATTAGCTGGCCCTGATTGTTTCTTGTATGGAATTCCCTGTTTTCGAGTGTTGTTCTTTCTTTCCTGTTCTGATTTTATAGTGTTTTAATACTGGTGGTCAGGTTCTGTTCATTTTCATGGTTTCCTCCTTTCTGTTGAAATTGTCCACATGCTTGTGGATTTGAATGGCTTCTCTATGTAGTCTAACATGGTAGTTGTTAGAGTGGTCCAGCATTTCCGTGTGATATGCTGTGACCGGGTCTCTTTTTGTTTGTTTTTAGGAGAGTCCTGTTTGCTGGTATCAACTCTTTCTCATCTCACTCTTTCTCATCTCATTCGACATGCTAACTGCTATACAGTCCCAGTGGTTGCTTGTGGGTCCCATGCCAAGGCAGTGCCATCTTATTGATATTGCCAAGTGGCCCCACAAGCATAGGAGTCCCATGCTAATCTGTGCACAGATCAGAATTTAACATTAATTTTCTGATCACCTACCTCAACATTCAAATCTTTTAGTAACTCTATAGAACAAGAAAAATTATAACTTGTAGCAGAGAACTTGGCATGTCTGCATTCATGAGATAAATTTTACTGTTGTGCAGTGTTATGGAAGCAGAAGAGGAAATGAGCTGCAAAGGAGAAAGCACCGATTTTGTTGAAGGTAAAAATAAAAATAAGTTTATTTTATAGATAATTTACAGTTTTATTCCTGTGAGTGGTTATTTAGACAGAACCCAGTGCACTGCTTTGCCTGGGGGCATATAATGCTGTTAAGACAGCCCTGTGCCAATGAGATTGTGAGTCTAATCCAGATTCTGACCAAGGCTTTAAAGTAACCACCGAAGTGCTGAATTCTGTGTAAATGGGTGCAGGACATTAAATAGCTTCTTTAAAATGAATCAAAATGTGGCATTGTTCTAGAAAAGATAACCAAACAATCAAATATGAGAGTTATAGTAGCAATACAAACTTTAACAACCCTGATATATATTAGAAATTAGGCTCTGCCAAGAACTGAAGGTTCAACAAATTCATCACTTGGTTCCTAGACAATTTCATTGTCCAGAAGATAAAGAAGGAACAACTGGATCTATTATTCTGGACCTGATTCTAACTTAACAGGAAAAACCTGTCCAATAGAGTGGATGTAGTGGGAGTCCTGGGCAGGACAGACCATGTCCTCAAGAGATTTCTCATAAAGAGGAGAAGAGGAGCCAAATGTAGCCAGATGTCTGGACTTCAAGAAGCTTAAGAATATACTGGGTGAGATCTATTAAAAGAAATGCTTAGAGGAAAAGTTCATGATGCATTGGGATTTTAGAGGCATTAAAGGCACAAATGCAAACAATCTGAATGAGTGAGAAAAGTAGAAGATCACTACTAAAGAAACCAGAACAGATGTAAAAATACCTTTCAGATGAGTTGAGATTTTGCAGTTAATTAAACAAATAGCTAGTTCTTATAGACAGAATGTCAGAAAATCTAAAACCTAGAAGACAAAGTCAAAACCTGGCTTTGTGAGCAGGCTTTCTCAAATGCAATGTAGCAGATAACTTCTTGACCTCGGAACGACTGGACAATTGTGATCGGATAATGATTTTTGTAATGAGATGCGAAGGATTTATGCTTTTATTGATTTTATTGCTTATGGAATTTTATGTATGTTATATGCTTTTAACTGTTTTTATATTATTGTGGCATCGAATTGGTGCCGTTTTGTAAACTGCCCTGAGTCGTCCTCAGGCTGAGAAGGGCAGTATAGAAATATAGTAAATAAATAAATAAATAAATAAATTCAGTCTTGCTAGGGATTAAAATAATAAAAGGGATTTGGTTTTAGGGTGATTGGGGGTATCTTTAAAATCAGAACAAGGAGATGATATAACCATTTTGTGGAGAATATAGTAAGATGTTAACTGGAGACAGAGAGAAAGCAGAGCTGCCTGGCACCTACTTTGAATCAGTATTCTTTCAAAAAGGAAGTAATGCCCAAGCTGATGCAGATCAAAAAAATGACAAATGTAAGATATTACATTTGGTCAGGAAAAACGAAATACACAAATGTAGGATGGGTGACACCTGACTTGACAATAAGTGCATGTTTAAAGGGTCTAGGACTCTTACTAACCCATAAGCTAAACATGAGTCAACAGTGTGATACAATGGGAAAAATAGCCAATGCACGATAATAATAGATTGAATAATAATAATAATAATAGATTGAATCAACAGGAGAATCTGCTTGGGTAAGATTTCACCTAGATTCTGGGTACAGTTCAGTCTGCTAGTAATATTTCCCCTCCCCACCTTTCTTTCTCTCTCATTTCCATAATTTGCTGATTCTGGAGAAATTAATGAGCTAGGTTTTTGTTCCATTTTGCCTCTTAGGAGCTCATCACATGGACAGCAGGGAGATCTGTAGGGCAACAGGGCAAATCTGTTGCCCAGCATGCTGCATCGCCTGCACTACCTGCTTGCTCATCACACACCAGAAAGTGTACCTCCCATGTTGCCCCAGTGATTTTCTATCTGGGACAGGAGGGCTGGTCTATCTGGGACAGCCTCCTGTGGCCAGAATTCCCCTTAATAGAACATTTCGCCAACGCAACCAGCACAGAGTCTCACCAGAAATAGATGTGTGTCATGTGATCAGATCCACCCAGCTCCATGCTGTCTGCATGAGAAAAATGTTCTACAACAAGGATTTTTCCCTATATGAAAAGGTCCTTTGTGAAGGTTAGGTCTGCCTTCTCAGGCCATAGGTCTATACTGTAGAATACAGACAGGTTTTAATTAACTAAAATTGATTAACCCATGTGAAAAACAAAATAATCCTGAGATGCATCACCCAAAGTTCTATTTCTTATCCAGGCAAGTTTTACATATCTTGGTTTCACATTCTTTGAGGTATGGCACAATAAAAGAAACACATTGTCGTGTATTTAGAATGTTGTACTTTCCATTCTAATAGTTCTTTTTCAACAAGAAAAATGAACAATATATTTCATCCAAATGTTTCATTTTGACTATTTTGGCTTTGTCTCCAGTAATTGAATCTATATTTTTTTTGCAACTGGGCCAATTTTACTTTAAAGTTGTTGTTTCATTAAAAAGAAAAAGGAAAGAAAAGGAAAGGAAAGAAAAAGAAAATAAAGAAAAGAACATGACCTTTGCATCATTAGCCAATCATTCATTACTTGATTTTCCCTCTGTTTTTTATACATCTACTTACACAAAAACACCATCCTTCAGGGATGAATAGCTGGTTGGTAGAATTCAAGAGTGACATCTTACAGTCTTAAAACATATTGCCTCAGGTCACTTTTAAAAAAATGACAGCACACAATCCTTGTTCAATATTGACTTTGTCTTTGCCCCCCTCGCCCGCCCCCCACACACAATTTTTGCTGTTGTGCTAGTTTCCACTTTATGTACTGCAAAGACACTGGCTCTGCCTTCCAGGCACCTGCAGCATTGTTTTTTTTACAAGCCTGCAGATTCACAAAGCTCTTCAATCATCACCAGCTCACTGAAGTTCTCAGCCACTTATCAGTTGGATCACAACTTTAGCTTTGCAGAAGAAAGAGTGAGGACAAAAGAAAGATTCTTCCCCCTTCTCATTTATTCTTGTCTTTATGCTGCACATTCATTGCGCTCTTTGTGCTTGCATAAATATATTTTATGGGATCTAGTCACCCCAAATATCTTAGACAGTTTCATCAAAGGTAGATAGTGTATATCATCAGGTTCTGAAAATTGCTGGGAGTGGAGGAGGATTCAACCCCTGTGGTTGGGACTGAATAGAAAGTGCCTCATCCAAAATGCATATCCTATTCATAGTGTGTGGATTTACAGGGCAGTGATTTTATAGGGGAGAACCTTTCTTTAAAAAATTGTTGTTTCAGTAAATAATTATTTTTCCTGGGCAAAAAATTGTATAGCCCTTTAGACATCAAACCTTTTTATCTTGGCACTTATACAAAGTAATTGAATGATAGAATCTTTATTGATTTCTCCCTCTTGCTTTCCTTCTGGGCTTGTCTACACTTGCCTTATACCAAAAGTGGACCAGAAGTGACTCCTGGAGTTACTTATTTATTTATTTACAGTATTTATATTCTGCCCTTCTCACCCCGAAGGGGGCTCAGGGCGGATCACAGAACATACATATGCGGCAAACTTTCAATGCCATTTTTAAACACAAGTAGACAGACAATTATACAAAGATTAGATGTGTGCATTAGGCTTGGGTTAGAATCCTAAAATCGCAATTCTAAAATCAAATGGGGGGGGGGATTATTTTTTTGATTAGTATATTAAAGACTTACAAAAATTTTTGCAAAAAGTGCTAAAATGTAACTTAAGTACTAACGAAATTCTAAAGTGGTTCTAAAGTAGGAAAAGCAGGGAAACAGTTAAAAATCAAGGGGGGAACATTCCCCTTCACCTCTGCAGTGCAATTAAGTGGAGCTGTAGATGTATACCATAAATATAAGAGGTAGTAGCTACTAGCTCTCAGGACAATTGTGAAAGTGAAGTACGATTCTCCCCCCCCCCCTTATTATTTCCCCTTTCCCTCCTTTCTTCCTTCTCTACCCTCTTCTTTCATTCCTTCCTTTGCTCTTTGGTTCCCCATCCCTTCTTTTCTCTTCTTCGCCCCTCTTTCCCCCATGCTCGCCGGCGCCTCGCTCACCCCCTCGCCTCTCTCTGGCCTCGATCCATGGATCGAGGCTAGAGAGAGGCAGAAGATGCGCGGGCCCCTTTCCCCCTAAAAATAAGCCGGCCCAAGCCTGGGTCGGCTTATATTTTAGCTGGAAAGAGGCCCTGCGCGCCTCTCGGCCACTCTCTAGCCTCGATCCATGGATCGAGGCTAGAGAGAGGCAGAGAGGCGCGGGGCCCCTTTCCAGCTAAAATATAAGCCGACCCAGGCTTGGGCCGGCTTATTTTTTAGGGGAAAGGGGCCCTCGCTCACCCAGCCTCTCTCTCTCTCAGCCTCGATCCATGGATCGAGGCTAGAGAGAGGCGAGGGGGTGAGCGAGGGCACCTTTCCCGCTAAAAATATAAGCCGACCCAAGCCTGGGTCGGCTTATATTTTAGCTGGAAAAAGACGCGGCGCCTCTCTGCCACTCTCTAGCCTCGATCCATGGATCGAGGCAGAGAGAGGCAGAGAGGCGTGCGAGGACTTCCCCACTAAAATATAAGCTGGCCCAAGCCTGGGTCGGCTTATATTTTAGCTGAAAAGAGACTGCGCGCCTCTCTGCCACTCTCTAGCCTCGATCCATGGATCGAGGGCAGAGAGAGGCAGAGAAGCACAGGCCCCTTTCCCACTAAAATATAAGCCGGCCCAAGCCTGGGTTGGCTTATATTTTAGCTGGAAAAGGAGCCTCAATCGGAGGAATTTCCTCCTGTTTCCCAGGCTGTCCCTCCGCTTCTGAGGGACAGCCTGGGAAATAGGAGGAAATTACTCCGATTGAGAACTCGCAGGGGTTAAGGGAGGCATCTGGGTTAAGGGAGGCATGGATCGAGGCTAGAGAGTGGCAGAGAGGCGCGCGGGGGCCCTTTCAGCTAAAATATAAGCCGACCCAGGCTTGGGCCGGCTTATATTTTAGTGGGAAAGGGCCCTCTCTCTCTCTCTAGCCTCGATCCATGGATCGAGGCTAGAGAGAGGCGAGGGGGGGTGAGCGAGGGCCCCTTTCCTGCTAAAATATAAGCCGACTCAAGCCTGGGTCGGCTTATATTTTAGCTGGAAAGGGGCCTCAATCGGAGGAATTTCCTCCTGTTTCCCAGGCTGTCCCTCCGCTTCTGAGGGACAGCCTGGTAAACAGGAGGAAATTACTCGAATCAAACGAGCTGCTTCCAAAGCGCTTTGGAAGCAGCCCGGGGCGAGTTTACTACTGTTTCCCAGGCCTGGGTCGGGTTATTTCTTAGCGGGAAGGGGCCGCCCGCACGGCAGCCCTTTCCCCGCTAAGATATAAGCCGACCCATCTTAGCGGGAAAGGGGCCCCCCGCGCGCCTCTCTGCCTCTCTCTAGCCCCGATGCATGGATCGAGGCTAGAGAGAGGCAGAGAGGGGCGCGGGGGCCTTTCTCCTCCTCTCTCGCAGGCCTGTCATTGGCGAGAGAGGAGGCCCTCGCTCACCCCATCCATGTTTCTTTGCCTCTGATTGGCTAAAGAAAAGGTGGAGTGAAGGGGAGGGTATGTCCACCTGGTATCCATCAGCCAATGACAAAACACGCTTACTAAGGGCAAAGAAACCATACGAATGCTTTACGACCCAGATACAAAAATGGCGCCCGAAGTGCCGTAAAGAAAGTCTACTTCCTGGTTCGTGACAGCGATACGTAAAACATCAAAAGTCCCATTACATACGAATCTCTAACGAATCCATTTAATTTCCGTTTCATTTTTCCCATGCCTAGTGTGCATATTGGCTTTCTCCATCTTTTGGCATCCTTGGAAGGAGTTCCACCACGCGGGGATGCTGTGACTCCATCTGGCTGCTAAAGAGCTAAGTTCATAGCTTCCTTCTTTTGGATTGAATTGCTGGCATTCCTTCAGGGTGCCTCAGAATGCCTCCCCCACTTTTTTTTAATGAGAAATACCTATTTATCAATTCACTTTTTTTGTTTTCAAACTGCTAGGTAGGCGGAAGCTGAGCTAAGATAAGGAGCTCAACCTGACCTGGCTTCAAACTGGCAAGATTGACTACAACTGGTGTTTAATCTGTGCTAAAGCTGGTATATTTTTGCAATGCATGCTGGGATTTTGTTGTACAATGTACAATGACAATAAAGAGTCTATATTCTATACTATAGTATCTAGATATTTCTGATCCTTAACTCTATACTAAGAAAAGTCAAGGAATGCACTGGAGTTTGGGCAAAATGCCAGAGCAACTCTATACTTCAGGGTGAAAGTGAACAGCATGACCAGCTCCAATTAGAACTGGTCCATTGTCTACTATGTGCAAAGGTGCTAATGCAATCGTAAGGAAGGAGTGGGGACAGAAACATGAACATTAAGGTGATGGTCCACCAGGGATGGTCTGGACTCCACCTCACTTCCACTGTGGGGTGGCCATGGAAAGTGGAGCCATCTGGAGCCAGTCCCTGAGTATTGTTACTTTGGACAGGCCACAGATTTTAAGTGCAGATGTAGATGATACCCCATTTTCTCTCTTGTTTGTTTATGGACAATGTTCCATATACTGGATGACAATGCACTGTCCATGAAAATGTATCTATGTATCTAAAAGTAAGTTTGTCTCTTTGACATGGAATTAATTACATGCAAATGATAGAAAAGATTTCCAACAAAAGTTGAAGATATGATTGAGATGAACTGACTTAAAACATAAGCTATCTGGCATGGCACAGGTGGAATCCACTTGTGAGTGATTTGGGCACACCACACAATTTCCCTAAAATATATAAGAGTAGTCTTCCATTAAATTTGGAATGGGAATAGTACCATTTATAATATGTGATACATGACTGATATAAAATTCATTTTAAGAGGATCGATTGCAGAAGTTTTGCTAGTTCTATAGTGATATTGTTGAGATGTTACAGTTTCTTTTTCTTCTTTTTGCAGGAGATTAGCATAAGAATCCATTTGGAAATGATGAATGTTGGAAGTGACAAGGTGAAACTCTACGTGTAATACAGATGCGTGTGATGAGGAGAGAAAAAGACCTTGCATTTCTTGGACTTGTCTTTTTTTTATTCTATACTTATTTTTCTTCTAGTCTGGTACCTCTTACTACTCTTATTACTTTCTTGACTTTGGACCTTTCTACACTATACTAAAATCTGAGACGAAGCAGGTTAAAACAACCCACTTCCTCCCAGGTTGTAGTTCCCACCTCCAATCCAAACCCCAGGCTTTCCTGGGAGGGGTGACTAGATGACAGCCCAGGTCAAACAAAGATTGACTTAGGATGCCATCCAGCACCCTGTCAGACTGTAAAGATTTAAAACAATTGTTTGAGTTATGTGTAACTGTTTCTCTGAGTTTATGTTAGGAGTAAGGCTTTTGTTTTAAGATTGAATAGATGCAGCTGAGTGTTTCTTGAATCAAGTAAGGTGTGGCAGCTGTGTTTGCATAAAAGCTTCTATGTTACAGTTGAGCTTGTGGCTGTGGCGCTGCTGTGAAGGAGAAGTACGTTTGGGAGTATCGTGGAGTGTGCATACTGTGTGTGTGTGTATGCTGAAGAAGGCTTTTGCAGATTCTGAATGTCTATGTTGGCTATTGTGCTAACTGAAGGTTCCTGGCTGATATACTGCTGTGATGCTGGTATGCTGGAATACTGTAGACTGAAGAAATGCATTTAAATGCTTGGAAGCTGAAGCCTGGAGTAAATGATATCCTGTATTTCTGAAATGCTGGAATGCTGTAATCTGAAGAAATGCATTCGTGAGCTGCAACAACACTGATATGGTAACACAGATACTTGTTGCTAAAGACTGTGTAGAAGAATATATTGAAGAAGAACTGCATTTTTGATTTGTTTTTTCAATATCTACATGGACTATTTAAAAGAGCATGGTATTGCTTTTTTGTTTATTGAAAGCTATATTTTGGAAATAAAAGTTTGTGTTTTTATATAAAGCCAAACTTTGTTCTTTTTGCTTCTATTTTGCCAATAACCCATCAGACACTTTTTGCTGTTTTTACTCTGCTAACTGTGGATATATGGGATTATATGTCCCATTATCCCTTCACCAACCGACACACCCCATTTCACCCCCCCCCCAACTTACGAGAAATGCCTGCTGGCAGCTCAGGCCTCTTGCTCCAGTCCTTCTGGCATGAGAAAGTGGCACATCCTCCCACCTGCTGATTTTCTCACTATAAAGAGAGGCCTGCACCAGTGGCAGGTCTCTCTGGTAAGTTTGGGGGTTGTAAAGGGGGTTGGGGGGAGGGGGCACCATTCCACTCCTCCAGGTTTTTCAGAGACCAAAGAAGTGAGATGGCTGTGGAGACAGGCCACCAGGACTGCAGAGCCAGTCCCGGAAGTCAATCACCACAGGGCCCTCACTTCTAAAGAGCAGAACCTTAAGGGCCAGATCTTTGGGGGTGTTTAATTATTGTGAACTAAACCGGGTAAACCAGGTTTAATCTCAGGTGTAATTCAGTTTTACCTAAGGTAGTGTTTGGCTGCCTCAGATAAAAAGCGAAACAGATCGCATGTTTGGACCTGTTTGGAAGGACCCTTTTCTCTTTTCTTGGAAGAAAAACATATCTACTTCTTTTTGAGAAGCTGGGGGAAATTATGGTTCCATGATTCTCTAGCTTAACTAGAAACAGAGATGTCTTCTCTAAAAGGATGCAATGTTGCAATATTTGTCAAAGGACATATCCAAATGAACTATTGATGCTTGCTTACATACTCAAACCTATATCTGCTACCTTGATGTACAAAAATAATGAGCTTGATACCAGTACTATGATATTTAAAAGCACAAATATGAAACAGCTTATTTTGTGTCAGGTTTTTTTTATTTTAAAAAAAGAAGATTTCCTGTTACCTGTTCTAGCAAGCTAATGGGATGTAGGCACTAACACCTCTAGTCTAATGTACATAATTTCAGATAGGTGATCCACTTGTGGAAGCCATTTACAGTCTTCCCCAGCACTTTAGCCTACTTGTATGTTTTTTATGGTCCGTAACATCTGCTCACTTTGCAAACACCTGCAAACAAGAACAACATTCTATTCTACACATAACACATTATGTCTTTCTCTCTGATGTTCCTGTCCTCTCTTTTACCACATGCTGGGAATTCAGATAACATTATTATTTTGGGGCATATGCTCATGGCTTTCTCCAACACTTGTTTTGCCAGATGTGATTTGTAATAATTCCAAGTCTTATCGTAAACCCTTCCATGAAATCCTATTGCAGTTGAAGGCAATATGAATGTTGTAATACAAAGCACTCTTAAGTCACGATACAGAAGAGTGACTTGCCGATCATTTAGTTTGTTGTTTCATCATTTTCTGGCTGATTAGCATTCCTTATCCTCCAGTATTTCTTCCCATTTTTTTTTCAGTGAAGGTTCCCAATTCCAAAGTAAGGATGTTGGTGAAACATCAAAATCAGACCTTGGAATTCTATAAAAATCATCTCCAAAGAAGGGATTCATGACTGAATGTCATCACTTATTCTGATTAAAGCCATGCAAGTGACCATATTCTTGGCTTCCTACCTTCCTACTTTGCTCCTACCCAAATGCATGGTTCCTTTACCTCTGTGTCACATCACAGTGTTTTCCAAAAATTACATGGATGAACTGAGAGTCATAATGAAAAAGGTTATTATTGAGGAAGAACAGACAAGTTATGAACACCTACAGCAGTTTGCTGTGCCAATGGTAAAATAGTAAATCTGGTTAGGCTC
Organism: Anolis apletophallus; assembly: GCA_030556195.1. Classification (NCBI taxonomy): domain Eukaryota; kingdom Metazoa; phylum Chordata; class Lepidosauria; order Squamata; family Anolidae; genus Anolis; species Anolis apletophallus. The sequence continues at coordinate 89,390,262 of JARBWK010000006.1, read as the reverse complement.
AACAGATGTCCTCAGAACTCGGAATGAATTCGGATGTAAATAAGTTTTGAAGTGATTTCGAAGAGATTTAAGTAACTCGGAGGTGAATTTCCTATTTTGAAGCTCTTCTGCCATTCTTCATAAGTTAGTCGGAAGGACACGGCTTCCCTCCCAGGTGGAATTTGTTCATGTTTTTTTTTTCAAACTTTAGTCCACCCACCCCCCAACAGTCTGAGGAACTGTGACCTGACCCTAGGCTTAAAAAGTTTGAGGTTTTTAGGAATAAATTTGGAAAGATTTCGAAGCGATTTCAAAGTTTTTAAGGTACCCAGAAGTCCCTTTGCCTTTCTAAAGCTTTTCCCACCATTTCTCTTACAAATCAGTAAGTGAGTTGGAAATGGTTCAGTTTTTCCCCTGCTTCTGTTCCCTGGCCTTGGTTCAAGCCAGATAAACCTTCTAAACCAGTGTGGATTGATTCCCTTTCTTTCCTTTCCCTCCCGCATCAGCGAGAAAAGTGGTTTTAACCAGTGTGGATGAGATGGATCCACAATAAAGCGGTTTTGGGCAAGGAGTCGCAGAAGCCAAATGTTGCAAACTGGGAACACAGGAGTCCTAGCCACTGATAGTTGCACTGTGAGAAAGACTACCATAGAAATGTTCATTGTTCTAACACATAGGAGGGGATTAAGATATGATGCAAATGAAAATGTTATGTTTAATTGGATTAATGAAATGTTCTGTAACACCAGCCAATGATGTTTGTGAAATGATTTTCACTTTTGTGGATGCCGCCATGAGGGGTATAAATGCTTTGTGTTAAGGATGACCGGGGCCGTTTGCCCTGATAGCAGCTTGTTCTGTGGGCAACCCCACCAGCTGGTGTTAATCAATAAAACTCTTTGATTTCACGTTGAGCAGTGAAGTTGTTGCGTGATTCCTCATCCCTGCGCCCGCACGTCCCGCACGTCCATGCCGCCATTTGGTAAGAGGTAAAACTTGCCACTTGGAGTTCCATAACTCCCAATTTGCTGCTACAACGTCAGTTTAAACCAGTGTGGATGGATTCCTTTCCTTTCCCTCCCATGTCAGTTTAAACCAGTATGGATGGATTCCTTTACTTTCCATCCTCCCCCCCCCCCCAGTCAGTTTTAAGCGAGATAAATGGTTTTAACCACTGTGGATGAGATGGATCCACGTCAGTTTAAACCAGTATGGATGGATTCCTTTACTTTCCATCTCCTCCCCCAAGTCAGTTTTAAGCGAAATAAATGGTTTTAACCACTGTGGATGGATCTGCGTCAGTTTAAACCAGTGTGGATGGATTCCTTCCCTTCCCTTTCCCTCCCACGTCAATTTATACTAGCATGGATGAATTCCTTTCCTTTCCCCTCCCCCTCCCGAGTCAGTCTTAAGCGAGAGAAGCAGTTTTAACCAGTGTGGATGGGAAGGATCCACGTCAGTTTAAACCAGCGTGGATGGATTCCTTTCCTTTCTCTCCTGCGTCAGTTTAAACCAGTGTGGATGGGATGGATCCATGTCAGTTTAAACCAGTATGGATGGATTCCTTTCCTTTCTCTCTCACCCAATGTGGATGGGATGGATCCGCGTCAGTTTTAACCAGTGTGGATGGATTCCCTTTCTTTCCTTTCCCTCCCACATCAGTGAGAGAAGTGGTTTTAACCAGTGTTGATGGGCTGGATCCACGTCAGTTTAAACCAGTATGGATGGATTCCTTTCCTTTCCCTCCCGCTTTAGTCTTAAGTGAGAGAAGCAGTTTTAACTAGAGTGGATGGATTTCTTCCCTTTGCTTCCCCCACCTTCTGGAGTAAAACAACTATTTCAAAGTAAAGACCGCCCAATGAAACAGGAAATAACACTTTGAAACCATTAACAAAGGATTCTGAAGTCTCTGAAGTCTTGAAAAGTTTTGAACTTTTTTTCTGTGAAAATCGGAATTGACTTTAGATCTGAACCACCAGTTCCCCCTACATCCAAAATGAGTTTTGAACATTTTTTTGGATCAAACAAGCCTAGTATCTCAGGTTAGCCCTAATGAGTAAGCATATCTCTCTAGATTTTTTGTAAAATTTTGGTTTTTTATTTTCTTTTTTATTCACCAGTCCTTCTCCTAAGGACTAAAACAAGCTTCTACTTAGGCAATTTTAGAAATTACCCCCCTCTAAGGATACATAGTGTCATTTGATCTTTTAAATATACATTTTCACCCCTGCATATGATAATAATAGCACAACTTCTAATAGGCAAAAGAGATTCCAGGCAAAGAGACATCTTTCAATCAGGATGGCTTTGTGCTACAAAAGGTTTCTGAATTGACTCCATAATTTCTAGTTTCAGGCAGCATCAACCTGACATTTGTTACTATGACTTCAGTGCCATGGAGCATCATGCTTCTGGCATCTGTAATACCGATTTGTCAGCAACTTATGTGTTTTTTTTTGTGGGAAAGGAAAAGTCCATTTTTGGCAGTCAAAACATCTGGGTGGAGGCCATTCATCTAGTCCAGCCAAACTCTTCCTATTAACTAACTGTTGAAACATTTTTGGCGGAGCTTCATCAAATTTGTTTGCTAGTCCATTGGTAATTAATGGAATTATAATCAGCTCTTATTTCATTCCAGCTTTTTAAAAAGAAGAAAAAAGATTGTTCCCCTGTTTGTTCCAGAGAATGCACAAGAAAGAAACAGGCCACATTTCATTAAATGGAACAACAAAAACAATAATACTATAACTGTTTGTAGGATCTCACTGAGCCCAGCCAAATGATCTAAGTCTGTGTTTTGATTGACACTACTCAATTTTTCCAGCCAAACCCTGTTCCTTCATACTGGAACCTGAGCATATGCTATCTATCAGCTGAGCATGATGATTTCACAGCATAGACAAACATAGATGCCAAGCAGAGCACATCATTCTTTTCTCTTGTTATGTCTGTCTCATTCGATTCCTTTGGCTCTCTCCACAAAAGACCAAGCCAAGGACTGCAGTGATATCTAAGCCATGTTAACACCACCTCCAGCAAGGATGGCTAGGAAATACTAATTCCCATCCAAAAGCCCTCCATTTACTCTAATCTAAGAGAAGCAACACATCACTTCTGAAAGCAATTTCTGGAGAAGGAAGCGACTGAATACTTTGTACATCTCCCAGTGTCAAATGCCTACAGAGTTATGCAGGGCTAACGAAGCAGCCATCTCCCTTTTAACATGATTCTTGGCCTTCTCAATCCCTGCTTTCGCCATACAAATATGCGCTCAGTTGTAGCCCCCAGAAACAGACAGATGATGCATGCCAAGACTGCTGATCCCTGTTACACGCACTGATCAGAGTGCAGCGACTCAGTTCATTCTTTGCAAATACATTACATGACGTCTACAATGTCCTTTAAATCTTCTCAGAATGAGAATGACTTCAAAGGTTCAGTGTCAGCCCTTGCCCACTCTTTTCATGCCTCCTCGACACATGGTTTTAGATTTAATGCGAGTTGTGAAAACAGCTGGTGGCACACAGAATAGCCAAGTCTTTCTTAGGAGAAAGACTAATCTCCATAGAAAATGGCATGGAAAGAAAAATCGATCCAGTGTCCCAGAAGATGGACCGATTGGACTTTCCCCATCCGATAAATGAAGATTTTTAGCTTCCATTCCACCAAATGTTAATTTCAAATTGCTTTTGAGAAGAGAAGCTCTTTCTTTTTGTGTCTTGTTCTGTTTTTCTCTGAAGGTAAATTGTTTTGTGAATGAGATAGTTTGCGCTAAAATTAATTAAAAAGATGGGGAAAGGAAAGGGGAAAGAGATTGGGGAATATTCGTGTATGGAAATTCCTTTTCATCATGTCCATAAAACAAGTTTTCGTCCACACTTGTAAATACATTCCATATTGCAAATATTTTGTTTAAAAATTAGTAGCCAGAAATTTAAATGCTCATGAAAAAAATGTTTATAAATGAAAGACTACTCAGAAGAGCTAGACATTTTAGAAATTATTGGAATACTTGTATTTGCATATCTAAACGCTTCTAAATATCTGAGAATTCCCCTGAGAAGGTGCAAATTACTTGATTTCTGAGTGGTTTTTAAAATAAGTGGAACCCAACCATTAATGTTTATCTGTTTTAGAAAAAGGTGCAGTCAAGAAATTGAGCAAAGATGCAAACATAAATAACTTTACAGAAACTTGGATCACTTTTGTTTGCTATGCTAATCATTCAACAGACCCAAGAAGATAAACCCCAAGTACTTCTGCTCATATATGGAATGATGTGCTTGATTGAATTAAACATTTACTATACATTGTATTAATGCTTTGTAGTGGTGTTTGCTTATGGACTTTATAGGTTGTTTTTTGTGTTCATTCCTTCAATAAAAGTTTTTTTAAAAAATAATAAATAAATAAAACCCAGCTGTAGTATTTTGCTATAGCTAGACCTGATAGGCAGATGCTTTCCCTCATTTACAGTGTGGACACACTCTGTATACCAGTGTTTTCAACCGGGATATATAAGGTGTGTTTTTGCTTTTGCTTCACATGTGTCGTACTACAATAAAACTTTCTACATTTACAAAATCCTGGGGCACACCACCAACCAAAATGACACAAAATGACACTCTACCACAGTAATACATATAGTTAATATGTTTTTAAATGTATTTATACACTCAGTGTGAAACCTGGGCCTGTTTCGATGAACACAACATAGATATCCTGGCAGGAATGGCAGAAAGACACACACGAAGGTCTTGATCAACAGCTGTCAGTCATGGGAAAACTTCGGCCCTCTGGGTGCTTTGGACTTCAACTCCCACCATTCCTAACAGCCTGAGGCCCTTTCTTGCTTAAGTGGCTGAGGGGGGGGGGAGGAAAGGGCCTAAGGCTGCTAGAAATGGTGGGAGTTGGAGTCCAAAACACCTGGAAGGTCCAAGTTTGCCCATGCCAGCTTTCGATTCCATCGCCACATCTATATTCAGCTTCTGGCGGTTTGAATATATGTGATTATTAGGCTTGGTTTAGAACCCAAAAATAGGGATTCAAAAATCAAATTGGGGGGGGGGGGATTTTTGTGTGATTAGTAATAGAAAGACTTACAAAAAATTCCAAAAAGTTCTAAAATATAACGTAATTACTAACGAAATTCTTAATTAGTTCTAAAGTAGGCAAAGCAGGGAAACAGGACTGACACTGTTTTAAGCACAGGCAAATCAAGGGGCAACATTTCCCTTCTCTGGAGTGCAATTCACTGGGACCTATTATTATTATTATAAAATGCCTGGGCCTGCTTGGAGGGAAATATAATGAATTAATGAATTAATATTATTATTATTATATGCTTTGGCCTGCTTGGGGGGGAATATAATGGATTATAAATATTATTATAATAAAATGCCTGGATCTGCTTATGGGGGAATATAATGGATTATTAATATTATTATAATAAAATGTTTGGGTCTGCTTATGGGGGAATATAATGGATTATTAATATTATTATAATAAAATGTTTGGGTCTGCTTATGGGGGAATATAATGGATTATTAATATTATTATAATAAAATGCCTGGGCCTGCTTATGGGAGAATATAATGGATTCATATATTATTATTAATATTAATATTATAATAAAATGCCTGGGCCTGCTTGCAGGGAGATATAATGGATTCATATATTATTATTAATATTATTAAATAAAATAGTTGTCCACCTGTGGTCCAGGACTTGCTAATCTGTAGAGTTCTTCTTACTTCCTCACTCCAGCTTTTCCCCCTATCAGTTTTACCATAGCACTCTAGGATCTCCGTTGGAACTCTATGGCTTTTCTTGATTCTGAACTCTTCCTTCTCCTCTCCGTGCTGTTTTCACTCCCTGCTCCCCTTCTTTCAGCAGTTCTTATGTCCTTCTGCTCTGTCCTTCTATCTAAACCCCCTTCCTGGGGGTTTAAACCGCTTTTTTCCTCAGTCCTCCAGGCCCCTCTAGGAGTCCTGATCTGGTTGTCTATGGTTTCCGGCTCCTTTTTCACTTCCTGGAGGAAGGCCTTTCACTCTAATTAGGCTCTGAGCATGGAAAGGCCCCGATCTGACTGTGAGTAATGTCTGGAAAGCTATTTTGGAGGGGAAAATTTTCCTGTTGGGGAGGCATCCAAAATATTTACAAATCTAACGAAAATTTGGGCCCAGTAAGTGCAGAAAAGAAATTCCACTTCCGGGATCGCCACTGCGATGCGTATAAACTTGAAAGTCCCATTACATACGAATCCCTTCCGATTTCATTTAATTTTCATAACTTTTTTCTCATGCCTAGTGATTATCTACGTGATTTTTTACTTTGTTGCTATGATTATGGTGCTACTTCTTTAAATTGTCCGCAAACTGACTGTGTTATTGTGTGGATCCCGGAACTGACATTGGATAACATTGTGCGGATACACTTTGTTTTTTGCACTCACTTCCGTGATTTCATCAAATATCGCGAGTTTTCCGTAGAGGAGTGCTCTGTGAACTCACTACTTCCTGGTTCGCAACTCCTCCGCTCTCTGTGGCGACCATGCCAAACTACCTTATGTAAGACTTTTGATTTTCTCTAGCAGGATTGGGTACTTTGAATGTGTTTTTTTGCATATGATTATGTATGATTAATTGTGCATTTTGTACTGTGACGTAGCGGCACTCCTTTAATAAGTAAGGGTATTGGAAGTTCCAATTTCCCACGGCACACCTGAAGATTGCTCACGGCACACTGGTGTGCCCCGGCACACTGGTTGGGAAACACTGCTGTATACAATACTACATCAGCTTGTTTATTCCATCAATGCATCTCCTGTCAACTATCCCACTAAAACACTTTAAAAGCATTTAAAATGTAACAATGAGGATAAAAATATTGTACCACTCATAAAAAGATCCTTTCACTTGCTCCATTCTCCCAGTAATAGCCCTTGAGATGTTAAAAAAAACTTCTAGCACACACTTTCAATCATTCCTGAAAGAGTTTGGTTTTTCGAGTCTTCATCAACTTTGTTTCTTCTGGACTTGCTCCAGCTTGTACATATCCTTCTTAAACTTAAGGACTTCAGGTGAGGTCTGATTAAACCAGACGAAAGTAGTACTAGTAATTCCCTTAATTCAGACATTATGGTTCTGTTGATGCAACTTAGAACTGAATTGGTTTGTTTCCACTGCATCACACTGTTGGCTCAGTGTAGCTTGCGATCTGCTAAGACCCATAGATGCTTTCTGTATACAGTGCTCTCAAGCCAGGTATGGCTCATCCTATATTCATGCATTTTCTTCCTATCTGATCTAGTGATTTAAATCTAACCTGGTTGAAATTTATTTTCTTAGTATTGGCTTAGTTGTTGTTCTTGTTGACTTATGGAAACTCCAAGATAGCCCTATCCACAGGGTTTTCTGGAGAGATTTATTCAGAAGGAGATTATCAGAGGTTGAGAGTGTGTAATTTTCCCAAGAGGGTTTCCCTGGCCAAGTAGGCATTTGAAATCTGTATCCCAAATTCACAGTCCAACATTCAAGTCATTAAACCACAATGGTTCTCATTAGTTAAACACACATTCCTATTAGGATCATTTTGAATCCTGATTCTGTCTTAGCTATCCTTCTCAGTTGGATGTCATTTGTAATTTGATGTAAATTGTTGATTCATTCTAGCCCTTTATAAAGATGTTGATTGACAGAGCCTTGCACAAAGCTTTGCAACAACCCATGCAAATATAAGGCTTTTCTATGAGACTAAGAGCATATTTATTTATTTAAAACTTTTGTACCCTGACCTTCTCACCTCTATCGAGGGACTCAGACTGGCATTACAGCCAAATTCAATGCTATACAATTTTAAAACAACTACAACAACATATTAAAATGCATAAAAATACATAAAAACCTAGCATAAAACCACATTGCCATTAAAACAATTCGACTCAATCTGTAAACGTGGTTATTCTTTCAGACAATAGCCAATCTCAGCCTATTCTGGGAAGGCTTGGTTCCATATCCAAGACTTCACAAGCCTCCTAAAGGACAACAGAGAGGGCGCAGATCTACATCACTTGGTAGAGAGTTCCACAGCCAAGGGGCGACCACAGAGAAAGCCCTGTCTCTCGTCTCCACCAGCCGCGCTTGCGAAGCTGGCGGGACCTAGAGCAGGGCCTCTCTGGAGGATCTTAATGTTCTTGATGGTTCGTAGGGGAGAATCTGTTCAGACAGGTAAACTGGGTCAGAACCGTATAGGGTTTTGTAGGTTAAAACCAGCACTTTGAATTGTGCCCAGAAGCCAATTGTTAGCCAGTGGAACTGGTGCAGCAAGGGAGTTGTATGCTCCCTGTGCCCCGCTCCTGGTTGCCGAACGTTGGACTAATTGCAGCTTCTGAGCAGTCTTCAGAGGCAACCCCACGTTTAGGGCAGGGCCTTTTGAATTCTCTGTAATAGGGTTCCTTGCCTTCCCAAACTACATTTCCCAAAATTATGTGCTTTCCCAGTCTCTTTCTCAATCAACTCTGCTTTCTCCCTGCTGCTTCCCTCTCCTAATAGTGAGAGGTCATTCATTTAAAGAGGAAAGGTAGCCTTTTTGGCTTTGTTTTGTTTCCTTGATGACACCAAATTGGGAGGGATAGCCAATACCCCAGAAGACAGGAGTAGAATTCAAAATGATCTTAAAAGATTAGAAAGATGGGCAAAAACTAACAAAATAAAGTTCAACAGTGACAAATGAAAGATACTCCACTTAGGCAGAAAAAATGAATTGCAAAGATACAGAATAGGGGATGCATGGCTCAAGAGCAATGCGTGTGAAAAAGATCTTGGCGTCCTTGTGGACAACAAGTTAAACATAAATGTGATGTGGTGCCAAAAAAAGCCCTGCAACAACAGAAGGATAGTGTCTAGGTCCAGGGAAGTCATGCTACCCCTCTATTCTGCCTTGGTTAGACCACACCTGGAATATTGTGTCCAATTCAGGGCACCACAATTGAAGGGAGATATTGACAAGCTGGAATTGTCGGTTGTATGATGAGATAATGGGATATGTAATCCTTAATATCCACAGTTGCAGAGAATCAAAACTTCCAGCAGAAGGTGGCTAATGGATAAGTGAGGGAGTAGCAAAAAAGAATAAAGCTTGGCTTCTTGTCAAAAACAGGCACAATACTTTATTTACAAAAATAATTGCAAGCAAACAAAAAACAGCACCATGCTTTTAGATAAGCAGTCCGTGTGGAAGAAGAAAACAAACATATAACGTAGTTTTCCTTCAGTACATCCCCGGAGACAAGCAAACTCTTCAGCTACAAGCTAGAAACAGCTTCTGCGTTAATTCACACAAAACACAGTACTGCAGCTCCCAGCATTCCTGTCAGCATTCACAAGTTTGAAGTACAGCAAACAAATTAGTGAAGCATATACAGAATACTTGCTAAAACCAAAAACAGTTGCTCCGAATGGTGGATGTTGACTCTCAAATACTTGTCCTTTGGCATAGTTTTGCCTAGCTCCGTCTCACTTCATATCTGGTCTTGAAGCTCAGAAACAGCAACATGCCAGGAACAAAACATATTTGCAGCCAGGACACAGAAAACATTTGAGGTCCTTGAAAGCATTTGAAAACATTCTCCAAAGTAACCTTGAGGCTTTTTTGGGGCTTCTGCGGCTCTACCAAAAACATTCCTTGAGCCAGCCAACCCAAAATGTTACACTGAAGATTTATACACACAGCTGCTCCACCCCTCCTGGAGTCAGGTAACCACAGCTGCAGCTATTCAAACACTCTAACAATAGCTTTACTCCCAACACATAAACTAAAAGAACAGATACTCAATCCACAAACTCTTGTTTGATATCTTTATATTCTGACAGGAATGAGTCCAGAGGAGGGCGACTAAAACTATTAAGGGTCTGGAGAACAAGCCCTATGAGGAGCGGCTTAAAGAGCTGGGCATGTTTAGCCCGAAGAAGAGAAGGCTGAGAGGAGACATGATAGCCATGCATAAATATGTGAGAGGAAGTCATAGAGAGTAGGGAGCAAGCTTGTTTTCTACTGCCCTGGAGACTAGGATGTGGAACAATGGCTTCAAACTACAACAAAGGAGATTCCATTTGAACATTAGGAAGAACTTCCTGATTGTGAGAGCTATTCAGCAGTGGAACTCTCTGCCACAGAGTGTGATGGAGGCTTCTTCTTTGGAAGAAAAACTTACCAGTATAGTGAGACTTTGCATTGAGTTAACACAGAGAGAGGAAATAGACAAATACTCCACTCAGAAAAACTTCACATCGGGAATGCTTAAGCCAGCTGAAATGAAGCCAATGGCAAATTTATATCTTTTCCCTAGTTGAATAGGTCAGACATTTAGCTGGTTTTTTAAAAAATAACCTAGTACTCAAGAAAGAGAAGTCAATAACCCTGCTGGGTGTGTGGAACTTGTCCTACTGCTCTTACAACTGTGGCCAAGATGTGACAGGAACATTGTGGCCAAGATATGTAGGCCACAGAATCACAGATGGGAGAGTATGTAGAAGGAAAACTGAGAAATTATATGTCTTTCTGTCAGCTTGGTGGCACACATGAAGCCAGAATTGTTGTTGGGAATTCTTACTGGAAGTTCACAACAGCAGAGTACCAGAGAGAGCCAGTGGAGAGCAGTGTAATAATTTGCCATTTGCCAATCCAAGGAAGTGCATGGGAGCTATTACACTTTGGCAGCAATTTTGTTTTTCCCTTCTGGAGTTTCAAAAACTGTCTTACACACTGAGATGGTTTTCATCTGTTTTTTTTAAGTGCCTTATTAGCTTCCTTCAAAAGCAAAGAGTCTTGAAAGAAAGGGGGAAAATCAGGAAGGAAGGAAAGCAGGGTGGGGAAAGACCCACAACATCGTGGAGTGATGTCGGGGTGGGAGAGGGGCAGTAATCTTGCCCGGATAATGTTGTCATACTTTGTAAAGCCTTTAATGCTGGAATTTATTTATTAATGATGCATGGGTTATTACCCACCATCTGTCTTGTGTTAGCAGTGGGCTGTTTCAGATTATGATAATGTGTTTCTGATTTGAGTTGCGTTGAAAGCCAGAACAAGGCATCTCATGTGCAGTCTTCTTTGAGGCCTGCTGTTTTCAATTCCTCTTCATAGAATGGGCTTTTATTTGATTTGTTATGGGGATTTTTTTCTTCTGTTGCCAAAACAGCTGCAAGCCTGGAAGGGAATGAGACACAGGGCCACATCAAACTTGTTAGCTCGTAAAAGAAACAGAATGTTCCAGGAACAAAAAAGGAGAGAGAGAGAAAGAGAGAGAGAAAGTACAGAAGACAAGAGAGAGAGAGATTGAAAGTGGAGGGTGTTTAGGAGAAAAAAGGAAGAAGAAAGGCAAAGCAGAGTGAATGGCTTATGCTTTCATGGGGGTATTTGCTTGGCTCCCATATCAAGGTTATGTCAAAAATGTTTTGCAATTATAAGCGGCATATAACGGATTGTTGTGTTTTTAATTTAATGGCCCAGTTAACACAGAAAGAGGCTTCAGTTCCAAGAGGCTTTTGCAAAGTCTTATTAGAAGTGGAAAGCAGAGTAATATGGGAAACACAATCCAAAAGAAAGAAAGAAAGAAAGAAAGAAAGAAAGAAAGAAAGAAAAAGAAAGAGAAAGAAAGAAAATAGGTTTGTACAATTTCAAAGACACACTATCTCAAAACACAACTGCCACTGAACACAGTGGAATTTATTCATAAATAAAGAAACATAGGATTGAGTTATAAATATTCATTTAAATATCCAATCACAGATTGGATCATGGATATCAAAGACATTAAGATTTGAGTAAATAAAGAAATCAATCTCTCTCTTGTGAATTTTCATTTTAGTCATTTCTCTCTTTCTCTCTGTGTGTTTTTAAAGTACAGTTCCAGACAGGACTTTAATGCATGCCCAATTGCCTTTTAAAAACCTGATTGGGCCCACATTATAGTCCACATGCTGGCCCAACATCCACGCTTTCCTGGGGGGGGGGGTATGCCAAGATGCTCTGCTGGACCTTCCGGCAGGGCACTCGAACACAAAAGAAGCCCCCCCCCCCCGAAGAAACATTACTTTGTCCTGAATTAATTTGACAACTGGAAAGACCCTGGTCTTTCAGAAGACCCAGGTCTTTCCAGCTGTGGGTGCTGTGTGGATTGGGCCCAAAGATTGCGTCATGCAACTGCTGGCCCAAATCCACATAGCTATCTTAGGATTTTTGGGCTTCTGGAGCCTGAAAAACCCAAGGCAACCCTTACCCCCTCCAAAAACCCTCTTTAATGCCTTAAAAGCTTTCTCCTGGCACATAGAAATGACGCATCAGGAGAAGGGGGGCAGGAGCGCTTTTCCTCTGTGCCAGGAGATTTTCCTAAGCATGTCATTTCAACCAAAATGCCAAAAAAATGGCTGAATTTACATGTAGCCATGCCTCAGGTGGCCCCAATTTTTGTGAGTACAAGCAGTGGGAAACATTTCTCCCACTTCTGATCCATAGCAATATAGATCTTTGGAAGGAGGGATCTAATATAACTCCTAACAAATTCCTAACAATTTTATGATTCATTATTGTTTTGTTTAATGATTACAAAAATTATAAATGCATTTGGACTGAGATTTTGTATACTGGCTTTAAGTCTCACAGTGAGGTTTATTTCTCAGCATGCTTGGGGTGGGCTATGCTGTCAAACCTATGCTTAGGGATAAACCCTTTTAAAAACAAAAGTCAAGAACTAACATAGCCAATAAAAACATGAGTTCTACATGTGAAAGTCCATGTTAGCTCCTCAGTGACGATCAGATAATTCTTTTTATATTGCAATCATCCATCTTGGGCTGGTGGAGAGTAGGTTTAGAACTGGAAGCACACATTTAGCTATGTCGCCATAGGCAAATACAGACCGAAGACATCTTTTGTTGAGATCTTCTGGCATCATTTGGAAGTCTTAGCATTTGATGTGATTGATCTAGATTTTATTATGGGAATGCAGCAAGATGTATTATGTACTGAAGGGTGCAATTGGAGGGGGTGGGTTTGTTCTCCATTCTTTACCAGTGACAGAATGGCTCTGAAACCTACCTCTGTAATGACCCCCCCCCCTCAAATCTTGACCCACTGCATCAACCAAAACTTTGTTCTTCCCGCTGCTGTTCTATGCCTTCAAATCATTTCTAACCTATGGCAACCCTACAGCAAATTTACTTACTGTTAAGTACTAATCTACCAATTGATTCAGTGCATTCACATTTACTACCTGGATCTAGGCCAATTAAATGTACATTGATTACACATCTATAATATTCTATTATGAAAATATAGTGAAAGAAAAAGGGCCTTCTTAGTCTGGCTCCTTATTCTTAATGAATGTATAAATTTCCTACTATTTCTCATCATACAATGAAGCAGTGTAAAATATTTAGTTCCTTTATTCATTGACAGAGCATATGAAGCAGGGCTTGTCAAGTTGAGGGAACTGATGTTTTAGTGACAGAACAAATTAATAGATCTCTGAGAAACTAAAAAATGAGATTAGATGAAAAATCTAACAATTTATACTAACTGGTTGCTTTGTCTATGCTTCATTAAACTTAATTGCTTACCTGCTATTAATTTTGTTCTTGCCTTCAAAGGACATTGTAAGAACAAAGGGAGAAATCAGCTATTTGAAGTTGTTTACACAGTGCAAATGAGGGCACAAACTGAAGAGGATTTGCATATTAATTAGATATGGAAATTAGGGCCAGCATTGAGTTCTAAATTTGGACTCGAGTTTCTATAAGTATAAGAAAATGGGGTGTGTTTTCATTTGATCCAGTTTCTAATTCTATTGTGTAAAGTCACTGGGGCCTACTCTGGCAACAATGTGCGGTATACTATGAAAATCTGTCTCTGTCTGAAAAAAACAAAATACTCGGCAAATTAGGGCTTGACCTCAGCTTCAAAGAAGTTTAACTGAACGTATTTTGAAAGTTAAAGTCATTCCAGTGATTTAATTAAAAATGGAACCAAAATCGAAACCAAGCCAGCATTTACAGACAAAGAATCCAGGTGACTTATCTAAAGAACTTGCCAGTTTCATGAGCACTGGAGTCAATGGTATCTGTAACGGAATCACGTTGACACTTTTATACCAAATGGAGAGCGAAGCAGCTCTGTGGAGGCTGCATGACACACTGAGCTGATTCAGGTTAGTGAGGGCTCAGGCTGTTTAATGTGGCCTTGAACTACAGGACCCTATCCCCACCCCAAAAATAAAAACAAACTGTGACTTTGAGCCCATGTAAGCAGTTAGGCTTTTTCAGCCGTAACTGTTTACACAACTGTCCCATATGGTACTCCACACCCCTTTCCTGTTCTCATCACAGCGGCAGCCATGGGTGCGAAATAACTAGTGTCACTCATCACCTGGAGTTCCTAAATAGAACTGGCCACAGTTGTCTTGACAGTCATCCCATGCTATCCAGGCTCAGGTGGCTCCCCTTCTCCCGTGTCACCACTGTCTCCAGCTATGAAACACAACCTCCTTAGGGCAGTCTGGTTCTTCCCCACCTCCAGTCACCTAGGTGAATGGCACACTTGCTGGCCCCCTGAAGTGGCATTGATGCTCTTCCCTCTCCTCAGAATGATCCTTGACTTATCCATAGGCCATATAAACATCCATAATAAAATCCCCAAATCTTCCCTCGGTTTATACATGTGTATTTACAGTAGGGGTGCACAAATCTTCATTTTTAAATCATTAGTTGTCTCTATTTCATAAGTTTCATATATAAAAACAGATATTAAGAAATGGGGGAGGCACACAAAAAACTTAAGAATCAAAACTTACCCAATTTTTTTAAATTTAAATTCTGTAATGTTCAGAAGTTAATTTCATTTTTAGAGCAAGCAAGGCAAAGTCAAAAAGGCTGCCATTTCTCTTAAGAAGAAGTAGGCTGCCTCTTGTCATGAGGAGAGGAAAGCAGCCGGGTGGGATGAGCTGAGTGAGCTGGGAAAGAGACTGAGAGAGCACAGAATTCTGGGAAATGTAGTTTGGGAAGGCAAGGAGCCCCAAGACAAAGAATTCAAAAGGATCTGCCTTAAACTACATTTCCCAGAATTCTACTCAGCATCAGAAAGTCCCAATTAGGATAGGGGAGATATTTGTCCCTCCTAGCAACAGCCAGAGTTGAATATGAAAAAGAAGGACCTACAGATACTTCAATACTAATAAGAAAATCTGTGTTGTGCTGGAAAGAAATACCTAAATTGGTTGAAGACATTCATTGAGATAGCTGTTGTAGCTTTTAAAAAAACCCAAACAAAAGATTTTGTCAAAAATTTTTTAAATTCCCAAAAATCAGTAGATATGGATATTTCTGGAACTGGGGGGTGATGCCCTGGTAATGCTGTATCTTTGAAAATAGAAATTCAAGGAGATAGCCCTTGTAGTATTTATTTTAAAATGTTGTTTGTAAAAGCTATGAAAATTCCCCAGAAAGCCATAAATGAGTGAAAAAATCTGAAACTTGATGGGTTGACAGTGATACATGTGTTCTATAATTGTAGAAAGTTTCATGATTATAGCTCTAACAATAAGGGAGAAGAGAGCCCCTGAAATTTCTTCATTGGCACAATTACTTAATGAAAAGTAATGAAAACGTAGTCAATTTGTTTTTGTTATAATTATGGTATGGACTCTAGCCAATTTTGGAAACATTTTAGAAATCATTTTTCTCCCAACCCCTAATTTTGTAATGAGTATTGGAACATTTTTTATTTGATAGCACAGGTCTAATATACAGTATTTGTTTTCTGGCAAAAAAAAACAGTTTACAAAAAAACCCACTGGGAAGAATAACACAAAAGCGAGAATGTTGTGCAGCTTTTGTCTGGTATTTGCACATCCCAAACTGTTTCACAGAATTATTCTGCACATAAACACATATTGAGTTTTTGCATTATTTTTGTGTGGGGAACCTTTTTGTGAAAAAGCACCAATTTTGCAGAAAATGTGTGAGGCATGTACATCTCCTGATGCAGACCAACTAGTGGTTGAGATTCTTCATATGAAGATATACATGTCTCACATGGTTATGTCTCGACAGCTATGTCTCCTGATGCTACCATACTCCAAACCTACCTTTTAAGCCATTTCGAGATTTGGAATAGAGGGAAATGTGGATGTGAAATTGAGTTGTGGTTTTGAGATGTTGTAATTATATGTTATCTTTGTTTGCCATTTCTTTGTTTTACTTTATTGAAAATCTTTAATAAACATATTTTAAAAAGAGAGAGAATTAGAAATATTGCAAAAATATGCTCCCCATCCTCCCTAAGCAAAAAAAAAGGACCACCATCCTGCTTGACACCCAATCTTCTGATCTTTTCAAAATGCAAAGTATTAGGGAAGACTCTGTGCCTAACCAATGTCATTGATCTGCTTTTCCCTTGGAAAACATGGTTCTTATCCCAAGTTAAGTGATTCTGGCTGCAATGAACCACAAGAAGAGTATTTGTATCCCACAAAAATGCTTGCTCAAGATTATTCAGACAAATAGACCAATACGTATGGTATAGTTTTTATTATTGGTTTTCTGGATTAAATAGAATCTGATGTGTGGTGAGACTAAACCGAGACACATTCGGGAATATTGACAGGAAAAGTATAGGCCAACGCTTACTCAAGAACTGCAGAATACTCTTGTGATCCAAAATAGATTTAGAGAATATCTTCAAATTTCAAAATTATAAAAGCTATAAAGAATTTGATGAGTCAGTCACCCAATTTAATATTTGTATTATAATCTAAAAAGCGACGAGAACAGAAAATTCTCACTTTTAATCAAGGGAAAAACAAAAAGTTATCTAAACATCAATTTATGTAACACACAACAGGATCCAAAACTAATGTTCATAAACAGTGGCTCACTTTAATGAGAACTCTGCTCATTTCACTTGGTTTAGATTAAACACGGTATGGCTTAATATCTATGTTCTACTGTCTGAATAGCTGTATGATGAACTGCATAATTGTCATAGTGGTTTTTGATGTGGCTACATAGTGCATGGTGTCATATGGTTTTACAGACTCATGAACTGTTTGCACGTTCTTCCTACAGTAGTGGAGAAGCAGCTGTGATATGACAGCCATAAATTTTCATACAGATGTGTGAATATCCCTTATGCTCCATCCAATGTCATGCAGAGCAAACCACTACTCTTTGTGCGTCCTTGGTGGCAACACAGATTATTTTAAAAGGAAAGTCAAACAGAAGGTACTTTCTGTCATTGCTATATCAAAGGGATGGGCAACTGCAATGAAGTTATGACCATCTACCAGTACTGATTCCCCATAGTGGGTTATACTGATGGCCACCCCCCCGATTAATTACTAATTATACCTTCCAGGGAATCCACAAAACAGTCACCAGAAGTGACTTCAACTTTTCAATTCTTTGATTATTTGAGTGTGAAGTTCCCTTTCTAGACCAAGATGGGCAACTATCACAAGACATAGGGCTGACTTAGCCAACCAGAAGTTCTTGGAGGGCTGCTCCAATACCCCCATCCATTTTATATCACTAAAAGGTCTGCAAATACATTCTACTGAGTGGGGTGGCATTTTACCATTTTTTCACCACAGTCACTTTGTGTTACTTCCCCCTGTAAAAGACCTACCCTTTGCTTAAAACAATTGGGGAAATAAGCATGTTTCTTTGCAGGGGGTTGGACTGGATGTCCCATAAGGTCTCTTTCAACACAATGACTCTATGATTCATTGAAATGCTAATATTTATTCTTAAGGGTTCAGGAAGCCATAACACCATGTAAAATTGTTAGGCAAACATCTGCTATTGTTGATTTTGATTTGCAGTCTGACACATAGGTTTTGTTTCTAAGATAAAATGTAGCTAAGTAAATGTTGTGCATGTATCTCTCTCTCTGGCATTACTTCGCGAACAAAGATTCTTAGGAAGGACTCATCCCACGCTTTTTACAACCGTGTTGATGACTAAAAAGGCCAATCTGAGATAGGCAAGTCCAGTTGCAGAAAGCACTGCAGAAAGTCTCCTTGGGTGATGTTGTTTCCAAGTTGTGGTTCTTTCTGCGTTGTCGTTTCTCTTTGAGACCCGTTTAGCGTGTCTTCTTGAAAGAGGCCGCAGCATTGTGGATAGTGCATCTCCATGCCTCCCGATGTGAGGCCAGGGTGGACCATTGTTGGGGATCAGTCTGGCTGAGTCTGAGATGTTTCAGTGAGTCCTTATATCTCTTTTTTGGGGCGCCTCTCTTGCGCTGACCTGTGGCGAGTTCACCATAGAGTAGTATCTTTGTATGTACAGTATACCCACATATATTATTTACTAAGTCACAATGTTTCACTGAATTAAGGCCAATGATTTGTTTTATAAGACACAGAGTCAACCTGATTTGCATACTATCTATAAAAAGACCATTGGAGAGGGTGGATTTAAAGTAAAGCGTGTTCCAATTATAAAAAAGATCCTCAGGTTCTTATTCACCTATTTGGATAGCAGCCAATTCCTTTTGGAATAATGCAAAACCACACAGAAAAATGTGGCTCTGAATGTGAATCTTGATCATGGTTGTTGTGAATTGTCATCAAGTTGATGTTAACTTATGGTTTCCCCATAAATGAGAGACCTGCAAGTTACCATGTCATCAACAGCCCTATTCATGTCCTGCAGAGCAGGGCTGTCCAACTGCCGGCCCTGCAGGTGTTTTGGACTTCAAATCCCAGAAATCCTAACAGCTGGTAAACTGGCCAGGATTTCTGGGAGTTGAAGTCCAAAACACCTGCAGGGCCGGCAGTTGGACAGCCCTGCTGCAGAGTGTGCTGACTTCCTTGATGGAATCCATCCATCTGGAGTGCAGTCTTCCTCTTTTCCTACTGCCTTCAACATTACCAAGTATTATTGGATTTTCTAGTGGATCATGGTGTCTCATTATAAATCCATCACTTTGTACCTCCAACCGAGGTCCTTCTACACAGAACCTAAAATGTGGATGTTACTGTGTTAAGGGGGGGCTAAATGACACTAGAGTAAATCCGCACTGATTTTCAGAAATTGATGAAAAACACATGTTAAAGGGGCCCATTTATATCCCGATTCAGCCCAGAAAATGGGCATATTCACATATCCCTGCACTCATGAAAAACATTTGATTTCCTCCTCTCCCCACTGTGGAGACAGCTCCAGTGCATGTGCACTTTTTAAAAGCTTGAAGCAGCTGATCCGCTGATTGGGCTGTTAAATGGTCACATAGGTGGCTCAAGGGAAGCACAAGTGGGAAACAATAAGACCTTTCTGAAACTCTTTATTTTAAACTTTATAATATTAAGCAGAGCTTGAATTAACAATTGGGAGAAGAGAGAGATCTGGTGGAAGTTTTTTTTAAAAAATTACTCTGTTATGCGCTGTATCTCATTTGAGCACATGCAAATCTGCTTATATTTATATTAAGATATTTGCATGTGTGCGTATACAGTCCAGCACATAACAGAGTGATTAAAAAACTTCAGTTGGATGTCCCCTTTCTGCCCTCCATCTTGTTCTGATAAAGAGGAAGCAGGGGACCCGATCCTGGGACTGACAGGTTTGTGTGGAGACCTGTAGTAGTTAGGTCCCATGATTTTTTACCCCTCATTTAAAACATGGATTTTGGCACTGTCTGAAAGCAGTTCACATCCTACTGCTGTTTGACATTTTAGTGTGTAGCAACTGGGGAATAGACCTTTATATTGGCAGAATTATTGCTAGTTTCATTTACAAAAAAAACACCCTGTTTATCACTAGGCATTTAAATCTATTTTAGCTTTAAGTTGTTTTATTTCCTCTGACTGGTATTTTTGTGCTGCATGTATACATCTATGGTTGATTTTATTGTTAAAATTTTTAAAGTGATTAATTTGATTCATGGAGCAATCTCTCCTTGTTCCCGTAAATATTCCACATCAATAAATACATAACCAGTGACAGTGGTATTCCTGCTTACTTGGGAGTTCAGTAGACCTTACCTAGGAGTAAATTTGTGCTTCAGATAAGCAAGGTGATTTCAGGAAGAGTCATCATTCAAACACATTTCAGATCATGCAATGTTCTACTATCCATTTGGGTGGTCTGAGGTTTGTGTTTACAGCAGTCAGATTAGGAAGAAAATTGAGAGTGACCCATTTAACTTGTCATCTTTGGAGGTAAAGTCATGCCTCTTCTTTCCAGCAGGGAAGAAAAGATAAGTGGTCATTAAGAAAAGCAAGACAGCTGCAAATACAGCAGCAAGGTCATTTACACAGACCCTGCAACCCCAGTTAAGATAATGTGGTTGTTTTATTCGCCCCAGAGGCCTTAGCCATCACATAATTGCTATTCAGTTTAAAAAGAAGTCCATCTAATCACTTCGCTGTGCTATAATGCATTGGTTTCTCATTGACAGTAAGATAACATTAATGAGATCCTTTGTCCAAAGGAAAGCTATGTCATATCATTTTTTTAAAAAAGGAAAACATGAGCCATAAATAGCAGTTCATAAGATGCAATGAAATTAATTAATGTATTTATCTCAGTAACAAATGAATGAAGCCAAAGAAAAAGGAAGACATGTAACCCGCCCAGGTCACTGAAGACAAAGAAATTATACTGGAAAATTTCCTGTATGTCAGGAAGGAAGCAAGCTGTACTAAGAGCACGGGAAGGAAATTATATTAAAATGTCTCCATCCAATTAGCAGAGAAAGGAAAGATCTGAAATGAAAATCTCAAATGATCACTCTCCTTAGTGTAACTAATGACATCTGCCTCTAAGTCAGGATTAATAATTTCATTTATAGTATTTGGAATGAGAGATTCCATTAATTACAAAATAACAGTCTTCTAAACAATTATGTTTAGTACCACAGCTTTTGTGGTTTTTCTGGAAGACTTTATTCCCAAAAATCTCAAAGGTAGTTCCGAGCCACTGAGTACATTTTGAATTAATTGCTCATGTCAGCAGTTTCAAGATACTTATTAGTTAGTTCCTTCTATAGGGACACATTTTCCCTAGTTCACTGTGAATGATCCCCCAGCAGAATTAAAGATGGAGTGAAAGTATAGGAATGAACCTTCAAACAGTTACACATGTACTGCTCTGAACACTGTGTGCCTACAAATCCCAATGGGACCACGATTCAATCTTTAAATCAGATAAAATGAATGCAAAAAAAAAAAGATGGGCAAAGATGGCTATCAGACTTATAAATTGTTTCTTTCTGAGCCCCTTAACTTAAAACTGTATGTGATCCCCGAGATTTCTTTCTGGGTCTTTAAATTTCATTTGTCTTATTAAAGGCAATGGTTGTGCATTTATTTATTTATTTATTTATTTATTTATTTAACGATATTTATATGCCACCCTTCTCAATCCCGAAGAGGACTCAGAGCAGCTTACAGCAAACTGGAAATACATCAAACTATATTACTGCCATAGCACAATATCAGTACTACACATCACAAAGCACTATAACATTATATTGCAATATCATTAGTAATATTGCATGTAAAACAAATATACAATTATAATATCACAATATCATTAGTAGTATTATATTGTATCAATGTATATACAATATATTATACCAAATTAATATTATAATATAGTATATCATAACTATCTTATACCACATTACATTATAATTATTATATTAGAATATATTGACATTATAATATAACATTATATCATATTATATTATTATTATAAAATAATACATTACATTACAATATATTGATATATTGACATACAGTATATTATATTATAATTTAATATAACATTATACTATATCACATTATATTATATTATATTATTATACAAAATAATAAATAAAATTATTTATTTAAACAAGATAAAATTACTTATTTAAATAAATAATTTTTATTGAATTATTTTAAACACAGCAAAACTTAGACAAAAGTAGTGCATGTGTATATGGTGGGGATGATCTGAAAAAAGGAGCTTTAGCGCACTAGCCAGTTGCCTCACAGCAATTGCATTGTGGGAGCAAACAGAAACATACTGGTTTAAAAATAATCCCTATCTCACTTCTCTACAATTGTGCAATGGTACTGCTTTTGTGATCCATGATCCCTTGCTCACTGTTCTGCACTGCCTCATTAACCCCACTTTATCTCCTCTGCCTATCACATGTGTGCCTTTGGAGGGGTTTTTGCCATTAAAAAGCAATATAATTAAATACAAATAAAAATAGAAAACAGAGTAAAAGCAGCCTTAGCCTGCATGGATACAGCAAGGGGAAGAAAAGGGGAATCATGTCTAGTCATTAGGGTTGGTCTCTGCGGTTTAAAAATTATTTGAAATCAGATTAAATTCGTATAAAAAGTTAATTTAATTGTTTTTTGAACCGTGTGCTCCAACCAGGAGCCATGTTTTTAAGACAAAACAATTAGGAAATGACATCCTAATTGGGTCCTTCAGCCATCATTTGGCTCCTGAGAAGTTTTGCATTCTGGGAAATGTAGTTTACAGCAGGGCCTTTGGCAATCTCTACCAATTGGGGGCCTGGCCTTCCCAAATTACAGGTAAGATGGCTATGATTATCCATGCACACAGCGTCTCCCTTATGGCAACCATGGCAAAGATGAGGCCAAAGGAATGGGATTTTAAAAGCAATTTAAGTTAGGCTTTATCAAAGTTGCTTAGTTTGTTTATTTATTATTCGGTCTTGTATGCCACCACTCCCCGAGGGCTCGGAGCGGCTCACAGTCCATATAAAAACATACGACAGAGTAAAACATCCAATTAAACTAAAACAAATTACAATTTCAACAGTCAAATGCCAACCAAAAGAGATAGGTCTTGTAGGCCCTGCGAAAGGATGACAGATCTCGCAAGGCACGGACTTCAGTTGGTAGAGTATTCCAAATAGATGGGGCCACCACAGAAAAGTCTCTGCACCGAGTGAATGTTAAGTGGATGGTTTTATGACTAGGCACTTCAAGGAGGTTCAGATCTTCAGAACGAAGTGATCTCTGGGGTTGGTAGGGGGAGGGACGGTCCCTTAAATACATCACCCCCAGACCATATAAGGCCTTGAAAGTTAACACCATCACCTTGAAAGTGATCCGGTGCTCAACCGGGAGCCAGTGGAGCTGCTGAAGGATGGGAGTTATGTGACATCCAGATCACAGACAAGGGCAGGCCAATGTACAGGGCGTTACTGTAGTCTAGTCTCGAGATGGTTAGTGAAAATTAAACTGATCTTGAGAAACATCTGAACATTACAGAACATTTACGAAAAGTGATTCAAATTCTAAATCCCCCCCCCCATACACACACCTTTCTTGCATGCCTCAGAACTCCCTTCATATTCACAAATTTGACGAATCAGAACCGAGTTCCAATTTTATTCCAAAAATTTTGAACAAGCCTAGTAATGATATCTTCCCCTTAGCCCAGGAAATGACTTTTTGGAATAAATTATCATGCAGGAAGTCAAACTTTTGATTTCACTCTATATCGAGAGAGAGAAAGAAAGAAAGAAAGAAAGAAAGAAAGAAAGAAAGAAAGAAAGAAAGAAAGAAAGGGGAAGAGAAAGCATGGATAAGACATATGAGATGATATCTTATCCAGTGAAATGAAAAATCTGCTTCTGGAAAAGTATACCAGGGGCCCTGTCATATGCACAATTATAACATTAATTTCATTTTTATTGCCATTGTTCCATCTTCTGGGATCCTGAGATTTGTAGTTTAGGGATAAATATTTAAAATGAATTTTATTGCATGATTGAACTACAACCCTTGGGTTCTCATAGGAAGTACCTACTGCAGTTAAAGTGGAATCCTAGTGCTATTAACTGTGTAGTGTGAAAGGGCTACACAGTTACTATTTTAGGAATTTCCCTCTACTACATGTGGTTACTGCAGTGTGTTTTCATGTCATTTCTGACCTTTGGTCACCTCAAGATGATTATATCATAGGACTTTCTTGGCAAGATTTATTCAGAGGGGATTTGGCACAGCTTCCTCTGAGTTTGATTGTTTCCATGTCTGAGTGAGAATTTGGAGTTAGTATCCAGAGCTGTATTCCAGAACCACTATACCTTGTGGCACCCTGCATGCCCTCTTCACACATGGTGTGAAGGGGGCAAGGCTCATTTGTGAATTGTCCCTGTACCCGGTTAGCTCCATCAGAGGTACCCAAAACACACTTCTCTCTCCATTGTGGCAGAGGAAGCACCTTGCCACACTTTTCCTTCACTTTGGAAGGAATGGGGGTAGGGTCAAGCCAGCATCGTCTGATGGTGCTCAGCAGGCCCCAAACAGAAGAGGGGAAAGGGCCCAAAAAACTCCAATGGGGTGAGGTGGCAGACCTCCTGCTTCTATACATACTTTATACCATACACCTGTATTCTAGTATGTTGTTTATACCATGTACAGTCAGCCCTCTGTGTCCACGGGTTCTGAATCCACAGATTCAACCAACCACTGCTTGAAAATATTTGCAGGGAAAACTCCAGCATTGGTCTTAGTAATTCAGCATTTTATATAAGGAGCATCATTTTATATAATGGGACATATATATATAATGGGACTTGAGCATCGGTGGATTTTGTTATCCCCTGAGGTAGGGGAGATGGGCCCTGGAACCATGCCACCATAGGTACCAACAGTGTCTACAAGGATAGACTGTACTTTTGTTATTACAAAAAGTGTGAATCCTAAGATAAAAATTTGGGAACTGAATATGTCCCACCCGCAATTAATGATGACCAATCTCCTGTATAACAAAGTGGAAACTTCTTCTACAATGTTCTTCACCATTTCAGCCATGTTAAATCACTCATTAGAACAAAATGACACACAAACTTTTAATTGATGTGAGCTAGCAGGTTTATAATAGTTTAAGGCTGTGTTTGTATACATGAAAAGGGATTAAGGAAATATTCCTCTCTTTGCTTTACTAAGATATCTCCTTTTGCTGCAACTCCCGCTTCCATCTGGCCTAAATAAAACTGAAACCACCCTCTAACTGTCCAATTGCTCTCAGAACATCTGTTATTGTCCAATCCCATCTCAGGGAAGAAACCCAATCATACTTTTTAGTTTTATAATCGGCACAGCCATCAAAACAGTAGAGAAGCTAATCAGATCACTGCTAATTGTCCTTATGCTGCCAGGCAATAGTCTCTATTCAACCCAGTGTTTGTTTTTCAAGGTCGGAATTTAAATTTTTTAAAATACGTAGGCAATATTAATTAAAATAACAAAATAGATTTTTAAATGAGTGGATGGGATGTTTTTATATTGTTGGTTTCTCTCTCACACTATGCTTTCTGACCTGTTTTTAATTTTAAAAGTGCTATAATTGGTTTTAAGATTGCATTGTATTGAGTTTTTTTATTTTTGTCTGTTTATATTATTGCAGTGAGATGCCTTGAGTCTCAGTTCTGGGAGAAAGATGGGCTATAACACAATTCAACCCCATACGTTCATCTCCTTTCTAAATAATGAATATACAAACATATAAGCAATTTTTAAAAAAATCTACCAGGGCATGATCAAAGCAAAGGTTATCTCACATTGGATCATGCTCCACAAAATTAGGAAATTGGAACTGTAGGCTGATGTCTTAACAGACATGAAGTCAGGAATTAATTTTTGTCCATTGTCACAAATTGAGTCTGTAACCATTTTCTTGGTGTTTTAGGCCTAATTTCTGATAGGGAATATTGGGCACATGGAACACTGTACTACATTTTGTTGGCCTTGTTTTGAATCTTATTATATTACTAGAATACCAGTAGGGAAAATATGACCCGCAAGTCAAATTAATTTTGTAGCCTTAGGTAAAATATATTGTTTTTGCTCCAAAATGCCCCCAAATGACCTCTAGAAGATACGTTAGGTATTTCCACTATATTTGAAGAATCCTGGATCTCCAAATATGATGGATTTTCTTTAAGTAGGCATAGCCAGTTGATTTGTTATTATGGAGGTGAATTGAATTCTAGGGGTGATCACAATTCCATTTTGCTATTTGAGATTTGAGGAAATTCAGCGATCCAATAGCTGGACTGCCAAAAATGGATTGGGTAGGGGGCAGCCAAAGGCTCAGCTGGAATGGACTATGGGGCGCCGGATGTTTCATCATGAAAATTTGACTGCTCCGTGATTGAGAAGAGCAGCCCAACATGGTTTTTTCCCCCTTGTTAGCCAAGGCAGAGCCAATCAGAAGAAGAATCCGGATCACATGTGTTTTTCCAAGCTGGTCTATATATACCAGGGCAAGCACCTCCAATTTTCTGTGGTGTCCTGGTGTTTGAGAGAGAGAGAGAGAGAGAGAGAGAGAGAGAGAGAGAGAGAGAGAGATTGTTTGCTAGGTAGCTACATATGCCATCTCAGTGTCTCCGCTGCTTAGGATCGCTTTTTGAGAAATCATTTTTTTCTTATGAATTATATTATTAAATTTCAGGCAAATTTAGTCAGTTTAATCCAGTTTTTTAAAACATGTCTAAAGATCCGGAGATATGGGGCCTGTGGAATAACCTTCCAATGATCCCTGGGATTACCTTCTGATGTGATTACCTTCCTAGGATTACATTCCGATAGGATTGCCTTCCTGGGATTACCTTCCGATTATCCCAGTGCCTGTTTCCATGGCACTGCGAAACCTCCCTCCCTGCCTCCTCATTTCCCCCTCCACTTACCAGAGGAAGGCTCCATTTGAGGCCCGGAGCCTTTTCCTCTCTCCTTTCTCCCTGGAAGAGCCAACAAGGGGCCTTGGAGCAGGAATCCCAAAGCCCTCTTTTGGTTCTTCTGAGTGGAGTGGGGAAGAAAGGCTCCAGGTCTCAAATGGAGCCTTCATCTGGTAAGTGGAGAGGAAATGGAGGGCAGGGAGGGGAGGCTGACAGTGCCCTTGTCCACCCGTGCTGACCTCGGATGATTGAATATAGAAAAAATACTGAAGAAGATGAGTATCTAGATACACACACACACACACACACCCTGCAAAAGCATAGGTTTGGGCCAGTTATGTGGCCTCCATCCCAAGAGAAAGTGGGCTTTTAAATCTCAATTATTCTTAGATTTTTGGCCTGTTTGGAAGGACTTCCTTTAATTCCTACAGGGGAAATATCATTTTTATTTCAATCCCTCCCCAGTCCTAACTTCTGTACTCATTCCTGCACCAGCAGTCTCACTGCCCCGCCCCCCAAATATTTACAAATTATACAAAAACCCTTTCCTCTAGTTCACTTCTTTGACTCTCTGCTATTCCCTCCCCAATCCTACCTTCTGGCTTCCAACCTCCAATATTAAAAAAAATACTTTTTAATAACCCTTTCTTCTTGTTAGTTAATTCCAAGAGATACCTCTTTTTTGTTTTAAAGACATTTTATTTGTAAAACTTTAAATATTTCCTAAAAATCCTAAAAATCAGTGGATGACCCAAATGTTCTGAAACATGGTGGGGTGGGGGCTTGCAGTCATACATGTGTCCTCCAAGTGTGGCTATTTTCATCCCAAAAAAGGATCTGGTCCATTGTTCTCAGTCACAGAACAAATTAAACTCTTATGGTATCACTGTATTTAAGGGAAAAAGGGATCATGGAAGAGCTATTAGATTAAAAGCAACCATTTAAGAATATAACTTCTGGGTGTATTAGAACTGGAGGTACACAGACGCTTTGTAACCCAGTGTGTTTGGGGGTTGGTTTAATTTGAAATGTTTTCCCTGTCCCATAATCATCACCACCTTGAAATAATAAATCCATAAAAATATAAAGTGAATTGTGTTACATTCTTCATACTGATAAACCCTGAAAACTCTGCATTGTGAAAAATTATGATTCACCTCTACTCCTGTTTTTTCACTCATGTTTTCTCGCTTGGTCACAAGAAGTCATATATTCTTCGGGTAATAAATTATGGTAATAAAAATGTGAAAACCATGATGGAGGGAACATGAAAGCATACTATTTCTTGTTATCTCTAGGGAAATATTTTCTTTAAGGTTATCGCAATGAGCTCCAGATCATAATATGCTTGTGGAAAATAGCCCAGATTCTACAAAAGATCATCTAACAGGCAAATGGGGAAGATCTCAATCTCATTTTCTATAATTGTCACCAGAGCTTTCCCACCAAAATAAAATGGCAGTGTAGATTGTAAACTAGAACCATATTTTGAGGTTTCAGAGCAGAAATAAATTATAGGAACATGCTTCAAGATGTTCTCTGAATAACACTAACCATAACCAGAGGTTGGGGTGGTTGAATAACATTTGAAAACAAATTCTGAAACTTATGATGTATCTTACAATTTGGCAACACAAGCTGAAAATATTGTGTGTTGAATCTGAATTTAGCCATGCTTAGAGTAGAGCCACTGAAAGTATTGTGACTTCTTAGTCATGAACTACTTGTCACTGTCACTGGGTCTCTCAAAGCATGGATTCAGTTCCTTGTATATCTGTAGCCTCCACAGTGAGCAATACAATTTAGGTGTGAGGCTGGAATATTGACATTCTACTGCTTGCATCCACAAACTATTTGTGGAAACAATTGGTGCACCTTTCACCCCATATTATCATTTCATTTTCTACTTCATTTTATTTTCAAGTTACATTAGCTCAGTGGTCCCCATGTGTTTTGGTCTATAACTCCCAGAAATCCCAGCCAGTTTATAAGGTGCTGGGATTTCTGGGAGATGAAGGCCAAAACATCCGGGGGCCCATAGGTTGAGAGCCACTGTTTAGAGGTGTGTGTCTCTGTTTATTCTATTTATAGTAACACTATAAAGTTGGATGGACATGAATTAGCCTTGTGGTGTCCACATGATGCATGGACCCTTCTTGCCACTATGCATGTTGTAAAAAATTGGTGAATGCTCCAGAACTTGTAAACAGCCATTCTCTTTGGAGCAATTTAAAATGTTTGGCCAGTTCTGAATCAAAACAAGTTCCATTGTTCGCACCTGCCAATCCCACTTTCCCTGGGCTTCACGGGAGGAGGACATGAAGACGTCACCTACCATGGTGGTCCTGGCATGGCAGCTACAAAGCTTCAAAGATCTCCAGGTAATCCCTGATGGCATTTTCTGACGTTTGCAAGAGTGCCCATGCTTCCTTTCTCTCCTCCCATCTCTGAGTCATGGAGGCAACATCAGCAAGGGCACCCAAGGATGGCAAGGAGCTTAGTGAAAAATCAAATGGGAGTGAATATTTAAAAATGCCACAAGTAACAAGATATTACCTTAACAACCCCCTAGCTTACTCCTGTGAAAGATGTCAAACACACAATTCATCTTTCTTTTTGTTGAAATATGTTTCTAACTTGTCAAGATGACCAGGGATCACCTGAGCTGAAGCTATACAGAATCCAACCCCTCACAGTCTGGAAGTTCTGGAAATTGTTTAGGCCTGTCTTAGAATTTTTGCTGTGTCTCTGGACTGGATGAGATTTAATCTATCGTATCTGGTTTATCTTCTCCATCACCTTTTGGCTCTTCTTTTGGCAGATCTTAGCCACTTCTATTCACAGATTGTTGTGTTGGCAGTTCTCTGAGCTCAGTTGGCAGAATAAGGTATTGTTGAAAGAAGATAATTTTACCCACAGACAAGGTCTGTGCCTCACTTGCTGCCATCCTACAGCTGGTGTAAATTTCAGATTGTACTGTCTATCAATAAAATCCAACTGCTTCTATTATTTTATTTTCCCTTTGCAAGAAAACGTGAGATAGCCCTGGAGAAGGGGTTGCATAGCTGTTACAGGAAATGATACCTCCTTAAATTCCGTTCTATCTTTCCTCCTGGAGATTGACTTTGATTTTTGAGATAAAGCTAAGATTGATTATACTTTTTTATGTGTATTTCTTTTACTTTTATAGAAAATGAACACAGAGACAGCTCTACTAAAGAGCTCAACTGCTTTTAAAGAACCTGCAGTTTCTTGCAGTTTGTCTTGCCTGTGTGTGGTTCCCAAAGCTGGCACTGGTTTCTCATTAGCACTTTCACACTTGATTGATTAAAACAAGGCATCCGCCAAACCCCTTAATCACTCCAGGATTCTTTCCAAAACAATTTTATTTCACTATATCACAACACACACACAATTATGTGTCTGCTTATATATATATATATATATATATATATATATATATATACACACACACACACACACACACACACACACACACACACACACACACACGTGTGTGTGTGTATGTGTGGGTGCTTGTGTGTGTGTGTATATATAACACAAACTATTTAAATTATTTGAAGACAAGGGAAGGTTTGTTTCTTGGTTTTCAAACGTTTTAACATCTGGAGGGTGAAATGTTCTGAAGTCCTCACAAGCTGTTTTTTGCGACTCTTATTCAATACTCTTGCCATTGTTGACAGACAGCCCTGCCTCTAAAAGGATTAAGTAGAGCAGAGAATTAGTGGACTGTTGGTTGCTGCTGTTAAGAAAATATTTAAATAATTGAGAACCAGGAAATATAAGCCAAACGAAGAACAGGGGTAGAGAGAGGGGCACAAAAATTGAACCCAAATTCATTAACCAAAAAGAAAGTGAGTGGAGAAAATACGTAAAAGCAATAAATGAAATGGAAAAGAAGGAATGGAAATCATCTGAACAGCAAAGGAATACATGCTTGAACCACTACAGTAGACTATACACTTCACCCTCCAACTTGTTGGATGGTGGAGCAATTTTGTCTCCTCCACTCGGAGAAGAGATTGGTTAACTTTGCAGAATTTGCTGGAAAGGAGGAGGGGCTGGCAGAGTGTGATGCCAGCCCCTTCTCCCTCAGTCTGCATCAGGACATCGGCGAAGGAGGCAGCTTGCAGAACGAGGCCCCAACTTAGAGTGAAGGTCTGTTAGGGGCCTGATAGGGGTGAGGGATGGGCGCATGGGGGTTTTAGCCCCTTGAGATAGCCCCCTTGCCCCCTTTGGGACTGCAGCTGCTTTTTACGGGGGGCACTCATTCAGGCCCCTGTACATTTCTGGTACAAAGGAACGTGGAGCCAGGCCCGGGTGGTCCCCGCCCGCGTCAGCCCTATCCTTTATGGGTCATGGATAGTTGTCCTAGGGTGGTTTTAAGGCCCGAGGGATGGAAGGGATGGAAGGTGAGCGGCAGGGGGAGCGGGCCTGGTTTTCTCCTGGTCAGGGCGGCGGAGTTGCATTCAGTCCGGCCGCCCACATTATAAAAAAATTAAAATAAAATAAAATAAAATAAAGAGGATGGGAAATTACCTTGGCCGGAGGGGGGAAATAAACCTGGTTTGGGCCCTGCTTGCCCCTGCTTCGGAGGATCGCTCTCCGGCGGGTCCAGGGCGTCAGGGCTCTGCCCCTTGCTTCTCTCTCCAGGGAGAGACTTGGCGGGGAGGCTGGAGCCTGCTGGGCCGTTGAGACGGGGTGCGCCTGTGGCACAGTCACTTCGCCCTTCTTTGGAACGGCATGGCTTGGTGGCTGGGGCCAGCCAGGCCGCCCGGGTGGGAAGACGACCTCTCGGGAGCAGCCTGGCTGGGCAGATGGAGCGCCAGGCGCTCCGGCATGGGGCACATTCGTGCAGCCGTTCTTTCCCTTCATGCGGCCTGGCTGGGTGGCTTGAGCCCTCCAGGCCGTCCGGTACCTGGTGCGCCTGTGGCGCAGTTGTTTTAAGGCGCGCATGCGCCTTTGTTTCTTCTGACGGCTCTTCTTTTGGCGCGCATGCACCTCGGGATGTGTGGCGGCCGCCATTTTGAAAACATGGCGACCTCCTATGGGGGCTGCCATGTTTTGCCATACAGCGGTCTAGTGGACGCCGCCATTTTGCCATACGGCAATAGGTGGTTGGGGGCCGCCATCTTGGCCGCATGATGTACAGTGCTGGGGGCCGCCATCTTGTTCTCGGCGGCCATTTCGGTGGCCCGCAATAATCATTTAAATTCGATCAAATAATAAAGTAAAAGAAAAGAAAATTATATATATATATATATATACAGTTTATATAAAGAAGAAAAGGGAAAATAAATATATAAAACGAAATACGTGTTTAAAAGAAATATGAATTAAATATTTAATACAATAATAATAAGAATAAAATAAATTAAAAGAAAAAAGAAGGAAAAAAAGAAAATGAGTAAAGAATAAGAATAGAATAATAATAATTTAAAAAATATGTTTATAAAAAAGGGGATTTATAATAGACGAAGGAATAAATGAATATTATTATATGTATGTTAAATTTATATATAAAAATAAATAAAAATAAAGAGCAATACTGATAAAAGGAGCAAGGGAGCTCCTGACTTGTGGTGCAGCTTGCTATTGACCTATTTAGGTTTGGTGTTTATAGATAGGTTAATTACATATATTTTATTATATTTAGGTAAGTAGATTGTGCAAAACTCCTGAATATTGGGTTTAGCCTGCTACTGACCTATATTAGTACAAGTTATGCAAAGCATGAAATGAAAGAATAAGGGATAATGTTTCAACGATATTAAGCCTGCAGGGGCTTTTGACTGTTAATGGTCTAGCTTGCTGTTGAGCTATGCAACCTTAAGGGTACTTGCATTTGCTACGTGTTAGCCAACTGCATTAAATCACTTCTGACCAAGTAGGCATGCATTCGAAGCAGCCTGGGGGCAGAGTGAGCTCCGGACTGTTAATAGTCTAGCTTGCTGTTGACCTATGCAACCTTACAGATAGATGCATCTGCTTCGCGGTAGCGAATGCATTAAATTACTACTGGCCAAGTAGGCATGCATTTGAAGCAGCCTGGGGGGCAGAGTGAGCTCCCGGCGGCTAATAGCCTAGCCTGCTGTTGTCCTATGCAACCTTAAAGATGGATACATCTGCTACGCAGTAGACGACTGCATTAAAGTACTACTGACCAGGTAGGCATGCATTCGAAGCAGCCTGGGGACAGAGTGAGCTCCTGGCTGTTATATAGTCTAGCTTGCTGTTGACCTATGCAACCTTAAAGATAGCTGCATCTGCTACGCAGTAGCTAACTGCTTTAAATCACTACTGGCCAAGTAGGCATGCCTTCTAAGCAGCCTGGGGGGCATCGTGAGCTCCCGACTTAATAGTCTAGCTTGCTGTTGACCTAGGCAACCTTAAAGATAGTTGCATCTGTTAAGTGGTAGCCAACTGCACTAAATCACTACTGACCAAGTAGGTATGCATTCGAACCAGCTGGGGGGCAGAGTGAGCTACTGACTGTTAATAGTCTAGCTTGCTGTTGATCTAGGCAACCTTAGGATAGTTACATCTCCTCCTTGGTAGCCAGCTGCATTAAATCAATACTGATCAGGAAGTCATGCGTTCAAGCAAGCCTGGGGGCAGAGGGAGCTCCCGACCGTCAATTGTCTAACTTACGGTTGACCTAGGCAACCTTATCGATAGTTGCATCCAGGAGTGGGTAGCCAAAGGCATTAAAATCATTTACTGACCAAGTAGTCATGTGTTCATAGCTCGCCTGGGGGCAGATTGAGCTCCTAACTGTTGATGGTCTAGATTGCGGTGGACCTATGCAACCTTAATTGATAGTTTGCAACTGCTAGTTGGTATCCAATTACATTAAATCACTACCAACCAAGTAGTCATGCGTTCAAAGCAAGCCTGGGGGCAGAGTGAGCTCCCGACTGTTAATAGTCTAGCTTCCTGTTGACCGATGCAACCTTAATTAATAGTTGTGCATGCTATTTGGTAGCCAGCCGCATTAAATTACTACTGACCAAGAAGTCATGTGTTTGAAGCAGGCAGGGGGCAGAGTGAGCTCCCAACTGTTAATTGTCTAGCTCGCGGTTCACCTACGCAACCTTAAAGATAGTTGCATTTGCTGGCTGGTCGACGACGGCATTAAATCACTAGGGACCAGGAAGTTATGTGTCCGAAGCGAGCTTGGAGGCAGAGTGAGCTTCCGGCTGTTAATACTCTAGCTCGCTTTTGACCTATGCAACCTTAAAGATAATTTCATCTACTGGTTGTTGGTGAATCCCAAATATAAAATTATTGATTACTTCATAACTGTAATTTTACTACGGTTATGGATTGTAATGTAAGCGCTGATAGGTAGGATGTATATTCATGCATTGGACCAAGTCTGCACAGATCCCGATAGGCCCAAACGTGGACACGGGTGGGGGTTTGCGAACAGCGGGCAATGACATTGGGAGTTGTGGCTGCTGGGCTTTGTAGTTCGCCTGCGCTCAAAACATATTGAGTTCACCAATGATGAAGTTGGACTGGACTTCTCACACGGTGCCCCAGAAGGGATGCACTGACATGAGCCACCCTCCATCCTCCTCCTTAATCTTTGCATCCCAGCTCCCTGGGTTACCCCTTAGTTATTAAGATGGGACCCCATTCACGGTGATATATTTCACCCCAGTAGTTAGACAATTTTCGCATTTTAGACATGTTGCAAGGGTGCGAAGAATGCGTCTTGGGCTGTTGGTCAACCCTCCAGCTTGAAAGAGGAGCCTATTAAGGGTTCCTCTGATTCCAGTTCAAGGCTCTCGGTCTCATTAAATGCCTCAAATTTAAGCCACATCACACACACACCCCTTAGCAGGCAAGTCCCATCGAGCAATATTAAATTTAGTAATACTGATGGGTCAAAACAAGGGGTTACCATATGTAACGGACGGGAATTGGCTGTCAAGAAAGCCTTATAGGGTGGCCTCTTATGCCTCAGGGGCTTGAGGCGTCGGGAGTATACATTGGTTGGATGTTTCGGTTCCCTCGCTCTCCATGTGCTGTGGGTGTGACACCTCGGATGACTCTTATATTGGTGTTTTGATGGTTGTTGTTACTCCAGTCTGGTTCCCTCTGATTGTGGGCTCTAGCCGTGGCATAGTCCCAGCCATTAGTCTGGCCCAATCCAGCCCATTGGTAGGTGGTTGCGAGACAAAAACGTTACGGGTAGTGCATCGATTATGGCCCCAAACTTTATGTGATCTTGTACAGGGCGGTCAATGAGTGTGAGGAATTTGGAATGGACAGACGCCATGCCGCAAGCTACACCCCTTTTATTAGGAGCATAACACAGTTTTGGGTCTGTTCCAAAGGCGGGGAATGGCCCCACAATCGACCAGGGTGCAATTAGCTGTACTAGCTTATTGCTTCTGGGCTCAGGGCATTTCCGATTCAAATAATAATGGTTGGCTGCATAAGAAGTTATGCCTGGTGGTCGTGCAGTCAGGACTAGACTCAGGATAACAGAGAACTGAGCACCCTGCAATTTTGAAAGGACTGAAGCTCGTGTAGCACGAGGCTTATGCGGACACACAGGAGCAAATTTGTTTCATGCGGATGCTTGGACAGCTCCTTTGCAGCTTATTGGATCACCGTGATAGTCCTAGCGTCTAAAATTGACAGGTCTATGCGGGCCCTGGTTGAACTCGGCCTAACAGTCATGCATAATGGCACAAAGTGGCTGGTCAAGTCATCCAAATCTTATTTGGGGTCTAGAGGCAATATCATTAAGGTGGCGAAGTGTTGTGACCCCGTTTTATGGCAACTGAGGCTTTGGTGCTTTTCAAACGGATTAGCAAGCATGGGCCTGGTTACCGTTTGGCCATCAGGATGGCATCCCGCTAACAACATACCAGTTGTGGGCAGGCACCTGTAAGGTGCTAAGGATGATGGGTTTGGGGCGTTACAGGTTTTGCAACCCATTCTTGCTGCATTGGAGAAGCCTCGGTGGGCAATGCTATGGGGCAAGACTCGGAGGGGGTCAAACCCCGAGCAGAGGGAAATCTAATGCTTTCAGGAAGTGCGTGGTACTCCGTTGTTGTAAGTTGATTGTGGCGATCTCGTTGAGATCCGTTTTGCTGAACCATGGATGGAGTATCCTCGTCTGCAGGCACAGTTCTTTTACTGGGCTGCTAGGCAGGCCATGAGGACTCATTATGGTCAGCTTTCTGGGGCAATGCAAGTTTGCAACCCCCTATTGCTGCATTGAAGAAGCTACGGTGGCCAATGCTATGTGATGTGACTCGGAGAAAAAAAAACCTGGGCAAATGGAAATCAAATGCCTTCAGGAAATACGTGGGTACTCCGTTGTCATAATTAAGGTTGGATCTGTCGTTTCAGATCCTGCGTCGCTGAACCATAGATGGAGGATCCTCGTCTGCGGGCACAGTTTCATTCACTGGGCTTCGAGGCAGGCCATGAGGCCTCATTATGGTCAGCATTTGGGCCTCGCATCCATCGCTACAGTTGAGTGGCATGGGATCAGAGGTATGCGTTGGGACGGTGTGCTCCCGTTTTTGTTGCAGTCTAGGAGAGGGCCCCCTCCAGACGTTTTGGTGATACACCGTGGAGGCAATGATCTAGGCCTTCTGAAGGGTAGGGCCCTGTGCTTGCAAGCTTGGAATGACATTCGTAAAATATGGCATGCATGGCCACAGGTGCACACCGCCTGGTCTGCAATCATCCCTCGCTTCCGGTGTCAAGTAGCGGGGATGTTCAAAAATAATGATAATAATTTTAAAAAAAGAAAAAAAAGAAGAAGAAAGAAATATATATATGGAATCGGCTAGGAAACGGGTGAACCCGGCCATGCGCACGGTGCTTGCAAGAGTTAGGGGCTCCTACATATCCCATGGGCAGATCTTGCTTGACAGCCCTCACCTTTACAGATCAGATGGAATCCATCTGTCTGCTATGGGCAATTTATTGTTTCTGCATAATTAATGATAGGTGTTCAGTTAATAGTGGATGGCTTGGTGGGGGGATGGGAGCTAAATAGGACATTTGCTCCCAATCCGTGGCGTAAATAGTTGAGTTATTCAAAGGTTTGTAGACACTTAAGGCACCCTTAAGGGTGTGGGGCATTATGCAAACACTCACCTAGACGGTTAATTTTTGAGGTGATGATGAATGTCCCAGGAGCGGGAGAGTCTAGTCTCAAAAGTTGAGAGAGATTTCTCCTGATGTTTCACTTCCGGGTTGCCCGGGTTGAAGTCTACAGGGGACCCAGGCAGTACGCCTGAATAGCTGAGGGGTAGACGTTAGGAGACGCTACCTCAGCTTACGCACACCAAGTTGAACTGACACCAAAAAAGTTAGTTGAGTTACAAGTTAAATAGGTAACTATTTAATAAAAGTTGCCCAAATTTGAAACCATATATATTTGTGTCTGTCTCGTTATTTCGGGGGGTTGGAAGACAAAGACATGAATGCTATATTTTTATCACATGACAGAATGCAATCCAACTGAGAAGGGACAATAAAACCCTTACAGCCATTTTGAGACCTTCAAGACCATTTATTCCCCCAACATGTTTTCTTTTTTTATCCTTTTAAAGTTTTTGTCAACTTCTCATTGACTTCCTATTATACAACAGGTCTTGATTGGATCCTAAAACAGCCCAGAGAACATATTAAGTTTATGTTTATGGGAATGTGTATCCAGTTAGGAGATGCAGATTCCTATGTTCTCCCCAACTGCCAAATGTGACCACCTTTAACATTTAACATTTAAACTTAAACATTTCCTGTAGCCCCTCTCAAAATTGGAACAGTAAATGATGAAATTTCATAATTTTGGGAGAAATTGCAGAGGAAAATGAAGTCATAAAAAGTAGTATAGTATAAAGTGGACAACATGTACCCAGCCAAACTCACTGTGGCACCATGTTGGAGTCCACATGGTCTAGCTTGGACAAGACCACATTGTTCCAACTGCACCATCACCTCACCTTCTGTGACACTGCTTCCAGCCAGCCACAGAGCTCCATGTGAGCTCCTGGCCATCATGTGAGCTCCTGGCTCTGTGGCCAACTGGGAGTAGCAATGATGACATGGGCATGATCCGCTCCCTTTTTTCTGTAGTGATAAGTGCAGGGAAAGGGTGATGATGCTGGTGTCCCATATGGACACTAAGCCACCAAATCATACCCAATGCAGCTGCATAGAGTGGCACAAAGCTATTGATAATCTCGAGTTTCCAACATGAGGTAAAGCAGATGTAATCCACAAAAGCCTACAATACTCATCAGAAGTAGTAGAAAACCTTGGAGACAGCCAAAAGTCAATTTCAGTTGAGTGCAGGTTTTCTTGCCCATGTAAACTTCTCTTAAGAAGAAAGATATCAGAGACTTGTGTAATTTTAAAGGAAGGTAGAGAATCCATTTATGCATCAATGTTATTTGCCTGCCTACCCCTGAAATAACGAGACCACACAAGTACAGTTGGGTTCAAATTATGGGCAACTTTTATTGTAAATTGTTACCTATTTAAATCAGTCCTAACCTAAACTATTAGGAATCAGGAACTTGGTGACAAAGCCGAGGAGGTATCCCATTCGGCTATACCCTCGGCTATCAGTGGCAAAAACCTCTTTTGTCCCTAACTGGGGGGCTGTATGAAGACAACTTGCAAACTCCTCTCTATTTTCCGCCACTGATGTGGACAGGTGTCCACCTAGTCCACATCCCCCACCAAGCTCTCTAGCGCCAACTGAATCCCAAGCTGTAAATTGGACAAAAACAAATTGTTACCTACCTCCGACAGATGAATACTAGGCATGGTTTCGAATCCAAAAATGGCGATTCTAAAATCAAATGGGGGATTTTTTTGATTAGTAAAAGAAAGACTTACAAAAAAATTTTCCAAAAATTTCTAAAATGTAACTTAAGTACTAATGAAATTCGTTAGTAATTCGTATGCCAGAGCATGCACATTCCAGATGGTTTTGGCCTACAACTCCCAGAAATCTAACAGCTGGTAAATTGGCTGGGATTTCTGGGAGTTGTAGGCCAAAACTTGAATCGCTCCCCACATTGAATTCTAGATGGGACTCTCAAAATAGGAAGGAGGGAGGGAAGGAGGAAGGGAGGGAGGGGGGTATTCTATTCCTGGAAGCAGCAAAAAAAGGAGGAGGAGGGCCCCCCTCGCTCCTTGCTGCCTCTCTCTCACCCGATCCTGAGGAAGCGGGGCCCAAGTTGCCCAGGCTGAGAGGAAAAGGAAGAGGCCTGAGGCTGTGAGGAATGGTGGGAGTTGAAGTCCAAAACACGTACCTGGAGGGCTGAAGTTGGCCCCTGCGATGGGGCATGGCAGCAGAGCAACGGGGAAGAAGAAGCATCTGAGAGAGGCGCAGGGAGAGAGAGGAGGAGAAGCGCGTGTGTGTGTGTGTGTGAAGCTGGCCCCTGCGATGGGGCATGGCAGCAGAGCAACAGGGAAGAGAAGGAGGAAGCGTGGAGGACTACACTTTCCAGAATGCATTGCCTACCTAGCAGCAGCGTCACTTCCAGTTCCCCATAGAAATGCGGGAAAAGAAGAAGCTGAATGAAGGCGGGAAGGAAATGAGGGGGAGAAGACAGGGAGAAGTGAGT